>CM074113.1:11490000-12007047 GCA_037178635.1 Bombus dahlbomii
GTTCAATGCAAGGTCGGTACATAGATGGAAGAAACGTGTACATGTATTCGAGCGATATCCCCACTGAACGTGTTAAGTGATATTTAATTTTGGTATGAAATTTAGGTCTCATCAAGTAATATTTGATTTTTATATAAAATTAAAATCTCATTAACTAGTTCAAATTTTCTCTCAGATTTTATCTTATCTGGTTCTGTGGAACATGAGACAAGATTCTATCGTTCATAGAATATCGGGAATCGAGTAGATCGACGTTTAACTTTTCACGATGGGCGCGAGGCGAAGTAATTTCGTCCCGGTTGTCCCGTTCACCGTGTTAACAGCTTTCGATAAATGTCCCGTCTTTGTTGGCTCGTCCGGCTCGTTTTATGCCCGTCGATTCGTCAGCGAAACACGCTTTTACCCACGAACAGATCGAAACTGCTTTTATCGAGTCACATTTTACAACCGAAAAACCGATCTGCCCAGTATCCTCGCTATCTTCTCTCTTAATACTTTCTGATCAATACCTGTTCTAAACTCTAGAACGTAGACTCTTTCGAATCTAGAATAGAATCTAGAATCGTAAATAAAGAATTTTTATGCAGTCTTCGATGAATTGTTATCGAATGTTGACGATCGTCATTTTACATCGATAATACCGTCATGATGATTTTCGACTTTTGAAGTTCAGATGTAACGATATGAAAGCCTGCAAAGTTTAAACATCGCGATATCGTCATTTACGAATTCTAAAGTAAACTCTAAGAACAGTAACGTGATAATCTTTAAACTCTAAGGAAGCGATCAAACTACAAAGATAGTAACAAGAAACTACTAGTAAAATATTCTCGTTTGATCGCTTCTGCTATTGTCTTCAAAATTTTCTACCTTCTAATTATTTCATCAGTATCTTATTTTTGAAATATTCCCGACATAACGATACAATATATAATAATTTAGTGGAAATATCCTATTCAAATGATAATTCAAATAATATTACGATATAGTATGATATAATACAATAATAGTAAATTAAATTATGATCTACATCAGTAGGCTGAATTTCTCATAACAACGTTAACATTAGTACTGTGTTTCATTAGTACTGTGTTTCGTGTTATTCTTAATAAATAAAAAACTAAATATAGTAGCAGAAGAATTTTGCTTATGCATGACAGTACAGACAAGCGGTTCGCATAAATAAAGATGTATCCCACGAGGGTACGTTTTGTACATCCTTAACAAGATAGCATACATATTATGCATTCAGGCAAGCAAACGGCTAAAACTATAACAACAGGCAAATCGAATTTCTTGAGCCCTAACAGCCGTAATAGGAAAAGAGCAAAGCAACAAATATAACAGAATAAAACAGGAAACATTTTAATAACAATTACAACGACGGAGGAAGACAAAAAGACAAAAGTATTTCATCGTATATGTCTCCTATATTAAAAGCATTCTAGTGTTTATTTAGAGTAATAATTACAAACTAAATTTGATATAAGCATTTTTCTTATTTATATGCTCGACTGCTGTCTCTTTTCGAAGAATTTTACCCTAAGAAATAAAAGAAGAAGCTACAAAGAACAAATAAGAAATTTTTAACTGGATGTTATTATCCTTCAGCAGTATAAAGCGTAAAAATTGTTAATATCTTATATACATTTCTGTCGCGAATTCCTAAAAACGTATATATCCACGTACCAAAAAGAAGAAATTACAAAAATAAAAATTTCTCAACCTCTCAAATTTTATCCTCGTATGATTCGAAAAATTTTCAACCATCAAAAAAAAAAAAAAAAAAAAAGAAGGAAGGGATAGAAAATAAAAATTTCTAAATTGAAAGCGTCCCAACCCCTATGTACAGCCATTTCTCTCGGAATAAAGATCTTAAAAGATCCTAGCCAAACATAAAGAAAATTAGAAAGGTAGAAAATTGCTACATAAGAAAGTAGCTAACCGCAGGTTTTCCTCATATATCTTCAAAATTCTTAACGTAACAAACGAAGGAAAAGAAATTGTGAAAACAAAAATTTCTTGGTCCTTTAAACTTTGTTCTAAAAATCTCGACCGTGAGAAGAAAAGATAGAAATCTCTAAATTAAAAGCTTAAAAGCATCCTAATCCTATATACGTTTCTCTTGGCGATCCCTAAAAAGCCCTAACCAAGCTGGAAGAAAATTAGAAAGAAAAAGGAGTGGCTACGTAGAAAGCTAACCCCGGTTTTTCGCAAATACTCCTACAAAATCCTCGCAAAACCAATTTCCATTTCGCCCTATCCATCAAATTCACCCTCGTCTATAAATTCATCCTCGACTGTCTTTATCTCGCGAAACAAGGATACTCGCGTGAAAGAAGCGTCTCCGGAGTCGATCCGACGCAAAGGACAAGTCTGTCGATTCGTCAGTGAAATTCGCTTTTACTCGTCGTAAAGGCGCAGGCGTCACTCGCGCATAGATAATTCATAACGACGAAGCCGGCCTATAGTTGTCGTATTCCAGCACGCAGTTTCCTTCCAGCGACCCTTCTCCACCTTTACTTTCCTTTTTCCTCGTTTCTTCGTTCTCTTTTCTGTTTTATTTCCCTCGCCTTCCTCCACAGTCAACGAGAATCTCGCAGCTCTCGGATCTTTTAACGTAATTGGTTGCCGGTTTGCGCGAGAAATTATGAGTTTTCCTCCTTTCCCGCAAGAATATTGTTATTATTCCTGACTTTTGCGAGGGAAACGAGATTCCCTGTATATCGCTGTCTCGAGGTTCTTTGAACGTGGACTCGATAAAAGTGGTAGTTTGAAGAAAGAGAGAAATTTCTGGAGATTCTTTAGATTTTCCTGCCAATCGCGTAGATCGTTAGCGGATTATGGTATTTTTGGCAATGGTGTTTGCGAGATTTAAGTAGAGGGCAATAATTATTTTCGAATTTTCCAAAATTTACTATTATAACCAAGTATTTTAAGCTTCCAAACTCTAAAATCGTTTATTTATTTTAATATCGCTTTCCGTTCTAAATTCGCTTAACCGTTAAAGTTAGCAATTTAAATGCATCGACGGATAAAGATTTTGTTAAGAAATAGATTAGACGTTGTATAAGTTTTATAAGAATTCTATACGGCTATATGAAATATATGTGAAAATTGTAACCGTTACAATTTCCAAAAATTAAATGCTAAAAGATATCGAATATGAAATATATTGATGTCTAAAATATCGAAAAGAAGAAGGAAATACGCGAGTTTCTATAAAAAAAAAAATTTTCAAGGGGTAAACCAAATTTTCTATGAATATAAAGATTCCATAAAATTACACGGAATATAAAAATTTCGAAGCGAGTCTAATATTTGCAGAGAATTAAATATTTTACAATTACAAATAGGGTATAAATCGATATCTATTTATTTTCTACGTTATTTTCGACGATTCTCGAATTTTCCTAGATTGCCGTATAATTCGAACAACTTCTATTCGAAATAGTTATCGAAATAACGCATGTGTAAAGAGTTACGAAAGGAATATATAGGTCCCGGTCATAGTGGTTCGAAACGTGTCTGACAATAGACGATCCATTTTCCCTTGCTCCGTTACATTTCGCTTCTCCGTCGTGCTTCTTTGTTCGGGTCAATCATTCCCTCCGCTATATTTAGCTGTATCCTCTTAATACATCGATGCATTATTTTGAAGACTGTACCGAATAAAAGTCACTTGGATTAATGAAAGCACCGTCAGCAGAGCTTCTATTTCAAATCCTCAAACGTTATCGCCCGTTTATTCCATTTCGAAGAATAACTTATTCTCCCTCTTTGTATGTAAAATCGTCGAGCTTTTTACACGATGGAACGTAAAAAAAAAAACGAAGAGAAATATCATTCGTGTCCTTTCACAAAAACTTCCGCGAGTATTCCTTTTTACGCGATTTATCTTATATCAACGTAGGATACATGTTTTTGTCGACTAAATTATTACATTCAGTAATGTATAAAAAATTCTTTTCCAAGTTGATATATTTCAGAAGTCCCAACTATCATTGGCCGTTGTTACGTTCAATCATAGAGTTCGAGTACCGTTCCTTATTTGAAACATTTCTTAGTAATATCTAACAATTTTCTCCACTGCAGAAAATTTATAATAGAGTAATAATTTTATGATATTCTACATATTACTTTTATTACTTTTTTAATATTTCTTCTGATCCAGAGTATCTTGCAACAACAAACAGAGACTTTACTCTGCCTGAGCTACTTTATGAGATCCAAAAATTCTTTCCTTTTAAACATCCATTTATTTGAACTAAACTTCCGCTAGTGTTGCGGTCAAACAAACTTCTGTCTATAAATTGTTATCTATCTAAACGTCAATTCGTCTATCGTATAAACGAAAAATTATAGCAAGCAGAAGCAATAAATATCGCCATCGTGTGAATTCCAGTTATATAAACTATTTGTCTTTCGTGCTCTGTAGAATTTTTAGTCGATGAAACAAATTTCTCTGCAGGTTGCATTTCTTCGGTTCTGTCCAATCGAAATACGAAATTCCATAAAAATTCGCAGTCAAGATACGAATAGTATCCCTATGACCCTGCGAAGTGGACCTTCCATGTCGTATTTGATTCGAATTTATAAGTGCATATTCAAATTGATCCAATCGCTACATATTGTACACGTAAATATTGTACATATCTACGTGTCGTTTTCCTTCTTGAACACCAGTTTACCGGAAGTTCGAGGCTCTTGAAGTTTTGAAACATCTCAACTTGACCTGATTGCCTGTTGCGTGTTGCCATGCCTTATTCCATCCATCTATTTCACCAACCCTTTCTCACCCTCTCTGTCTTCCCCATCCTGCAACATTTCGAGAGACTTTTAACACTTCTCGATCCTTCTCACTCCGCGAGATCGTTAAATCTTTCAAGATGCTCCTCGATCGATCGACAACAGCGAAGAGCAAACGTTTCGATGGGCCAGGCATTAAGATTCCTCATCCACGGGATCCAGCCGTATCTTTCGTCTTATTTATTTACGCTACTCCATTAACGGTGGACGAGCTTTCCACGAGCATTCGACGTCCCATCAATTCGAAATAATCGATCGATTCTGAGGAATTCGTCGAATGGCGATGCCGGTAGGGAAAAGGTGGCTAATCGGATATTTCAGATTCTCTGTTTTATTTTATTTTCTTCGAGATAGGGAAGAAAGAATTTTTATAAGGAAGTAAGAAATGCCAGAGGAATTGTATAGTAAATAATTGGTATAGCGTACTATGAAGTTATGGAATTTTAAGAATAGTAGGAAAATAGTTTGCCAATTGTGGAAAATTCCAAAAATCGCGGATCGATCGTTTGAAAGTTTAATACATGCGTTAGTTACGAAAAATATTTCTACGTATTCTTATCGAGAGTTTCTTTTCTTCTCAGCTTCTACGTTTTATTTTCATAACGTTAAATCGTTCTCGTCGTATGAAAATACTTTAACGGTATACCGTATCGATCTTTGTAAACTGCGGAATCTTTCTGCGCGTAATACGATAACTAATAGCAACTAATTCGATCATCCATAAACCATCGTTTATCACAAAAAGAAAAAAAATCGTAAAGACAAGGGTGAAACCATGGAAGAAGATTTAAAGCGACTCGTTTCGAAAACGAAGTTTGTCCGAAAGCCTATTTACGTTCGCGATTCTCACAGTTTCCACCTTAATTACAAGCGACGTTGTTCGTCCCTTAATGAGAACAAAGAACAGGCTGAATATTGAATTTCTGGCCAGGCATTTTTCCCGACTGAACGAAAATCCTCTTACGGCTTTCACGGGCGGGTATCGCGCGCGTAAAGCGCGGACTCTTCATTACGCCATTGTTCGCCGCGTGGTCGCTCGTTGTTTTCCTTTTTTTTCCACCCCTCTTTTTCCCACGCTTTCATCCCTTTTTCTACCTTTTGTCCTGCCACCCTTTCTTTTCTCTCCTACTATCTCTTTTTCTCTTTTTTCATGACCAAAAAATCGTCGGCCGAGCCTTAACCGCTTTGAAAGTGCGACGAGAATCGCGACCGAAAGTTACCTTACAAAAATCCTCCAACCTGCGAAGAAAAATATTGTACGCCTATAATCACCTTTCTGTTTTCCTCATTTTTCGCTTCTTCCGCAGTTACATGATCTCTATGTGGCGTTTAAATTTCCGCCGGGATAAATTAAAGAGGATTTAGAAGAATTTAATCCTCGGTATTTAATCTTAAAAAATTAAGTTAAGATTAGATGGAAGATTAGATTGAAGATTAAATCGTAGAAAACACTGTAAGTGCCAAAGTTGGAAAATTTTACGCTTTTACTTTATTTGCAAAATGTTGTCCGTAGCAATGAGAATACCGAATATAGTACAGGATTCAAGTGCGATTTACCTTCTTAAATATTTATTAATAACGTTAAAGGATGGTGTCGTTGGTATGTTTATCGTCGGCTGTGTAGAGAAGAATATAAATGCCAATAAACATCGGTTAATTGTTTCTTGACTTTTGCCTGTACCACCTACCTGAATGAACGAAACAGTGGATTTTTTTTTACAAGTAAGAGACGTCACACTGATTCTTTTTCATAAATTTGAACTACATCAATACATAAGTTTTCTCTAGTTGAAAAATTTGTTTGTAGTTACAGTTTTTCCCACAGGTTTTTATATCTCGGATTTCAACGTAACGTTTAGACGAAACTCACGTATGTTTTACAGAGAAATCGTTATAATGTACGTTAGTAAATCGAACATTTGATTTTACGGGAGTGCTTAAAGCGAATTATTTTAAGAAGAAAGGACCATTTTTGGCGCAAAATTTTAATTCGAAAGATTTACTCGAGCTTTATGTAGATTTCGTAGAAAAATGACCGTAGCGCGTATTAGTTTGCAACTAAAACTGCATATTTTGACCACGGTCACGTAATATTCAAATATTTCGAAATATTCGAACGTTGAAAATCCGTTTGTCCTATTCGTTTTAAAAACACGTGCAACGTTTAAACCAATCAGGAACCCTTAAATATTCCATTGTATGTATTTGTACTAACAATTTCAATCTCTACTGAAAAAAAGAGTTTATTCGATCTATTTTGATGCGCAGCCGAATAAAATAGGCTAAAAAACACATCCAATTTTTATTTTCCATCGTTCCGAAGGGCTGACGATCACGAAACGAACCCCTTGAATCTAAGTTTCGCGTCACAAACCTCCACCTTCGTCTTCAATATCCTTCAAGAACTTTCCTTTCGTTCTCGAAATAATTCTCTTGAAACACCTCCATAAAGAACATTCCCAGTAAAATCAAGAAGTTAATCGACGAAGGGAACATTATTTCGAAGCGTTACCGCGAACACAGTTTCGACGACGCAAGGAAATGAGGAAAGTTACGATCGGACGGGGAGGGTGGTTCGGTTGGAATAAAGTAGGGTGGTCAGAATGGAAAACCGTGTCGTTCGAAAATATTTTCTCGCGGCGTTTTATCGAGTTTCTACCATTCTTTCCGTTCGAATGCGCTCGCCGTGAAAGGCGTCGCCAAAGGTGGATGTTACGCGAGAATCTAGCCTCGGAACGTTCAAAAGTTAAGGGCAGGTCTATATATCGCGTGATACGTTGGAAATCCTATCGTATCGCTGGACTGTCTGCGACCGAAAACTTCCGCACGGCGCGAACTACCCCCTCCTGATCCCTCTTAATTTATTTATACAGGGCGTCCCATAAATTTTTCCGAACAAACTTTCCCGGACCCGTGTTTTACGAGTAAAAATAAAACGAACTGGTCGGATATAAATATTCGTGAATTCTTTATTAAACCATTCGTCCTAATCGCTTCTACGTATAGGTGTACCACTTGTTTCTAGATACGTTTTTAATTTGCTTTTTGCTTATTCTTTAGCATAAAATGTGTGGATTAGCGGCAGAAATTTGGATTTTATCGAAACGGAATAAATTTTGTTTCGGGAATATTATAATAATGATATCGATGATAACGATAATGACGATCTGTTCAGGAGCTGTTACATTAATAAGCCCTGTATTCTGTATTTTCCAAGACATAAATTTTAAAAAGACTATAACGCCTCTTTATAGACTTTAGGTCGTGCCGCTATGCCAAGCAACGGTATACTCCTTGGTTTTCTTTCGGAAATATTTGAATATTATACATCGGTCTTCGTCGCTAGTAATAATACTATCCAAGAAAATTGCATTCGAGATTTTAGATTACAATTTTATATACCATGCATATTCTGTTTAAATCTTAATGTTAACAGAATGCCTTACTATATAAATAAAACTTAGCTCATCTATCTACGCTAAACTTGGCGAATTCAATCCACCTAGGCGAGAGATACAAATGGGACTCGACTTACCTAACAAAAAGATAAACCGGGGATAGTCTTGGGATTTAATCCTCCGTCATCTGTTACTCCGACAGATTCAAGAAACAACTAGACATTTTTCTTGTTAACTTCCAGCTCACCGCTACAAGTAAACAAATAAATTAATCGATTAACGAATGTCCTTCGTACGATGATGTTAAGAAGCGTAGATTTAGACAAAAATTTGATTGATCGAAGGAAAGGATACCGAAAGTATCAATGTGCATTGAAATCGTGAAATTTTCTAATCTGTACATTGTCAGAACGTGTATTTGCATTAGATTTTGGCAAAAAGTATTCATAAATACAATACAAATACAATATATATTATTCGTACGAAATACATTCATTTGTTAGATAATATAGAATGCTGCTGCTGGTAAAACTTTTAATTTCGTTGCACGTGAATCCGTTTATATCAATTTTAGTGTACAATTAATATGCACATACATGTATACATTATAATAAATGTATACATTTATTAAAGTAATGCATCCAAGTAATGCATGTAATACGTATAAATATGAACACGTGCTTCACACGTTACAAATATATATATATATGCGTTACTCTGCAAATTCTGCAAAGAATATATTAACGTCAACAGTTGTGAGGATGTTAAACGATATAGGAACACTTACACTATAATATTTAATGTTTGTTTAAAAAATCTGTGAGCCGATTGAAACGAAGCTGTTGAAATCGTTCGAAAAACAGTATTCTGTGAAAAGAATTCCATAAAAAATATTCAATTAATCAATTTATTTATTAATAATATATTTATGGTTATTTTTCATCAACGCTGATTCATCGTTACCCAATATTTCCACGTGTCAATCTTTCCTCATCATCCACCATAAAATGAACACGAAGGACAAAAGTCAAGTATCAGTTCGCTGTAAATTCCTCTTAAAGCTTCGCCAACCCTCTCTTCTGTCTTATCATCAACATCAACGCACTAAATACCAACCAACCAAACCATTCCCTTTCAGAGATGCTCCCAAACAAGAGACAATCCAAAACGACGAAGAACCTAGAACGATTAATCGTAAGAGGTGGTAACAATAGCGCTATATAACTGGCGATCGTAATCATGGAGCAATTTAATCAGTCGCGAGAGAGGAGTAAATAATAGGCGGTTACGAAAGTTCTTTCGGTTCTCAGATCGTTTATCACAGACAGTAGCATTGTCTTTTTCGAGTAAATTACGATTAGACCCTGGATTTGTATACACTTTTGTTGTATAATTGTAGCATAATTGTATAATTTAAATGTGCGGATACATGCAGACTATACTACGTAAAAATATGTAAAAATATATAAAATTTCCAAAGTACAATATGCAATAAAATATACTATCGCTATATAAAATTTCTAAAGTACAGTTCTCGTTACAGTATCTGGAGGATGAGAAATAAATCTCCGCTGAATTTCTGCTTGTTTAGGAGGATTGTTCGATAGAATGGAGAATCAACGATTCCTTAGAAGAATGAAAATGTATTAATCACTTGGGAAACATATGAGAAAGAACGGTGGAATTAAACGAACAATACATACATATATATATATATATATCCTATATGCAAAACACATTACTTACATAGAAAATGAATGGAAATATCGAAAACATTCTTAATCTTTTTAAACGAGCAGAACATTTGCACCGGCAATGAATCGCTTTAGTCTCAATAAACTAAAATAATCAGTTTGTATAAATAAATAAATAGATTCGGAGGCTGGTGCACGCCAGTGCAATACTATTCGCCAGTGTAATACCGAGGTACAGCTGTTGATATTTGTAATTATCGTTTAAGAAAGGAGAAAATAAAGGATGGATAAGAGATAACGATGAAGAGAGGAAGAGATTAGAAGAAGGAAGGCATAGAAGCAGGCTTTTTATCCTCGGAGCGGCACGCTGCAAGAGCTTCTCGTTCGCAAATGAGGTACGAGCGTCGAGATAAGGGTGGAAAAGCCGCGGGCCAACAGGGTCGAGCGTACACGCGAATAAAGGGCGATCAAACGCGATAAAAACTCGCCTCGAGAACCGATAAGCCCTAATTGAATGTTCCCTCTCGATTTTAGCCGGCCCGTAAAGCCGCAAACTTTAGGCGTGCCCGAACGATAACCCTGCCAAACCCTGTTCGCCTCGACACGCGCCACCGCGACTCCCCTTTTTTCAACCGCAACTCAGTTCAATAAGAGAAAGTTAAGGGATGATCGGTTATAAACGAAAGATCAGGAACTTACGAGAAGGCAGTGGATCGAGAAGGAAGACTGAAATTAGTGAAATTAGTACGTCGGACGAAATGAACGACTTTTAAATTCCTTTGTACAGTTTCTAATTATGGAATTATTAAGACTGAAGTTAACGAATCAGACAGGACGAATGAATTGTACGATACATTTCTCTAAAGCTTCCGCGGTTTGCGACTTTCGAATTATTGAAACTGCAATTCGGTCGCAATTAGCAAATCGGTCAAAACGAATAATGTTTACACTCCTTTAAGGATGTCTTCGAACTATCGATGTAAGTACACTGTCAATATTTAAAGGTCTTCGATTAAAAGTATCAATATATATTGCAAATACAATATTTACTGGCGAACTGTAATTTCGTTGAGAATCTTGAAACATCGATAATATTATTTTCCGAAGGTACTCTTCAGCTTCTATAGTTTTTTGTCTTGCAATTATTCAGAATGAAATTTATCAAATCAGCCAAAATGGCAGATTTTTACATTCGTCAAAAGGTACTAGAATTTTTTATTTATCGAAACTTTTATCGAAACATTCGTAAGAACGAATATTGGCTTGTATTAAAAGGGAAACACGAATACTTATTTTCATCGTCGTTTTAATTTTTATATAAGGAAATACGGAAATGTTTAGTTGCGTTAAGTAAAACACGTAAAATATAATGCAATCGCGTAAATGCATCTTCAGAAGCACATTACTCGAAACAGGATGACTTTAGATTGCACCAACCACAATGAGAATAATCAGTCTAGAGAAGTTTACGGCTTACGGTTTACACCGTATACAAATTGAGTGATATTCGCTTCATAGCGATAGAATTGCAAAACTTCGCCACGTGTATAAGTAGTATCGAGAAACTGCCTCTGCTCGCTATAATACTAGGAAATTTTTACTTATCGCTTCTTTTACGTACAACTTCATAGAAATTTAAATTTCTGAACTGAACTTTTACCGAATAACAAATAAGTTTTCAAATTGAATAACTTTAAGCCAGCTTGATCTTAATTCCTGTAATATTCGAAAGATATTACTCTACGTAGATGTATACGTACGTTAAAATTTAATGTACTTCAAAAGAGATTGTTAACTTATCGATTTTGAATTTTGCATATTGATGTATCAATTTTCACGAAGCTCGCAAGTTACCTTGTATAATCGTAAGTTTTCCGATTTATTATCTTTCTATTTTCTCAATTCCTTAGCCGAAAGTTTCACGCTTCTCGTGATTCTTTCCCCATTAGCGTAGTTCCTCAACTTTATAACACTTTCCTTCGCAACATTTATTTTCTCAAACATAAATATTATAATCTTCGTAACCACTCTCATATTTCCACTCTTTCAATTACAGAAATATTACGATTCTTTTCCAATTTCCATTTTGCTAGCCAAAAATTGTATAATCACGAGACTCTTTCCATTTCTTCATTTCCTCAATTTCAAAATTCCTTGCCTTTTTATAGCGGCTCAATGACGAACTTTGAAACAGTTTCCCTTTCCAGCTTCGCAACTACTTCGTAATTTTCATAATCTTTCCTACCGTCCTACTTTGTCAATCAGAAACTTTACAATTTCTCCTCGATCAGAAACTTTCCAATTTTTTCCCAATCAGAACTTTCATAATTTTTGCAACACTCTCTATTTTCTCTTCTTTCAATGCCAAATTTCGCGATATCTACAATCTTATCTTACCTTCTTCATAAATCATAAATTCGTTGATTGCAATTCTTCTCCTATTTTATCTTCAATATCAATTATAAACTTCACAATTTCTCCAGCTTTTCAATCACTGAAATCACGGCAGTTTCCCCAGCGTATCTTATCCAGCCTATTTTATCCGCTTCGTTAAGCCCTCTTGATTTTAAAATTACATCCACGTACCATTATTTATAAAACTGCAAAACCACTACATACCCAGATAAGTTCACAAAACTCACCCTACGTACTATTTTACACCCTCTTCAACCTCTAACATCAAGGGAATCTATAAAAAGAGACGGAAGACAGTCCGACACTCGAGTAGATCCACCCGAAACCACGAATAAGAAAAGATTGAACGTCACAAAAATATTGACAACAGTCAGAAGTAGGGATTATAGGATAATCCACGTGTAAGAATAGACGTCGACCACCAACGTCACGATGTTCCTTTAGAAACACGAAGAATCAGGGCACGGATAAAGAAAGAGGGAGGCAGACACTGGAGTGGGACGCGTATGCACGAATTAAAGAGCAACGTTCATTAGTATCGCGACCGACTGTGAAACGACCGAGCTATTAGAAGCTTTTGATGATTAAGAGACCACCTCTGACATCGATAATTGCTGCCATTAGTTCCAGCAACAACAAAGAACGAAATAAATCCATTTAAATATAAAACATCTGAAACTTCATAAGACAAACCTTAACTATTATCGATCCAGCCTTCGCTGTTCGAAGCTTTAACTATTGCTTCGCTATAAAACTTCAAAATAATATTTAATCGTTATTGGCATAGCCTTTTTTATTACAAAATTTAACTATTAATTATTACTCCACAAAATAAAATTTAATTATTACTCGTATAGGCTACGCTATTATAAAATTTAACTATATTGGCTGTTACCTCGCAAAACAACCATTAACTATTATTTTACAAGATAAACTTCGTCGTTATCAGCTATAAAACGATCAATTTGTAATTTTTTACGAGAACTTTGTAGATTTATAACGCAGTTTGGAAATATCAATTCAATCTGTTCTACTCTATTAAAATATATATATATATAAAGGTCTTGTCTCTTCCTTACATTAAGTATTCTTTCATATATCTTTCATTTTATTTTCTCCGAAACAAATTTCGTACTTTAGTGATTGATAGTTGTAATGTTAATGGATAAAGTAGTTATTATCAAGAAAAAAAGGAGTTGACTATGTAAATGCAATAATAGAAATAAAAAAATCTACCGCATCTTTCATCGATAAAGGATACATAAATGAAAAGCTTTGATGCAAAAAGAGATTTACGGTCGAGCTAGAAATAGACGAAATCGTTGGGGAAAATCGAGTGAGGTTGCAGAGCGAATGGATAGAATTGAGACCGTGGTAAAACATTGGAGAAGAAACGTTAGTCGGAAGAGAGAGTCCAATGGAATTTCGCCTTAACTCCGCCTCGCCGCTTTTTCTCTCGACTTCCGGCCTGTCCTCCAACTCGAAACACTTGATAAGAGAATAGAATTTCTCGATGTAAATTGATTAAAGCGGGTTTCACGCGGTATAGCAATGTTTTCAAATAGCTCGGATTGTTGTTAACTAATTCGATCTTCGTCTGAATAACTACTATTGATAGAAACGTTATAGCGAGCTTGGTATATACGATGCAAGATTTATCTTGCTAGGATTTTGGAATTTCAATTTTACTTAAACAAAATCTTCGACTACATATTGATAATAATAATTTATAGACCATGACATCTCCGAAGCTCATAATCGTAATTAACAAAGCACTTTAAAATTCGAAATAATTCATTTAAGAAAAGAATATAACGTGTATATAACATGTATCAGAAGCTCTCAATTATTTACCGGTACTAATAATCTTATTCTTAAAATTCTTACAGAATTCTCGAGATCTCTTAGAATTCTTACAAATTCGAATTGATTAATTTAAAAAGAGAGAAAAACAAAACCCCGAAGAATCTAATAATTTATATAAAAAGATCTTCGATAATTTAATAGCATATAACGATAAGTTACCCGACCAACAAAATCCCGAAAACTTCCTAAACTCCCTCGAAATTAAAATGAAACGGAAAAACTCCCACAATGCTGATAACTGAAACCACGCAGTTCAAGATATCGCGAACCGAGTAACTACTAACTATTAAGTTTCGTATTCCTGCGACATCCTCCGGCCATGGGAGCGCAGAAACTCTTTCAAATTTTATTTTACCACTACCATCTGAAATTTCAACCGACTTGTAATTTGAATATTCTATTATAAGGATAGTCAAACTCGACATTGGAATACTGGCACCTATTCATCTGCAAAGGAGTTTTCGCTAGGATATATAAGGAGAGTGTGCGTGTGTGCGCGCGCGCGCGCGTGCATGTGTGTAATTGACGTTAAGAAAGCAGATTAGGTACAAGGTAAACGTAACTGTTATTCGTCTAGCAGAGATTCAGTCGACACGACAAGCAGATGGTTACGAGCTCGTTATCTCGCGCGAGCAGACGCATTTAATTCGAGACACTTGAACTTTTCTCGCGAACACGAGAATTGCCAAGCTCGTTTTTCCAACTGCACGACGAATACTCGCTCCGCTCGTTTGGAAGAAGTGGACGGTACCTCGAAACAGAAAATATGGACGAGACCTTGGCTGATGAACATACATATGTATGCGCAATGCGCATATACGAGGTCTGATTTGCAAGGGAGATGTTGAATTGATTTGGCGAGGAGAAAGTACAAGACCGTCCCTTATTTTACATTCTGAAATTTTAAAGTGAAAAGTGACATTTACTGGAACTAATAATTGTGGAAATTTTTTGTTAAAATTACACCCAGTTCTGAGAGCTGTTCTCATTCCGTGATTATGAATGACGATGACTAATATAAAAGAAATATAGATCAAATAGGTATTTTTTTTTTTTTTTTTTTTTTTTTTTTTTTAACTACTTCTAAAATCCTAGAAATTCTCCCATTAAAAATTCGAAATATCCTAGGCGCTAGATTCCAATATTCTAAAATTCCAAGATTCCAAACCCTAAACTTTCAGCCCTAATTATTATCTGTACCCAGCTAAATCTCCAAAAATCCTGAATCTCAAAACGCTCAGCGCTCTAAAAATCCTCTAATAGTTCTACAAATTCCAAATGTCACATTTCAAACATGTTAAATGCTAAAAGCTCCGTAAATTCCAAAGATTTCAAACTCTGAACTCTCTACCAAAATACCAATCCACATGCAACTAAATCTCCAATCAAAGGTTATCGCACCTTAGTTTACGCTCTCCTAATGCGAATCTACATCCAGCGCGAACAGTCTGCCTAAACTGTAGCATCCACTCGTCACGAACCTGGAGAAACAGAGAGAAAGAGAAAGAGAGAGAGAAAGAGAGAGAGAGAAAGAGAAAGAGAGAGAGAGAAAGAGAGAGGGAGAAAGAGAAAGAGAGAGAGAGAGAGATAGATATAGAGATAGAGAGAGACGAAGACGTTTCAAGTCAGGCTTGATTATAAGGCATCTCTATAAATCTGCTGGCCGGCAAGCGGAACCGTAAAGGGTCCTTTAAACGACTTATTGGTTCTCGACCTATTTCCTTAAAGGTTTCCGTGACTTTCCGGCTCGTCCCTCTCCTATTATACGCTCGAAAAGCCTTCTCTTCTTTGCAGGCCACGCCACATCGAGTCTGGACATCCTCTAATTGACGATCCAGTCCCACAAGGAACGAAAAATTTCAGCCTTTCTACGGGAATCATGCTACCTTCTCGCGTCCCAAGCTTTTCGTTAACGCGACACGTTCCTTTTCTACCCTTTTTCTAACCTCTTCTTAGAGAGTTCTAGATCTCTCCCTCTCTCTCTCTCTTTTTCTCAGCGGAAATTCGGTCCAACGTCTCTTTGTGTCCCTCACTCTACCCCAGAGGCTGCAGACTCCCACGCCTCTAGCTGCTCGGGCTATCGATTGCGAGCTGCCAGGGCCACGAAGACCCCTGGCTTGGCTTCGTTGTGCTAACTCGTTACGCGGTGTTACCGCGTGTCCCGATTATACTCTGGCAAAACCGGAATAGACGGTGTGTCTGCACCCACGGCGCGATACGTGTATACGTATACGTAACGAGCATTCACTATCATTCTTTTGAATTCTGTGTTTCGATGGTTTTCGACTTTTCTTCGTGGCCGTATGAGGTAGATCTTTTTAGTTTTACCGTGGTGATGAGTAGACCGACCTACAGATGTTTACACAATTTACATTTTTATGAAAATAATTAAAAAAATGGGATCTAAATAGAAATTTGCTTCATCTACTAAATATCATGATAAGCGATTTACTTTGAATATTTTATATAATATTTTTGCATATTATACGCGTTCCGTATTTTTCGGAATTTTTAATTTGTGAGCACAAACATAAGTTCAGAAGTATTAAGATACTTTTAGAAAATGAGATAATAACTGTACCACAAAATTTGAAAACGTCATTATATCAGTAAGAGAATAATATAACCAAATAACGATTCAAATTCAGAGATCATGCAACAGAGAAGGAGCTAATAGATAAAGATAATTAGTCTATCTATTCTTCCTTGCCATAAACCAACCTCTCGTTTGTTCCTCTGCCATCATCATCGTTTAATTTTTCCTTTCTTCCTTCCATCATCCCCGTAACACCTTATCGTGGCATCTATAGCTCATTTTGTATCTACTTTTTCATGCCAACTTCCTGCTTTCCGCGTACCGCCGCTCGTTATCTCCACCAGCCGCCTAATCCACGCGAACGTTTCCCCTCGTCGCTGGTCGATTCGTCTGTGTCCGTTCGCTTCTTCCCCTCGTACAATATCAAAACATCTTCACGAATACGTAACGCATAATCCTGATCGAATAGGTCGGCTCACGAGATAAACTGAAACGCAGAGGGACAAAATTTAATTTTACAGGTCCGCATAATTGAACAAAGCAGCTTTGAATTGATTAATGTAGAAAAAGAAAGAAAAACGGGAAAGTCTGATAACATATAGAAAATCTTTAACTATCTACTAAAGATACTAATTTAAAAATCAATAAATTGCTAAAATTTGAATTCAACAGAATTTGTTAAAATTTTCTAACGCTTCGATCAATCAAACGAAGAGACAGACCAATACATATAATTAATAATAAAATCCTGTTGCGTGGAACATCCTGTACGATAACAGGAGAAGATGAATAAACGAAATTTCTGCATGCATCGCTGTATTCTCGCGGCTAGAGACCGCGAACTTTGGAAAGTGCTCTGGAAATCGGTGAATTTCGATATGAATTTCATGTTGTAACAGAATTTGAAACGAAATTGCGAGGAAAATCCGACGTTGCTTCCAGAGTGTTCTCGTGCGAACAGTTTCGATATTTGAATAAATTACTAATGAAATGACTGTTCGGAAACGCGTAGAAAGGTTTCGCGAAGTTTAGCTATGCACTGCGAATACACGATTTGTCTATGCAAATTTGTATGGAATTATTGACTTGTTATAGGATGCTTATACTACAGAAAGTATAATTTCACAGAGAACTGTATAATTAATTAGACAAATTTCAATAGAGGCATGGAATTTAAACAATTTTCAAAATTATATATTATTATTAAATACAATGACTAATCTCCTCTAAAAGGATTTAGTACAATTAATAGAATTAATTCTACTTAAATTACTCTATTTCGTACGCTTATTATTACTGCAAGTATTTCTGTATACTCTGTAGTTATATGTTCGAAGATACGCGACTACAGTCACAGATTTTGATACATCTTCCCGATTTACATCGTTTCCACTAAAGACGCAAAAACCATTTGTTCTAACAATCAAATTCATATTCTCGTGCTCGATTCACTTTATGTTTTTTACGATACGTTGCATTCTCAAAGTATTGTCAAACGTTGTCTGTCGTTGATAATCAATGAAATAATAATCAATAATGCAATTAATCTAAACGGCCGTTCATCATATTAATATATGTGTATAAATTATAACGAAGTGTTAATGTATGTCTGTACGTATATAACATATGTAAGTAAATATCTATATACATATGTATGTGTATTGACTGGTCAATATCAGTTAATATCAAGTAACTATTACTTCAGACCCAATTAATATACGAGTGCGAGGGATTGCTATATTTATAATATAGAACGTAGAAATGTAGTAATATAAGTAATAGAAGAGAATTTATACAGTAGTATAAACGAATATAAAGCTCCTTACTTGGTACGTTCGATTTCTGATGCTCTCATAACCTCTATTGTGGTACGATCGACTGCATCACGGGGGAGCTATTGCTTAGACGCGATTCACTTGGATTATCTCCGGCGTGTTAATTAGTTACGCGCGTTAGAGCTGTGTCGATTGTAGCGCTGGGCTTGCAGCATCAATTCCAATTAAACTGGCCTATCCCCAGAGGATTGCGATTCCTTCGCGTTTACCACCTGACAACAGATGCTCGGACCGATCGCATAGTTGCATCTTGCATCTCGAATAGCTCGAGAATGTTACAGGAAATGGTTACGCCATCTGCGATAAAGGAAATCGAGCGTAGAACGAAATATCGACTCTTACGTACCTATGGTACAGCTATTTAGTTGAATGTTATTTACTATCTCACATTTGAAATTTGCATAAAGTGTTAATAAAGGAGATAGAAGAAATTTCTCGGAAATACGTAACTGATTCTATTAATTCTTATCCTTGCACAATCATATTACAGATATAATATGAATAGCTAATGAATACTACAAGTACGATCTATATATAAGTAATCTATATATGTATAAAAAAAAAAAAAACTTGAATTTTAAATTACACTTTTGGCGAATCCCATAAGGTCCTTTTATCCATCACCAATTTATTAATTTCTTTGTTAATTATTTTTCTAAGGAATATCGTAATGTAATGTTTTATATTTTCCCCGCAGTCGATCTTCTATCTTCCGCAAAAAGAAATAATTTTTTAAAAACGTTTATTAATTAATCTTAAGGATATCGTAACTACTCAAGTAACTGCTCAAAGTCTTTTCTTCATCAGTTAACAATTTTCCTGTTTCTTTGAAAGTCAATTTCCTGCTGGTTCTTATCAGTTTTTTATAATATATAATTTATCTTTTGAAAATTCTCTTTTCCTCAGAAGAGATTTTCAAATTTTTCTGAGAAATATCTTGACGTTTCTTATTAATTTCCTGATAACGTTATGATGTAATCTTCTATCCATCAAAATCCACCTCGAGGCACTTTTACACTAAAATTTCTCGTGCATGAGTCCCATCGGTTAAAACATCTTATCAATCACGAAACAAAAAAGGAAAGATCAATTCCTTCATCAATCAAATTTTCTCGGAGGAGAGACAGGCAGACGCCTTCACATTCGGCCGACCGATCTTTCCACGTCTTCTTTTTATCGAATTTAGCTGAATTCGTCTCGATTCAACGTGTTCGTTGAATCGTAAATTCTCGTTCCACGTGGTATACAAGGTGTTTCAGAGTTACAACTCGATCAAGCAACATTATTATATTATTCAGCCAGAACTCGAAACACAAAATATAATCTAATTCAGAATAAATGAAATACGATACGATACAATTAAAGCGAAATCAATTATAACACAATATAAATTTAAATTGAACGAAATACAATATAGTACAACTAAAATACGATGCAAACGAAAATAAATGAAGTAGAATACAACTATTAGCAATACAACCACTTAATCCTTTAAATGAGTTGTCCTTTAAACAGAAACCTAAGTATGAAGTTTAAACACTTTTTACATGATATGATACCTCTAAATAAAAGAAATATTATCCGAATGACGAATCAATCGCATCTTTTCCAGTTAACAGATTAATTTCAATTTTTATTGTATCGTATCGTATTCCGTTTAACTTTAATACAATATCATGTAAAAATACAAAAAATATGTATCTTCCATTTATTACTTTTTTCTATTACTAATTTACAATCAATCGATCAATATTTCTGAAACACTCTGTACAGTGCAGTGGCACGATCTCGGTAACATGGTCGACGACGACGGCGACGACGACAACAACGACGACAACGACGACGACGACGACGACGACGACGACGACGACGACGACGACGACAACGACAACGACAACGACAACGACAACGACAACGCGGAGGACGTTGGTGTATGCTCGCGACGTCGGCGTCGACATCGTCGTTGGCCGTAGCACGGTCGCGAAAGGAGGGATGCCACGACGACCCACATTCCGTCGAATTTAATTTCATGCCTTATCTCTGGTAACCACGGTACAATGCTTCAACTGGGGCGGCTGCGAATCCTTCTATCTTACCCTTGTACGCTCCACATACAC
The DNA here is from genome assembly GCA_037178635.1 of Bombus dahlbomii. NCBI lineage: Eukaryota > Metazoa > Arthropoda > Insecta > Hymenoptera > Apidae > Bombus > Bombus dahlbomii. The sequence goes on from CM074113.1 coordinate 11,510,671, forward strand.
CGCCGCACGACAACGCTGGTCTACAACGGTTCACGGCTCTGAATCATACCCCTGTTTCGCGGCCGCAATTTCTACCTGTACTTTTCTCGCCAAATATTCACCTCGTCGTTTCTCATCTCAACTTCTTTTCTTCCTTTCCCTTTTTCTTTTTCTTTTTTTTTTTTTTTCTTTTTTTTTTCTTCTTAATAAAGAATGTCAATCAGTCTGAAACATAAATATTTATATGCAAAGACCGCGAGTGAAAAATATCATAGAGTCACGTTCTCTGTCTTTTACAGAACTTTTACTGACTGATTTTTAATACTTTGTAGGCAACTTGGGTCATGTACACCCGAAATGTCACTCGTTTTTTTCACAGCGAACTTTTATTTTTTGTCAATCAATCAAAATTCAGATTCTTCTTTTCTCACGTGAATAAGAATCTTATTATAAGGCTATCGCAAAATTATTTTTAAATAACCATAGACATAACTTATTATCAAGTCAAAGTTGTTATTAACGTATCCAAATATTAATTAAACAATGAATAGTGAAATACGTCATTTTAATTAATTGAAATAATCAGAGGAGGACGGTACTGAAAAATTACAGCGTAAATTATCTTCTTTTTTAATATTAGACGTTCGTCGAATTGAATTAAGTTAATGGTTTCTTCCAATGTGAATACCGAAATTTACATAAGAAAACAGGAACTATAACGAGTTGATGAGTTAATCTTTTCTTGAATAATTCCTCTTTGATACTGAATATTAATTTATTCCTTTGACATTAATTTTTAATCAGTTATAAATATTGGAACTTACATAACAAATTGACGAGTTCGCTTTTTGGTTGATTTTTTCGTGAATAAAGCTGAAGAATTCTTAAACATACTAAAAAATAATTATTTTTCAATCCCTAGCCAATTAATAGTAATAGATTCTTTTTCGATAATCCACTGAAATGTTTCTTTTCTTTTTTTTCTTTTATTTTTCTTCTTTTTCTTTGATCTTTGAAATTAATCAATTGACATCAGTTTTTATCAATTAAAAGAGAAAGAGGATTTTCTTTTTTATTTTCGATATTGGAATTCGAATGAGAAAGAAGCTTTCGTTCAATAATCCTGAGTATTAATCAATTAAAGTAATGAATGTCCATCGAAACGTTCCTTTTCTAATGTAAATTTACGATACTATTTTAAACATCTCTTTTTAATTTTAACAATAACTGTCCATCAATCATTATAAATTTCCATTGTTTGATACAGTATTTTGGCTTATCTCTTCTTGAATATTAAAATTTAAATAAAAAGGAAAGAAACGCGATAGATTAATGTGTCGACATTTTAGATAAATTTTCGCCCCGCGAACGTTAAATATTTTTAATGTTTTTATTTGAAAACAGTAGCTCTTTCAACCTTTGTGAAAATCACTGATAAATGAAAATTATGTACCAGAAATTAATATTAGAAAAACTGTGAAAAATAACCCTTTTTACACCCTCCATTGGTACTTTGTACGCACGTAAACAACGGGTGGCACTTATTTACACATGGGGGACCCCATTCACCTCGTAGCAACCCCTTTTATTTACATCCTTCCACGTTAGTTAATAGGTGATCACTTATATATAAATTTTATCTCATTTATTTAAAGATACAAATAACAAAACGCTACATACTTTTCAGTGATTCACGAAATACAACTCTTTTTGTCCTTTCCCCATTACGAATATGGTTTTTAAACGAAATATTCATTGTAGAATAAATAACCACATATGTGTTTGACAACAAAGCTATACTGTTCAATATTTTTATAAATTTTGTGATACTTCAGCGAAACAGTTTAATATACAGTTCTTTTTCTTATGCTACTGCGACCATTTATTTTCAATATAATCGAAGATTACAGAGAAAAAATATAATAAGCACAATTTAGTTGATTTCCTTATTTCAATATTATTTAATGATTAAAAGAATATACCTTAATGTAACATGATTAAAAGGAAGAACAACCTATTCGATCCAAAAATATAATCTGTTTGAAGAGAACTAAGCTTCATAACTACGTTTAATAAGAAGATAGTTCGGTTGCTATGTAAGTGGTTGAAAGGATTAAAAAATCAATATCAGTTTAGAGAAAGTTCACGAAGAATTACTCACACATCGTTAAAAATTATAGAATACGATAAAATAGAAATTATACAAATACGAAGGATGTATTTTACAAGCAAATATTGTTACAACCTAGTCAAAGTATATCTAATTATTCAGCAGCTGATCGCTGGAGGCCTGATTGCTTCAGGAGATGATAACTAAAGACTGATTGATAGAAGCCTGATTGCTTCTAAACTTGCTGGGCGTTGATCACCGGAAACTCTATCTGTCGGAAGCCTGATTATTTAAAGAGACGCTAACTACAAGCTAGTTGATCCTACCAAATTCCAGTCTCCTTTGTTGTACAATCTCAAATTGTTAATTCGACGATTGTACTTCGTTCTTTTTCGCTCGCAAAACTTGACTGCGTACATAAAATTTAGCGAAACTTCAACTTTCTATTCAATTTGATCAAAACCTTCAATTGCCGCGCGATACATCGAAGAAAAATACCATTGTTATAATTTTCATTAACTTAATTTTTGATATAAAAAGAGTAAATATTACTGGCCAACCAGTACATGAATCTAAAGAGAAAAAAAAGAAAGAAAAAGAGAAACTCATTTACTTGGGAACACGTGTATGTCCTCCAGTCGAAACACAGATACGTAAGCGCGATACACATGTAGTACATATGATGGTATTCAAATGCTCGTCGAGGGACGAGACGGACCAGTTGAACAGAGAGAGGGAGAAAACGGAACAGTTTACCATGTAGTCCACACCGTGACAGCAACACGGAGTTGTACCACATACAGTATCGCTCGCAATTATTTGAAAATGTAAAAATAATACTAAATATACACGTCCACGTACATAGTGTGTAACACTTAACATTTCGCGTTCGATATTTTGATGTATAAGTAACGTTTAATTTTAACACGAATAAAAATAATTTTCTTTTGCTTTTAGTAAACATGGAATATTTTTTATTCTATATAAAAGCGTTCGATTTTTACATTTGCTTGGTACTACTAATCTATATTTACTGCTAAATTTCCACCTTCAACAAGTAACATCTTTCTTAATAAAACCACATTCACGAAATCACACTGAAAAGAACAAAAATATAAGATATACCTTCGCATCGCTCACATTCTAAAAACAAAAAAACCTCTCCAATTACAAGCTTTTATCACTCAATAGCCAGTCAGAATAAATACAACAAATCATTTAAAACTTTTAATTTAATTTAACTCTAAATGTATTTCATTCCTCAACTTTGTAGTCCTGAAACATCAGAAACAAACAAAAAATGTATCCTTCGCCCTAAAGGGATCAACCCTTCGTATGTCTACCCACCCCATTACTGTTAAAATTAGAACGTCCCATGGTTGGAACAAGTACGTCCGGTATTATAAACTATATACATCAGTTATTTGAAAGTAAGTACCCGTATACACAGATGAAAAGTGATACGTACGAGTATACATTAGTTGGAAGCTCGATCGTAGCTATTTCTGCTTGTATACACGCAACGGAACGATCGCTTTATCAGTAAACGGACTCTCCTCGCGAGAGGGCCGACAGAAAGCGCGAAAAGGGGACATTTATTTCGGGAAATCGAGCAGACCGATTATTAACTTCCCGTAATGGGTCGCGGCCCGGCAGGAAATTGAAAAATACGATTACGGAACTAGCTGGTCGCGAACCGATTCTCTTACCGGGCCAAGTATCGCTTGCAGGTATCCTTTTGCCAAACTTTCGCCAAGCTTTTGCCAAGCTTTTGCCAAGCTTTTGCCAAGCTTTTTTCAAACTTTTCAGAACGTGAAAATCATAGGAATTTACGTTCCATATAACAGAGATTATCAACACTGTTGTTGTTTACAGAAGGAAATAATCTGATATTTATGTGGCGTATGACTTCGCCGGATCATGATAGTTGTCGAATCATTTCTAATCCATATATCTTCTGGATTATCTTCGTGTCACTATTTTGTTGGATTATTATATTATATATAATATAACGTACATATTATACATGTTATTACACTATATATGAAATAACATAATATGATGTTTCAATAAAGTAATGATACAAACATAATCCAAAGATATGCATGTATTTAGCGTATACAAAGTTTGGAATCAACGTGTGTTCCAGAGAATTCACAGAATTTAAAAAACAAAACGTCTTAGAATACTGTCATTTCAGAAAATTACTCTTTGACTGAAAATATCATACGAGTAAAGGATATTGATTTAGACTAAATCAATAAATAAATAAATAAATAAATTTTATTCTTCATCGCTATCGAAATAAATAAGTCGAACTTCAATCATCTCTAATAGAGGTTCTACGAATGAAGAAAGGAAGAAAAGTTCTCGTTACATGAAGAATTCGTGGATTTTAGTTCGTTATCTATTATTCAGAGTTAACGACGTCGTTTCGGCGAACGAAGATTCCTCGAACGAAATACGCGATAGAGGAATTTCTAGGATTTCATAAAAATCTCGCACCTCTTGTTACAAGAATATGACTTCTTATGTTACAAGAATCTGAATCCTTAACGTGTTATTAGAACAACAAATATGTATAAAGAAAGTAAATGTAGCAGGAAGATTTAAAATCTTAAATGAAAAAATAAACAAGGGGAGAATGTAAACAACTAAATCAAGAATGTAAGCAAACAGAAATGTTGTATAACCCACGTGTACGAATGCATACCACTGAAACAACCAGTCTCTAATTTACGATAGATCTAAATATATTTCTATGTAAATATATTCTCATTGGTGATACATTAGATCATGGAAAACATACTTGCCTCCAAGAAAACATCTTGAAACTTTAGACGTAACCATACATCGTTCTTCCAACTTCCATAACGTAGATCAAGTCACATTCTGAAAATATATTCCTGAAATGCAAATTAATATTCATATGCCGCTCAAAATTCAAACACATCCGTTATATCTCAAACACACTAAACATACTCGCCACCTAAATCCACCAAGATCCAATCAAGCTCTACATTCCCCTTAATTAACCACCGTAGCGTCGTCGCTCATACACCTAATCACATCCTCCTGAGCTCGCACTCGTCACCCGATCGCATCTCCAGTGCCACGTGACCATGGTCGCCACTCATCACCGACACCTATACCGGAAGTACACTCTCGCGCGTTTCCGGAGGTACCAATAAGGAGCAATTAAACTTGGTGCAGACGAGACATACGAGATATTGTGGAAATTTTACAAAAATTACGTATTATCTGCATATATTATATATTAGATTATGTAATATGAATTTTGTCTTTTCCAGAGAAATGAAAAGTATTCTCAAAATTCAAATAATTTGCAAAGTTTCACTCGACGAAAAATGCATGTCGTCGAGCAATGCAAACCAGTTTTGTCAAAATCGATTCTATAATTTCCTGCCTGTACGATTTCGACGACAAAAATTCCTTTTCTAAAACATTCGTAACAAACATTTTAGAGAACAAACTGAATAATGTATGCAAGTTATAACAATAATATCGTTAGATCATAAATAATAACGAACGTTGAATAATTTTACATTACTCGAGAGTTGAAAATTTTACTTTTATACACCTTTTACCTATCGAGGGTTAAAAGTTCAAGATATTAATTGAGAGTTAATATACGAAACAATCTCCCATTTACGTTCCATTATTTTAATTATATTAATAAAAATATAAACTTTTATACTTACATATGTGTACAATCTAGTCAGAAGCTGTTCGATTGTATGCTCAGATTGTATCAAAAATTGAAACTCGTCGTATGTGTCTACAAGCGTCAGCGCTATGAAATCGGAATGGCGCGAGACGTCGCATTCCTCGTCTGCACAGGGCCTTAGGGCGATATAGTTGCAAGCGACAAGATCTAATGGGATCACGGGTAATCTCTGCGACAGGCTTGCCAGCGCACCAAATGGACGAGACTCGAGGGAGGATAGTGGAACGATAGGAGGCGACCGGTTGCGGCTGCAGCTGCGGCGTCGGTCGCTGCACCTGCAGCTGCAGCTGCGGCGACGAGGAGGCTGCCGGTAGCAGCGTGCAGACGGTGGCTAAAACATAATGCAGAGCACAGGCGACTACTATCAGAGGGCGCCGAGATGCTGTCCAGGAAGAAACGCGAACGCAAACGCGGACGCGTTGAGGATAAACGCTTCTGTCCGGGGAGCGGAGTTGCTGTGCTGTTGTTGTAGCTGCAGTACGGCAACATCTACCAAGACACCGGGATTATTGGCCAGTCTGGGTGTCTGCGTGCTCGTGCTGGGTTACACGTTGTTGGGCGCGTTCGCGTTCATGGCGCTAGAAGGTGGCCTCAAGTCGGTAGGTCATCGCTTCTTTGGTAACATTATCTTGTCCAAAAGCTCTTCAGAAGTCTGATATCATAATTGTATAAATGTACTCGCATTAAATAAAGTCTTTATGTTAAGGAGCGTTGTAAGTAATGAAAAGAATGGAAAGGAAGAGAATTGCTAAAAATTTTGTGCATAAATCATCATAGAACAAATCAAAATTAATTTGTGACCTATTGATCCTCGAGTGATTTTGTACTTTCTTCTTTCAAAAAGGCCATATATATGGATTATATGTATGAGTAAAATCTATTTGTTTTCCATGGCAGGATTCAGCGAACGAAATGCTCGTTCCCGGTTCCAAGACCGAAGGAGGATCGTACGTGGTGCCCAGTATCGAGGATGACGCTGCGGCCATGGAACTAAGAGCGCGCACCGTTGAAAAGCTCTGGAGTATCACGGAGGACTTGAACGTGTTGTACAAGGAAAACTGGACACGATTAGCAGCCAGGGAAGTGTTCGAGTTTCAGGAGAACTTGGCACGAGGTCTCAGGAGAACTTCCTCGCAGTACGAGCAGATGGGATCATCCTCTCGATCCAGGGACCATTCGATGGACAGAAGACCACATAGAAAATGGACCTTTAGTGGCAGTTTACTGTATTCACTGACGCTGATCACTACTATTGGTAAGGATTACCAATATTTACAAAATATAGAATATATTAGTATTATTATATAATATTTCATGTAAAATACCACTTATTATTAATTAAAAGTTTATAACTTAAATATATTAATGTTAACTTGTTTCTCCAGGTTAATAGGTTAATACTCATGGAATACGATCCATAATCTGATAAAAAATTGACAAAAATAAAACAGAGAACAAGCGTACCAATAAATTGTACAAAAATTGAGCTACAAAGGTAACATAACACCTAGTCGGAAGCTTCAATTTATGTGACAATTTGAATTGACTGAGAACACACTGATTACATTCTAATAAACGCTCTCATATTCAATCAATTCTCGGTTGTTCCCTCAATAACAGTCGTTTGTAACACAAACGTTATCATTGGCGTTTCAGGATACGGTAGCGTGGCGCCTCGCACAGTCTGGGGTCGTTTAATCACAATAGTGTACGCTCTGGCTGGAATTCCCTTAATGCTGGTCTATTTAAGCACGGTGGGCGATGTTCTCTCGAGGAGCTTCCGTCGTTTGTATGGCAGATTGTGCAGGCCTCGAAATTGCACCAGGAAGCAACAACCACCGCCACCGCCACCTCCTGTAGGTGGCATGATGAGCAAAACCTATAGATATGATAACCATGTCGACTCGAAATCTGGAAATTACTATTCAGCCAGCAGAGAAAGCTCCTGCGACGATCTAGGAACCAGAGGCACCAGCAGTGCCATCTTGTTGGACTGTGGAAGCGAGGGACTGCTTCATGCTACCACCAGCTCCACCGCAGCGCTTCAGGTATAACATATTTCATTCGAAAAACATGATTTCACGGTAAAAAGTAGCGGTATATTGAGGGAATATGGCCATCGTGCACCTGCGGTGAGGACACTAGATGCTGTCGTAGAAAGATCAGCCATTTTTCTGGAACAGGCAAAAATATAAGAATAAATTAGGAAAGTTACGTATACATATGATCGACGGAATTGATTACAAAAAGTAAACAAATTAAGTTTAACCGAATGTAAAGTAATACGAATAGAATAATACGTTCTTCTGACGCAAACAACAAAACCATCGAAAAAAGATTTCAAGAGCTAGATATTGAAAAGTTACAACTAACATTTGATCCCAATTGGTATAATTCTATTCCATATAATTCTTTGCTTTTCCTGAGGTATTGGTTGAAGTAGCGTCACTTTTCGAACGCACGTATATATAATGTCATAAAAAAAAATATAAAAATATATAAGATATGGTGAAAAACATTTTAATCTTTTCCAGGACGTAACATCAGGAAACAGTAAACGCCATTTTCACCCGTGCTCGCTGTCCCTGTCGACGAACTCGTCGCCAGGTTACGTAGTGGAAACGAATCCCGTGAGGATACCGATCAGTCTCTGTCTAGTAATCATGCTGATCTACATATGCGGTGGCGCAGTGATGTTCAATCGTCTGGAGGGTTGGAGTCTCTTGGAAGGTGGCTACTTCTGCTTCACCAGCCTCGGAACGATCGGTTTCGGCGACCTGACGCCCGTTGGACGAAATGCCGCGTCCGCCACCCTGGAGGAACTCAGCCTGTGCGCCTGCTCGCTCTACATACTCGCCGGGATGGGCCTGATCGCCATGTGCTTCAACCTCGTCCAGGAGGAGGTGGTACGCGTGGTCAGGGTCTTCGGTAGAACCTGCGGCATGTCGTCGGGGGTGGTGGTCGGACCTATCGGTGGTACAGGTATCCCTGATGCAGGCATTCGACGGGGAACCGCTAGATCGTTCCGGGCGAGAAACTATTTTACCCGGCCACGCTTTAAATTTCCTGAACGCTTTGAGCCTGGCGACGAAACATACTATTCCTATATACAGAACTGTGAATTTATAGTCAATTATTAAACATTGTGTTATACAGTGGCTTAATAGTAACATTGTGCGTGATAGTATTGTATGAATATGGATAATACTGTTTATGAAAAACATTATTTATATGGCAGTGCTGATGTTATCGTCAGGTCTAATCCCATCACGTTTCATGGTGTGGCAGACTTGGAGAAAGTCTCGTGAGAATTTTAAATGTTTCTCAACTTCCGTTCATCACTGTAAGAGAATTATACAGAAATTTATAGCTTACTGTGATCTTGAATCTTCTCAAAAATACCACTATATCGTCCTAAGGGAAATTCCAAGATATTTACAGCTTACAACGATCTTTGATATTTTCAAGAATATTATTAAAAAGAACGTCGAATAACATAAGCAGTTACCTTCTCTTCGCCCTCCATTTATCAAAACTCTAGTTTTAACTCTAGTTAAAAAGCGAAAGATTCGTTTCCAACCGAACCCAGGCTCAAAGTGTCAAAGGCATCACGAACAAATGAGTCGAGCTCTCAATCGTTTGCACGTAGAGCGGTTCTGATCCACTCGCGTCGGGGATTTCGATCAGGCATCTTGACCACTCTGCATAACCCCTTCGTTTAAAAAAGCCAAAATGAAATCAAAATCCATTTCAAACAAACCAAAGACCGAAAACTCTGTATCCATCGCAACCAAAAGTTCATAAAATCCTTTGATTCTCCATCAGGTGCCGGTTCTGGGCTCAAGGCCGACCTGGACGACGGAGGAGGCACCAGTGACTCGCGATTGTCCGAACAAGAAGAAGAAGCGATCGCCATGTCCATGGTGCCAACCTCCTGACAGCATCAGGCCAGGAGTCCCGGGGATGGGAAACTCCTGGCCCACACGTCCAACACTGCCATAAAACCATCGCCTGGTCATCATTCTCTACCACGAAAAAAAACGCCGTCTGAATCCAGAAACTCGTCGACTCAACAATTTCAACGCGCCCAATCTCTGAGACGCAGTTGTTTGTCTCCAACGCAATATCATCATCAGCATCATCAACATCGTCAGCAGGAGAGTTCTCTGCATTTTGAGTACTTCGTGCCTAGAAGCGTGAGCGAGTTCAACCTGGCAGCAGCGGCGGTCACGGACATGGCTGTACCACCACCGCCTCCTTCGTCGGTGTTACGGCCCTCCTCGGCTCTAACACCGCCGATAGGTTCCGCATCGAATTCAACGTCGTCGAATCAACCCAGGTTGTTAGAATGTCCTGGAACCGCGACCAGGAGTCGCGAGAAGATGGTCACCTTCGAAGACGAGGGCGTGAACTGTGCCACCTCCACGCCCACCAGGAAGAATATTTCCGGGCTGGAGAACGTTTTCATGTGACGCTGCAATCATGGGTGATTTTGTGAAAAAAAAAAAAAAAAAAAAAAAAAATCTAAGTTGGATGGAGTGTTCTGTGTTTCGACTGTGCCGGGAAGAAGGTAATCAGGTTTCTGGTGCGAATTAAATGAAAGTGGAATTATTTTGGATATTATGTAGATGCATGGGCAATGTTGATCAATGAAGAAGGAAAGGGGCAATTTAAAATTAGGAAAAATTTGTGTATGTTTCTCCTGTGTGATCTAGAGAAATAAAACTGATTGGAGAGACAGGACATTCGTAAATGATTATAATTATATACCGTTTCATCGTAAAGAGTACGAAGAGCATAAGGTGAGAACATTTTTTTAGAGAAAAAAAATCTTAGAAACATGAGTGGAATGCCCGCGTACGGATTTACAGGCTCCGAGACACGATCTTCGAACAACGAAGGTGTCTGAAACGAAAATCCGCGAATTCTGAGGTTTTTTAGGGTTATTCGCCATCACGAAAGACACTAGATTTCTACCATTTACACTATAACTACTGTTACTATAATACTATTTAATATTCTTATCGCTGCTGATATTCCTCTTCTTATCATTATCGTTGCTAGGTTACCAGAGACGGACGGATTTTCTTCGTACAAGTTGTGTGAATTATCGAGATGTACATACGCCGCTGCATCGTCTCTTTCTCCCAAAGAACATTTCTTTTCTTTTCTACGTAACCACGTGTAAGACAATCGAAAATAAATTATTCGTACGAAAAAAAACTGAAATTTAACAAAAGTTAACTAATTATTCGTAAATAAATGATTCTATAATTAATTAAATACTATAAATATATATAATTTCGACAGACATTTGATAATTTTATATTTGTTACGATATTTTATTCGTCCTTTAAAAGACGTAGGAGAAAGAGGTAATGCGAAAAACGAAAGAAAGACACAGCCTTAAAAAATATGCCTGATAGGCGGTTCAATTAATATTGTTACAAAAAGACAAATGAATATAATGAATATAGAAAAAAAGACGTGCTCAGTTACGAGACAGTCTGTCCTAGTATAACTTTTAAGAGACTCATTTTAATCGAACTTCGAACACCGCTTAATTTTAATACAAAGTCGAATAAGCAAGTGTACGAATAAAACTATAATATAAGTGAGTGGTTGAACGGTGAAATTTATCATGGAAAATGAGAAAAAAGAGAATGAAATGTTTCAAAGGAACATCATCGATATCGTACTGAACCAAACCCAGTCTTGCAGATAAATTTTCTGCAAGCTGCAGGCTGGATCGAGGCTCAACGAGTGTTCAAATACGCTGTTTGTACGCGTGTTTCTTTCTTGACATTCACTAAATTTTCATTAAAGAGAGACAAAGTAAAAGTATCGAACAATCACAACTTGGACTTGATTTTTTGTAGTTTTGAACCCTTGAACTGACCCTTGAACTATCAATAAATCGACGTAACAAAATGTTAATAAAGGAAACAGTAAACATCTATACACAGTATAAAAAAAAGAATACCGCGTTTCTTCGTTAACATGTAACTGAGAAGTTTTATTTTTTATAAAATGATAGAATCTCTAAATTAAAAACGAGTAATCCAAAGTAAAGTTAGGAACAAGTAATAAAAAATTACTTTCTGTAATTCTGATCTATTCTCGTTTTCTCTTTATTATTAATTTCGTCGCATTAGTTTTCATATATCGTTTATTGAGTTCGATATAGTACCACCTCGAGATCAACGTTTTTAGGATGTATTCTTATAAAAATTTCACTGTAGTACTTATCGATTAAGCTCGTAATTTTTCCTGCGATGCACATTCGTCACTTATCTTCGTCGTCTTCCTCGCAATAATCCCATTCCTCTTCTGGTGAGTTTGACCTAAACAACGATGCTGCTGGATAATCATTCGGTTTCGTATCAGAATTATTAAAGCCGCAAGAAATATCACATAAAAACCCTGCAAGAAAAGTAATTATTTTATATCAATATATATCGTACATACACGATTATGCGTGCATAGAAATGTTACTATATATATATAGTAATATTATGCCATTATTATTTTATAGAAAATAATATTCAAATAATTTACACGGTGTATCTCGGTAGCCATGATACAGTCGGTAAGGTAGTAAATTTACGTTAAGAAATAAATCGTAAATACAGTATAAAATTTCTTCATACAATGTTTCGTTTTTGAGTAAAATTGAATTTGAATATACACGATTCGTTTAACATACATGATATTAACTAATTACCAAATAGCGTGATCACTAAGCACCCTGTGTAATGTCATTCCAAAAAAAATATTTCCAGATCTAAGAAAAATACGAAAGTAAAACCTTTGATCTTGCTCATTAAATCTTCACCCTTTTCTTTTCCAGCTTCCCCCGCGTCTTCGCCCGATTTTTGCATTACATTTTGATAAAAGGTGAGTCCGATGTCCATAGCGTGATTAATTATAAATTGAACGGTACAAAGAACCATGACGATCAATATCGGTAAACATAAAGTAGTTTCTACGTCGTCCAAAAAAAGATTCAGCCATTCTGGTAGCAAATCGCAGCTCATCTTCGATTCAAAATTTCATCGACAAAAGTCTTGAAGATCTTCGGTCTAATCCTTTACTTTCTCAAAATAATAGCAATCTTCTTAGACGCGTTTCGTTTTTAAAACACCGTTTTGCGTTTGCGAAACAATATCGTGAACCATATTCTTGTTAATTTAGCCGAAGAAAGAAGTCATTGCCGAAATACACTTGAACGTCCTTTTTATAGCACCCGAATCGGTTCAAAAGCTGAATGTTTCGTAGAAATCGATTATCGACTTACGACTACAACTCTCGATTAGATATTAGGGCGCGAACGGATGAAAAATTTAAACGATGAAAAACAATTTTCGCAGACCCTAATTTCTACAATTTTCGCAAGTCGTACAACAACTGATCGGCACTTTTTCTATTCTTAAAGAATTGCATTATCGAAATCAATGTTTCTAATTGTAAATTTTTTTTAATTGGCGTCAAAAGCTATGTATCATTTTACTTTTTATATGTCTATTAACACTGATAGAACACGTTTATAATATAAAGACAGTACCATTTATGGTTACTATTATATGGTAAAAACGTAAAAATTAATAAAATTCAATAATACAGATCAAAATAAATGCATAATTATAATGACAGTTAAAAAATTCATACCTGTCTATCTGGGACAGAAAAGTAGACACGAACCTTTTCGTAGAACCGTATAATTAAATAGGTTGCAGCGTGGAATACGATAAATTCTTGTGTATACTAGCGTGCAACCAAACAGGGCAGATACTTAATTTTTTAGATTCTTGTATATACTAGTGTGGGTCACCTTCGGCATTTGGCCCTACGGTGCAGCGTCTGTGATGTGAAGCAACTAGAACCACTGGTATGAGCACTTTCGTTTCCTCTCTGCTATGACATAACCTGTATAACATAACTAATAACATAACCTCTTATGTATTGATCACCGAACATTGTATATCTGTGATATATACATATTTAAGATACAGAAGTTCGATATTATAAACAAAATTGTTACTGTTGTAAATAAATTTTTGATCTTTTTAACGAGATAAAATGTCTACTCGTTGGTAAGTACATATTATTGTTATAAAGAAATGAAACGGACATTTAAGAAGGCATTTGAAAATTGTATATTAAGATGAATCGTTTAACTATTTTATATTTTATTGACATGGTTTCATCTACTTTAACAGGTACCCCTTGTACCAACAAGGTAATCCACAACTTAGAATATTTCTTCCAAACTTTTGGTTGAAGCTTATAAAACCGGAACATAACCAACCAAAAAATATAGTAGAGTTTCACTGTTCCATGGAGATGACAAGATTGGACGTGAGGAATTATTTAGAAAAAATTTATAACATACATCCTGTGCATGTGCGTACTAGGATTGCTCTTGGAAAAACTTATGTACCTACGGGTTATAAATTTGTCGCTAAAGAGGATGACGTGAAAATAGCTTATGTTACTCTAGTAAGTATTGAAATAAAAACTCAGTTTTTAACAAAAATATATCTTCGTTATTAACGTATACATTTTGTACGGTTTCAGCCTAAGACCGAAACATTTACATTTCCGGATATAATTCCTAAAGAAGAAGAAGAAGATACAAGTGAAAAAGCATTGCACGAAATAGAACAGAACTTTAAGAACTTTACAGCAAAGAACAAAACACCTGGTTTTCCCAGTTGGTTCTTGATGTAAAATGTCAAACGTAAATTTGCTAGTCTGGTACGACAATAAATGAAGTCTAATGTTAACCAAATTAATCTGTATTTTCTCTTTTTTATTCTTACATCTATTACAATATCTTAATATAAATATTTGGTGATTGCGTTAGAAATAATTGAAATGAATATTCAAAATAAATACAAATGTACATCTAAATTTCAATAACAAATTAAAAATATAAATTAGTACTGATATGATTGTTTATATAACAGAATAATGCGCATAATTCATGATTGCACTAGAAATAATTGTGAAAATAAATGTAGAATGTATACTTACATATCGATAACAAAAAAAATTATTATGTATATGCTAGTATATGTATAGTATAATATATAATGTACTATTATATAATTCACATAATATTATGCAAGGTATACATTCCGTTTTCAGACGATTCAATATTCGCTCAACATAAAACCATAAGATTTACATTGGGGACATTGTGGAATGTCAAACAAAAAAACTACCTGCAAGAAAGGAGTAAATAATTAGGAGAAATCAACTAATAATTACAAAGGGTAAAATAGATAGAAATTTAGAAAGAAAGAGTAGGTGGAAATGATTTCTTCTGCTTTGTACTTTGTTTGAAAGTACGATATATCAAAGACAACATACCTGTGGATGAATTGGACAGAAGTAACGTACTCTGCCCTTTGTCCAGTAACCGCAAACATTACATAGCACGATAGTGTATGGTCTATGGCACAGGCACCTATTCGCAGGTAAATTACTTCGAGCTATCCCTCTTCCTCTGGCCACTCTTTTTTCATAATTATTGTAATTCACATTGACGTTCATTTTGACTGTCTATTCCTAATTAAATTGTTCAACGTTCACTATTCAATATTTACAATAAAAATGTTTTTTAACAAAATAATAACAAATATAATACATATAGTATAACACATATATGTAATAAGAGCAATTTGTATCTTCCTTATGAAATATGTCCAATATTATAGCAAACAGAGCACAAAAGAAAACTCGTTTCGATTTAATTTTAACTTTCTAAAATGTGTTTGGTTCACGTTAATAAATATAGAGTTAATGAAAGACGCATTTCGAATCGTAAATTCATGACACAAATACCTATGCACAAATATGATTCACTCGTATAGCCACGACGCTTTTGGTGCTCTCAAGCAGCGTTTAATTTCCGGTTCGCGAGTAATAATCGTCTCTTTGTGGTTCGCTTTTAACTCTTAATTCGTATCGTTTCAACAAAATAAAACGATGCTCGTAACTACGCATCCACGCATCTACGCATCTAACACGTGTAAGAGGATGTTACAAGTCCCAGAAAATGAATCTTGTCAATGATAACAACAAGAATCCAAAATAAAATAATTTATAAAACCCTCTATATCTATACTATGTCTTCTTAAATCTTAAATATCTTTATACAGTACAATAATTTGCTTTTAATATACATACCCTGTTCAAGTTACCTGCTTTCTCAATGCGGCGAATAGAAAATAAACCACTATAAAATACGATCACACGAATTAAAAAGACGAATTGTTTGATAACAACACAATTTGGAATTATTACAAATGCGAAATAACTTCTTTGCCGAATAGAAAAGCCAAACGTCAAAGGATCAAATACGTCTTTCTTACTGTGACGCTAGCGGGTTTCTGATACGTGAAAGGTACAATCGAGGCAGATAGGAAAAAGAAAATAATAGCGATGTAAACACACTTGAAATCTGCCGGTTGTCTTTTAACGCGAAGTCAAACCACTCGAGCTTGATCGAACGTGTTGATTTGTCACAGTATAACCAAATTAATCGTTTCTTCTCGCAGGGATTATTCTGTAATAAAAACGGTCAAACTTTTGAAAATTATGATCGATTTAAGATTGAGAGTATATTGTAACGCAAATAGACATGGCGAGAAGGTAAAACGATAATCGACCCATTGATCGATTTAATTAGAAGTTTACATATATAGAGACTTTATTAATCCCAATATGGTACAATGTCTCCGAGGTTCGATGTGATTTTTCACGCGTTTACTTGTTTAAGGAATTTTGGAAAAAATCATTCAAATACTTTAAGGTATCTACTTTAAGATTCTGAAATTAGATATTCAGAAAGAAAGTTAAAGAAGCTTTCAGTAAGTTTTTCAACGATATTTATAAATGTCGGTAACCTTTACATTTTAATTCGATGATTTTTACGAATTGGCTAACAACAATAATCCATACAACAGCGTAATATTTCTTTCCATCTTCTTTATGTGGATGCAATTCACGGTATTGTCTTCTTATAGTTTAATTGCTTCGTATTTTGTAAGTTGTCGAATATTTAAGACGTAATATTTTACAGGTATTTTTATTGTTTTTCAAAGAGATATACAGGTATGGATTAATCGATTAATCTATTTCTGATGTTATGAGAATCATTTGCAAACGTATCATAAATTGTCTTCTCTTTATCCGTTCATTGTTCAAATTGAAATTATGTTAAATATAGCATTACTAAACAGAGTCAATTTATATTCTTCTTGGAATAATATTTCTCATATATTTGTGTGCTGTTTATATCCTTTACTATTCGGAATCAAAAAGATCTCAGTGTGCCATTGCTGTCGATGCCTGCGATTATATGTAAATAATATAATTAATATTAATGCGAGCTATGATCAAATAATATTAGCAACTCATGCTCTAAAATATTTGAATTTTAAATAAGCGTGAAGGAATTATGGAATTATGTTACGAAGAATTATGTTAAGAAGAAAATAGAGTATAAGTAGTAGTAATATACCGTAAACTAAATGTTGAAAGAGTAACCGTATCTGACCGTAAGCATTAAAGCGTATCTGGCTCAAATTTTATTCCGGATTCATTTTTATCGCTTGTTTATCACATTCCTGATGCGCGGAGACTGGATGCATTCAAAATTCGCGTATCCACGGTGAATCGATCTAACTTTTCTCATCGAAAACCATGGCGTCCGGTACGATAGCTGAAAATAAACGTGTCACAAATTTAAGCGTATCTAACAATCACGGCAGGTAAACAAGAACGAAAACGAATATGATACAACATTAGGAAAAAGATTTAACCCATCAAGGATGGTGGTGTCTGTACAACGCGCGCAGACTGTTTCTATTCTCAGACTATTCTCGGGCCCCAGCCTATCATCGTATCCTTGGACTGTGCGTTTCTTATCTCTGTCGTAGTTCTCTGTTTGTAAAGCGTATCGTATCTCGTATTTTCGAGATGGTGTTTATACCTTCGGTTGTTTATCCTATATATTCGGTTCTACCGAAAGAATCGCGTGCTATCCCTGAAGGGTTAAAAGATACGGCATAAAGCAAGTGATCAGCTATCTTTTTCTTCTTCTTCTAGAAAAGTTCTAAACATTTACAGAGTATCGGCAAGTGGAACGGACAAAACGAAAGTGACGTTTTGCACGGACGTGGATAAATCTGTGATAGTACATAATTTCGAGAAGAGGGGATGGGTTCAAGTCGGTCCGGAGGATGACTGGAATTTTTATTGGTAATAATTACTTTTTATTTTGCGGAAGAGAAAGAAGTAAGAGATAAAATTCTATTATCCAAATGTTTTTATACTGACTTGTGTTATTTAAAAATTCTACGAAAGGAACGAATTAAGAAAAAGTTACGCAAGCTTTTAAAATTATTTTAGGGCAGTTACGCAATCGTGCAGGAATATATTCAGTGTAGAAACAGGATATAGGATGGACGATAAACAGTTAAATATCCATTTTGTTAAAAAAAAAAAAAAAAAAAAAAAAAAACAACAATTTTTAAATATTCATCGTTTATTTTATATTTAGTGACGCACGAAAGTATCTAACACTCGTATAAGACTTTTATGAACATCACGAATTATGTGTATCGTATAAAACTTTTCGTTTTCATTAATAATATAATAGGATACGATACTGTCGTGATTTAAGTGATTAGATTTCAAACGAAGTTGAACATGTATACACAGTTGTTTGTTACACGAATAATAATATTTGATGATGTCATTTTTACCACTAATTCTACGTTTAAAACTATTGTTCATGTTTTATTCTAATCTTTTATCAAGTATAGGTTTGCAGCAAATAATTTACAACTTTTAATTACGTTTTCATACTTGTTTCAAACTTTAAACAGTATAATCGTTATAGTCGTATCTTATTATTATAACGCTAATCAGATGTAAAAAAAATTTGTACGATACACACAATATATTCGTACAATTTTCTTATGGCTAATATTTAAGTAGTATCTCAACTTGTAGAATAATTAATCATTTCCCGAATCATTACGAATTAACTCGAAAAGACTTGTTGGTGAAAAATATAAAACGCTATCGAAAAGAATTGGAGCGCGAGGGAAATCCTTTAGCGGAAAGAGGAGATGGCCCGGGAAAATACCTCTATCTCGATTTCATACCTATCACGTTTGTTTTACCGGCAGGTAAAATATTGTTGTAATACAGCATAACGTATTACGAATATATATGGCTTCCGAATATTAATATCAGTGTCATATCGATTGTATAGAATGAGTTATTATTATAGTTGAAATACATAATAAGATAAATCTATTTTAGACTACAATATGTTCGTGGAGGAATACCGAAAATCACCACAAAGCACGTGGATTATGAAACCGTGCGGCAAATCACAAGGCGCTGGAATATTTCTAATCAATAAATTAAGTAAACTGAAGAAGTGGTCTCGAGAAGCAAAAAACCCATTCAATCCAAATTTAGCGAAAGAATCGTATGTAATATCCAGGTACATGCAGAGATGATCCTCTACAATTCATCTAATTTGTGTTAAAATTGACGAGCTTTTTGAAAAAAATCTATAATTTTATCATAAATATATAGATGCTAAATTAGTAATATTGAAACATAACTTAAATGAAGAACGTTGAAATGAAAAATATTTTCCTATTTTCAAAATAAATAAATAGGTACATTGACAATCCGCTTCTAATAGGAGGGAAAAAGTTCGATCTGAGGCTATACGTTCTTATCACGTCTTTTCGGCCATTAAAAGCGTATCTCTTCAAACTAGGATTTTGCCGATTTTGTACAGTCAAGTACGACACTAGTATTCAAGAATTGGACAATATGTATGTTCATCTCACGAACGTGTCTGTGCAAAAGCATGGTGTAAGTGAATTTTTTCTGTTTCTACAAAGAAGGGAAACATATATATATATATATATAAGTGGACTTATAAGCAGAATTAATGCAAATTCATATTTTTATAAACACTTTTACACGATGTAAATTTTGCGTAAATGCATAAAAATTCGAGAACGAAATATCGAGAAGAAAAACTAAACGAGAACAACATAGAGTTCTGAGATACTTACGAATATTCCAGGAAGAATATAATAGCAAGCATGGTGGTAAATTAAGCGTGCACAATTTGAGATTATACTTGGAAAGCACGCGTGGGAAAGCGGTCACGGAAAAGCTATTCGCAAACATCACTTGGTGCATCGTGCATTCTTTGAAAGCTGTCGCTCCAGTTATGGCAAACGATCGACACTGCTTCGAGTGCTACGGCTACGACATTATCATCGATAACGATCTTAAACCGTGGCTTATCGAGGTTCTTCGATTTCTTAATAACCCTATCAGTATTTTACCGTATTTAGTATCGTTTATCTTATTTCTTCTTCTGGTAACCAATCTTTCCTACATTTTCTACAGGTGAACGCGTCTCCGTCGTTGACATCTACCACGGTAAACGACCGAATCTTAAAATACAAATTAATCGACAACATAATTTCAATCGTCGTACCACCTGAGGGTGTCCCAGAGTAAGTGTCACATTTGAAGAAAATTCCTTTTATGGGAGAAAGAAATATTGTAACATAAAGTAGTCGTAAGAATTGGAAACAAATTCGATAAACTTGGAGATATGAGCTTTTTGAAAGTAGAAGATAGATATTTATGACATTTTGTAAGAAACGAATACTAGATTAGTTGTTACACTAGTTTAAATTAATTGGTATTATTACCAGTGCCATAGGTATTTTTCTAAACGTTCAACGAAGATCAGAAAAATATATATTTAATTGCAAAATCAAATAATATGATAGTAACGTGGATTTGGTTGACAGTATTTAAAAATCGAATTTAAAAATTGGTCTTCTACGGAAGATGAAAAATATGAGTTTCTCCTGTAATCTTCATTTATTTTTAAAAACTTAATTTTTCCAATTTCAATCAAAACACGATTGTACACAGCGTAAGATGGAACAAATGTCCACCGCCGGAAGCATTGGGGAATTTCGAGCTGCTGCTGGACGAAGAACTCGTCGCTCAAGAGGAGAAAGAATATTCGTCTGGGAAATATCGAAGTTCCTCCAGCAAATGGAAATAAATATTCCACTATTCCCAAACAACGAGGAAAAGTGTCCTTTGGATGAAATATCGAAAGGTGGGATCGCGAGGCATGCGTAGAAGCAACAGGCATAGCCCGCTTTAATCGTCAAGGCGCATGTACCAAATCTTCGAAATGCATATATTCCAGTTTATTTTGCTCGCGTACAACACAATTTATCGTAACTCGACGTGATTCCCTGAGAAAAGAGACCACACGTGTGCTAACATCCAAGGCATTAAATCTTCTAACAAATGTTTGACGAAGTGACACGAACGCGTTATATCAATCGGTATATAAGGGTGAATCTTCTTCGGGGATGGTTTAGATATGTTCTAACCGGTGTTCCGTCACGCGATACGCTACGCGAAAGTTATGATAGAATTATACTAATCCAATAAAAGAGAAGTTTCTCGAATTTGTTAATAATAATTATTTAATTTC
This sequence comes from Bombus dahlbomii, assembly GCA_037178635.1. NCBI lineage: Eukaryota > Metazoa > Arthropoda > Insecta > Hymenoptera > Apidae > Bombus > Bombus dahlbomii. Next base: position 11,532,088 of record CM074113.1, read on the forward strand.
AATCTTTTCTGCTATATTTATAATAATTCATATTAACCGAATGTAACGATTTGCACTATTAAAACAATCGCAACAGAGAAGAATGGAGAATAGTTTATGCAAACAGGTGTTGTCCGTGAGTACCAAGTTTTTGGTAATCGCAGCGGTTTCTCAGACTATGGGTTTTGTCAACGTTACTCCAGGTAAGATTGAAATATTCTATTAAATTTCTTAAATAATATTCCGTATTAACTAGATAGACGATCGAATAAATATATTCTAGCGTGTCAGTCTTTCCTTTTTTTTTTTTTTTTTTTCTTTTTAATGAATGATAGGTCAACAGTTCGTTTTTAACGGTTAAAGTATTTTTATCAAATGCTACGATTTCGTTAAAAATATTCTAACTACTAAAAATATCGTTGATCCATCAATAACTATACGCATAAGAGTGGAAAAGGATCGTAGAAGGATAAAATATTAAAAGGTATAAAAATTAGTATTAGTAGAAACATACAACCTTCGGCGACCCTCGTTTTTCTGATGTAGCAAGCAGTTGTGCGTATGAATGAAATAAACATACTTTCTGTGCAATTTGTTTCGATGGCTGACACAACAACGACTTCTTCTACTTGTTTGAGTCTCGATCCAGTTTCTGTTGAGCGCGATGGCGTTTGATATGTCACGTTTAAATACATGTCCATAAACAACTTTTTTTTTTAATATGAGTTTATATTATTAATTTATTCCAACAAGCTGTATTAATTACGAAAAAGTGTAGAAATTCGTCCTAATCAAATCAGATTCAGATAATTTGATTAGCAATTTGATTGCTTCGTTAAACATTTTGTATTCATATCTATATCAGCAATCGAGAGATTGTTTTTTTCTTTTTTTCAAGATGTAACCTAACTACAGAGCCACTAATAAAGATTATTACGTGCTCTATATAGATATTGATATTTGCAAGAGCGAAGATGCTGCTTTTTCATCTTAAAATGACATTAAAATAAAAGAGTACTATAATAACTGCGATCCTCAAATGGTATAAATTCAGTTTTGTTTGTTTGTTCAGCGTATGACGAACATTCCACAAGAGTGTACAACGTAGGCGTTCTTATGGCTTCTCGCTTGAACAGTCCTTTCGATCTGGAGAGATGCGGTCCAGCCGTCGACTTGGCTTTGGCCGAAGTAAATGACTTCTTAAGCGTGCACAACGTAAAGTTGCGCAAGGTTCAAGGAAGGTAAGACGAATGTAAAAAATATTCCATCGATACGTTTCCTAGCTTTCGTCTCTCGACCCTTGGACGACCATCGCTTACGTATGTTTACGCGTACGTAGTAGGGTCGTTGGTTGTACGTCGTATTTTTGTTCGCCGATAATTCGCTCGTAATTCTTCTCGCACTTTTGTCCATGCGTTCTACCAATTGACCTTCTGTTTACGTAAAATGAGAGAAAAATAAGGGAAGTAGAATAAAGTGTCTCTGTCCTAGATCGCGTGTATTACGCGCGACCCTGTGTGAACTGATTCACTTTTGACCACGCGTTCTCATCGCTTCCATGTCATTACATTGATCCAATTGGACAGACGTTTGCCGTTTGCACAAAAGACAGGCCTTCGATGCCGTGACTCGTTGATCGTGACCACTGTTTGGTGAAACGAGATTAGTCGTTTGAAATTTGAATAAACTCGGAGAACCGTAGTAAAGTTTGAAAAGTTAAAGGCAGTATCACCGTTTTCAATTTTTTATAAAAGAGTATCAGAATTATAGTTGTATATTTGGCTACTATAAAATGTTGTCACCTTAAGAGCTATCTTTAAAGAGCTTATATGTCGTTGGACCTAACGGATTGTTTTCATTCTCCACCCTCGGTGTAAGAACGTGGTCTCCAAACACGCGAACGTGCGTATCTGGTCTGCGAACATGTATATCCGGTGTGCAAACGTGACCTACGAACGTGCAAACGTGGCCTGCAAACGTGGACAGCCGAATTTTGATTTTTGTCCCGAAGGCTCGTTCAAATTTCGCATTGTGCGTCATATTAAAATACTATTATTTAGTCATAAAATAGCTTTCGAACCAGGAAACGAACAGAAATGTATTTATCGCGTTCTTGCCCTGTCATGTTCGATTAAAATATCAAAAAAAAAAAAAAAAATATATATATATAAACCAGCAAATGCCAAACAAGTACCGATTACTAAAATATCGATGCCAAATATCAGATATCGAATATCAAACTTTCGCCGTGAACCTAAAACTAATAAAAGTTCAACGAGTACCGGGTTTCCCCTGTGCGATCGAACGACGTAGAATTAGACTAATCCGACAGAACGAATTAATCCACGTCACAATCGGTTAACGAAGGTAGCGCGAAGGGCAAGGATCACCGAGCGTGATAATATCCATAGGATCAGCCGGTATATCCAATCATTGGCCATTCAACGGTACGATTTAAATCTATCATTATTTCCGAGTGGTTCTTTGCACTCGAAATGACGCAGCATTCTGCCAGCCCCTCCAACAATTATCAATCATTCGAGTCGTAGGTGCGTTACGAACGTTCCACGGGTTCTCCGGGGATATTTCTCGTATACGACAGCCTGTTTCGATCGTTTCCTCTTTTCCCTTGGACCGGTAATTCGATCGCAACCTGTTTGCACGACGAAACACCATCATCCATCAACTCGTTTGCCCTCTGTTCCTTTTCCCGGTATTGTTTGATTCGTACAACCCATTGTCCCACGCTTCCTTTTTGTTCCGTCGTCGACTCGAATGGGATCGTGTTGCGGAGAAAACGGCGCACAGGAAAACACGTGATCCTGAAAGATTGCCGACAAATAGTAGACCGGGAGGTCACGTTAAAGCGGACCTTCTTCCTTTGGATCGATCCAAGCAAGTATATAGAACGACGAAGAAAACAGGCTTCGCAACTTTTGGAATAGATAATATTTGACAAACGAAGGAGAAAAGATTTTTAATCTTATATCGAACTTTACCTTCGTGTCTTTTCGTTGTCAAGGAATTTCTCAATTTTCAGAGAGATATGAGAAAATCGTTGTTTGCCGTGTACAGTGGCTGGCGAAAATATTTCAGCACTCGTAATGGAAGACTTTTATATCCACGTCCGAATCGATACTTAGTTATATTAGAAAACCGAGAATATCGATACGCACATGAAATTGGTATATGAAAATATTTACGAAACATTGAAAAGCTTTTAATTAAGCGCTTAATTATCATGCTTCTAACAGAGATCTCAATATCACGTTTGTTCGTTTTTTATTCTAATATTCGATAAATTTTCACTTTGAATTCCTTTTCATCGTAATTTCTAGTAGAATTATGAACCTAAAAACGGAATTACAAATTGGTCAGGTACGATGCAATTCTACAACTATTCGTTAATCTTGTTTCGTTTCGTAGATTTTTTTTTTTTTTTTTTTTTTTTTTTTTAATAAACTTCATACTTCACTCAACGGGATTGTGAATTTTAAAAGACAGAATTATTTATAAACTAGGAATAATATAACCTTGTGGTTATATATCAACATGGTTTTATTTTATGTAATTGGGTAGTAATTGATAAAATGTGTATCGATCGATAATTAATTAATGAAATTCTAAAAACTGCAACCCTATGATTCGCAGCTATCCATCGTGTAGCGGATCCGCGGCACCAGGTTTAGCCGCTGACATGCACTTCCGGGCGAACGTGATCGCGTTTATCGGTCCAGCCTGTGCTTTCGCCCTGGAACCCGTGGCAAAACTCGCCGCCTATTGGAACACTCCCATAATCACTGGAATGGGTGACCAAGTATCGATCATTCTAATTCGCTGTAGCTCGTCAAAAACAAACAGAAAACGAGCCTGTACATTTTTAGAAGATATTTGTATCTATCGTTAAAAATCCGATCTCTCCACATTCCTAACAATAGACATTTTCTTACGGATATATCGGCTCTTAAATTATAGAAAGTTGGTAGAAAGTTAAAAGAAGAAGATGATATATATAGCGTAAATTGCACGAATAAAATTATATAATTATATCCGTAGTTCACTCGTTAACAATTATTTACATAACGCTGTTCGTTTTCATATTACGACATTTTCAACTCAATGAAGCCGCCATCGGAGGAAGAACTGTCCGTAACATCGGGTATCCTTGGGAGAATCAATAAATGGAAGAATGAAAGCTCGGTAAGGAGAGCGTAATTATACTTGTATGTTCGTTAAGTTAATTGATCGGGTTTTTCGCTTAATTATCGCATGTAACGGAAGCATTTAGGTGGAAGAGAAACATGAGATATTTCTCCTGATACCGAATCCCTATTTACGACTTCGTTAGTATTCTTAATTAGTCGCGCGCTTGTTAACGCGACTAATATAAAACTAAAACGTATATCGTACGCGCGAATAAAATAACTGAAAGTCACAGGTAAAACAGGCGACAAGCCCATTTTTCTATTTCGTAATTTCAATTTTAATTAACCTGTGAAGTTTAAATCTATCTTTCAGCTATAAATTCCGTTTTAGAGGATAATAGATAAATAAATGAAAACTTTCTGCAATTTATAAATTATATTTCAAATGTTGCTTATATTTGAATCGTTGCTTTCAAGGGAATCTTCAAAGACAAAAGCAAGTATCCAACTCTGACAAGGATGTCTTATTGCCAGTGTCGACTTCGACTGGTATTCTCTAGTATATTTAAAGAATTTGGATGGTCCCACGTAGCACTGATATTGGACAGATCCGATCTGTTCTCGTGGACTGTCGGGAAAAATTTGGAATACGGTTTAAGAAAAGAAGGACTGTTGAAGTTCGTGAGAGAACTCGATGGAAATTCCGAGGACGAGTCGTACCATTATTATTTGCGCGATGCTAGTATGTACGCACGAGGTAAACGTCAAACACACACACATATATATATATATATATATATATATATATATATATATATATATATATATACATCTGGATTTCTTTCGAATTAACATTTCTAACAGCGTATATTTCCTGTTTCTAAATTAACACGTCATTCGTTTTCCGACAGTGCTGATCCTTAGCGTTCGAGGAACTCTGGTTAGAAAGTTTATGTTGGCTGCTCACGACTTGGAAATGACGAGGGGAGATTGGGCGTTCCTCGATGTTGAAATATTTCAAGTAATACGAAAGTTTCTCTTCTAAATATACGGTGGTTAATAAGATTTAATAACTCGATACTTTTCTGAAAATTATGCAAATCTTTTTTCCATGATACGAAAAAATGGTTTAAAGCGTCCATTATTCTTAACTTGGCGAAAGTAGACCGATTTTTCCAACTAACATAGATGAAATCGATGATAGATGAAATAAAAGTAGCGCGGAACGACGTCGCAATCAAGCGACGCGGAAAAATCTTCGGAGTTTCCTTTACAGATGCGAAACTATTAAATTCGGTCGTCACTCGGTTGGCCAGCCATATCATATATAGATAAATATGCGATTAATTTCGTTAAATATGCGTAGGAGAAAATTTACGTGGATGAATAAAATTAACGGGTTAAAAAGGTTCGATCCGAATTCAAATTTAAAATCCAAGTCAGAACGCTTTAATTGGAATCGAAATTGAAATTTGAAAACTTACGTGTTTACGGAAGTGTTATGCAAGAGCGACAAACAAATTCCTTTCCCTTTTCAATAAAAATTCAGGGAGCCTATTGGGGCGACCACGATTGGCAAGTTGACGACGAGGATGATGCCATTGCTAGAAAAGCGTACGAGGCACTGCTCAGGGTATCTCTTTTACAACCAACCAGTCCGAGATATCAAGATTTTGCCGACACTGTTCGCCAAAGAGCTCAAACCGACTACAATTATTCTTTCTCGGAAGGAGAAGAGGTATTACTATCCTATCAGCCTATAAATACCGAATAAAGATAACTAAACTGTTAAATATTTAACGAGTTTATATTTCGCGGACAGAGTTATACTTTCAAAGTTTCAAAAAAAAAAAAAAAAAAAAAAAAAAAAAAAAAAAAAAAAAAAAAAAAAAAAAAAAAAATGGATACCCATCGAATAACATAAGAAACGTAATAAAACTTTTACTATATTTTAAAAGAATTCTTTCAAACTTAACAAATCCATCGAGTAAAATGAAACGATAATACTAGATAATAATCGAATAAACGACAAGCACAACGAACAAGATCTTATTATCGCGTTGCAGGTGAATTTCTTTATCGGAGCTTTCTACGATGGCGTATATTTGCTCGGAATGGCATTGAACGAAACTCTGTCCGAGGATGGAGATATCACAGACGGTATATCGATAACGAGGAGAATGTGGGACCGAGACTTCATTGGTATTACGGGGCACGTGAGGATCGACGACAATGGAGATCGCGACGCGGACTACAGTATCCTGGATTTAGATCCTATCACGGGAAGGTCAGCGTCAATTAAGCCAGCCATTCCTCTGATCCGTTTGCTAATCAACCGCCATTCTATCAGTCGACCGAGTACATTCGAACCAAAGCCGTCGCCACTGTGAATCGCCTCGAATTTACTTTGAATACCAAGCAGAATTTTCACCAAGCATATATATACATACATACGTATTACGTATACTGAAATATCAGATATTGTTCAATAAATTTATACAGAGCTAATATTACTTCGAAATTTTCTAGGTTTGAAGTCGTTGCGCACTATTTAGGATTAAATCGAGAATATAGTCCCGTGGCTGGGAAAAAGATTCATTGGCCCGGAGGAAGAGAAGGTCCTCCTGCCGATGTTCCGAAGTGTGGATTTCTAGGAAACGATCCTTCTTGCACGTCCAGAACCGAAGCCTATACTTTTGTCGCTTACACCAGTTTGTCCCTCGTTGTGTTTCTACTCGTTGCCGTTACCGCAATATGTGTGTTGTACAGGCTAGTAATATTTCCATTTTACTGACATTATTCTGCAATACAGTGTCATATATCATACGTAATCATATATTATACGATTTCGTATAGAATTTTTTCACAAGAGTATTGAAATTCGTATACACTTTTGTCCAGAATGATAACATTTATACACGTATATTCGCAGACATTTAAGGGTGTCGGCTGACCTGAACAACATGTCCTGGAGAATCAGACCTGAAGAACTGCTTCTGGAAATAGGGAAACCGTTCTCTTCGAAAATTAATCTACACCAAGCGATAGCTGAGGTGAATACTTAACGAGTCGAACGAAGAAAACGTAATAAAATCAACTCTGTTTTTACAGAATTTTGGATTGGAACAGCGTATTCGTCGTGGATCGCAATTCAGCTGCGAATCTTTACCTCCAACCACGGTATTCACCACCGTTGGAATTTATAAGGGAGAAAGAGTGGCTATTAAAAAAGTCGCTAAAAAGAAGGTAGTTGACGTCACCAAGAAATTATTGTGGGAGATCAAACAAGTTCGAGACGTTACGTCGGAAAATACTGTCAGGTATAATAATAATAATAATAATAATAATAATAATAATAATAATAATACCGATCGCGTAGCGACATAACGTTATAATATAATACGTTGAAAACGAACTATTATTCGCTGGATGAGATGTTACAAACGAATTTCAGATTTATCGGCGCGTGTCTCTGTTCTCCATCACCGACCGTGTTAATCTTGACAGAGTATTGTCCTCGGGGTTCGTTGAAAGACGTCCTAGAGAACGAAGCTATTAAATTGGATTGGAATTTTCGAATGTCTCTGATCCACGACATCGTTAAGGTACAGCAGACGCGCACGTTGTATCACAGGTTCATTTCATCCAACTATGCCGAATTTAAATTCTATATTAAACAACACGTTCCTTTCGCGTCGTGCTATTCCTAAAAATAAATCCATAAAACGGATAATAATATATTTCACATTTATATAAAAGTTACATATTTTGCGTTAAATAAAAAATATTATCATTGCAATATCAATTGACGTAGATTTACGTAAAAATTCCTTTATCTATTTATCACAAATTTTGTCACCGCCTTCCTTTTGGTTATTTGTTAGAACTCGTATAATTCTCTCGTTTATTTATCGATATTCGAATAAAATTTCCATAGTATCACTAGAATCTTATAAATACGAAAAAAGTTTCATTCTTTCAGGGAATGTCTTATCTTCATGCCAGCGAGGTATCAGCACATGGAAAGCTTCGATCCTGCAACTGTTTAATCGATGGCCGTTTCGTCCTAAAAATTTCAGACTTTGGTCTCAAAACACTCACTACCCCGTCTGACTTGATGATGGATGATAATTATTATACCAGTACGTAAGAGCGGTTTACGAAGAACGAGTGGAACGTTATTTGACCGTTGTGCGATTATTGTTTGATAGAATTGCTTTGGATCGCTCCGGAACTGTTATCATTAACTGTGACACCAGGCAGTGCGGCGACTCAGAAGGGGGATGTTTATAGTTTCGCGATCATCTTGGAGGAAATCGTGGTTCGCGGTGGCCCGTACGAATCTGTGAAATCGTTTATGACTTCCCAAGAGGTGTGATAGAAATTTCGACATAATCTTTAGAACGTGCCATGATATACGGTCACAGTAAGAATCATAGAAAATAATTATAAACGGAATGATCGATAACAGAAAAGGAATAATTACAGAAAAAGATAATTACAGAAGAATAAAAAATATTAATCGCTACTAATCACTATGATTATTTGCAGAACAATAATAAAGAATAATTTTTTAATGCGATTTACTGCTATTTGCTGTGACTTACTGTAATCATGTTCGAGTATCGTGTTACATCCTGAAAATTATACATTTTTATTAATATTGTCAACTATTGAAATATTTACGTCGTGTTAAATTAGCTTTTCCCGCTTAAGAACTATTGTCAATAATTCTTGTATAAATTGGCCAAAGATCGTCGGCCGGGTTGCAGCATCAGAAACGCCATCATTCAGACCGGAAGTGACACCAAAAGATTGCCCACCTGATATCCTATCCCTTATGGAGAAATGCTGGAACGAAATCCCGGAAGAACGACCAACGTTTCATGCAATTCGCGAAACTATACGTGGCATTATGAAGTAAGTCCTGTATTTCTCCGTAAAAAAAAGATACAAATTTTTTTCTTCGACAAAGCGTCTTTATCTAGAACTGAAAATGACATTAGATTTAAAAAAAAAAAAAAAAAAAAAAACTGTAACATTCCAGAGGCTATTGTGAAAATTTAATGGACGATCTGTTAAGACGTATGGAACAGTACGCAAATAATTTAGAAGCCCTTGTAGAGGAGAAAACGGAACAGTTAAGTCTAGAAAAGCGACGTAGCGAAGAACTTTTGTATCAAGTGCTTCCAAGGTAACGATACGTTTAAAATATTTCTGTTTCTTTCGAGAATAAAAGAATCTCTATGTTTATTCGTAATTAAAATATCACAGGCAAGTGGCGTGTCAGTTAATGGCTGGAGAGCTGGTTCAACCAGAACAATTCGAGTGCGTGACGATTTATTTCAGTGACATAGTTGGCTTCACAGCTCTCTGTGCGCAAAGCACACCGATGGAGGTGGTGGATTTTTTAAACGACCTCTACAGTACTTTCGATCGCATCATCGAATTCTACGACGTTTATAAGGTACCACGATATCAATTAAACTAAATTCAAAGCTGTTGCTCGACTACGGATATTTATCAACTTGTGAAAAATTTAAAGATGATAAATGTGCAAAACATCCAAAGTAAAGTACTCGCTATATTTAGATTTTATTTTCTTAGTTATATCCATAAGAATATGAAAATATGAAGAACGTTAATTAAATACGGATTAAAATCCATTTTATTCGATTTATCTTCATAAATATCCGCAACTTATTGTAGTTATTACAATTTTGAATAAGATGCTCGCACCGTTACTAACATATAATATAATTATACCAAGGTGGAAACAATAGGAGATGCATACATGGTAGTGTCTGGCTTGCCAGAAAGAAACGGCAACGAACACGTGAGAGAAATTGCCCTAATGGCTCTAGCGATTCTCGATTCTGTACGTTCCTTCACTATAATGCATAAACAGAATGCACAACTCAGTGTTAGAATTGGTGTACACAGCGGACCTGTTTGCGCGGGTGTAGTCGGTCAAAAGATGCCACATTATTGTCTTTTCGGTGATACGGTAAATACCGCATCAAGGATGGAGTCTTCGGGACTACGTGAGTCATTTTAAATCATTCCCGGAAAATCTCGTGATATTGGTATCTCTATATAATGATATACCGTTATAATTTTTATTCTAATTCCGAGTTTATTTAAAAAAAAAAAAAAAAAAAAAAAAAAAAACTCTTTGGATCACCTTGAATCACTGATATTTCCTTTCGTTCCAATAATCCTTCTTCTTAAATATGTTCGATACAGCGCTACGCATACACATTTCTGAAGCAACAAAATGTATATTGGATAAGTTTGGAACGTTCGATTTGGAGCTCAGAGGTGAAGTGGAATTAAAGGGGAAGGGGCGAGTAACTTCTTACTGGTTAAGGGGTTGCTCCGAACCAGATCTAAGACCACCAACACCGAAATACCGGAAACACAGCGTTAGTACGCCGGACAATAATTTCAATCCTCTGATCTTCCCACCTAATAATACAAATGGTGCAAAAGCCAATAACAATACTTTCATCAATTTATCCGAATTACAGCAGACCGTGTAATCTTCGTAAATTTAAAGGTAAAGTGTAAAAAGAATCAATGTTCCATGGTAGATGTTCTTGCGATTTAAAATTAAAGCTAAGACTCGTAATTACAATAAATTTATTTTATTTTTTCCTATTACAATACGTCGATTCGGGATGTTTATATCAATAATATTCAATTTATACGTAAGTAGAAGAATCTATAATAGAGTTTTGTCGTCAGGCGTGTATATTAAGTTGTTGATTTCGATCGATACGACCGTTCGAAAAATTGTAATATCTTTTTTTATTCTGTTTGTGAAACAGTTCTACTTACCGATATCGGCGCAATTTAATACACTCGTCCAACAGCAATGATTTACGTAAAGCTCCAGTAAATTGGAATAGTCAACAGAAAAAATAAGAATTTCCTAAAAGAAATGGGAAAACACACTTCGTTTTTTCTAATTCCACTGTTGAACTATTCGCGATTTCAACGTACTGTAACTTCTTTCTGAATGTTTCTTGCTGAATAGACTACAGTAGAATTACCATCTTTATCTCTATTATCGTTTCCGTTAAACACTACTAGTAATAATAGTCGGTTACAAATTACTCTGTATTTTGTATTAGTGTGAAACAAAAAAAAAAAAAAAAAAAAATGTAATATCAAATGTCTTTTTTTTTTCTTTCGAACTTCCTAATAAAAGATATATCATGTAGATGTATGCATTGTTTTCTTATCCGAAACAAATAGCTCTCATAGCAAGAAGCCTATTGCAATCTGCCTTACCAGGTAAAAATCAGGAATTCGTGTATTCTCAACTGTACTTTCGTATCCCCGAAGCATTCGTTTAATATCAAATAATGAAGCTATAGCGCATACTTTGTCTTTTTTTATAAAATCAACTACAGTACATTCAAGAGCATATCTAACAAATTAACTAAAAAAACAATCGTTGGTTATTACTATTACAGTTACAATTATTATTTGAGGATCCCTGTGCATCCCGCTGCCTAGGCTGACCTACTTTCGTTCGTGTAAGAAGGTTTGCTCACGTGCAGGGATATTTTGATCGATTTTTAATTGTCAATAACTAAAACACAAAACCGAAAACGCTGAGAGGAAATTTCCTCTCTATAAAAAATATAGTACACGATTAATTTCTCTTTCTTAGACAACCCATAATTAGTTTCATTATTGCGCGATTTTGTCATTCTCATACTTGTCCATTTTGGATAGAAAAGTAGTTCTTGTCTATGCTACTGTACAAACAAACGCGGGAGATCCTTCAATTTATAGGTTCTTGTATATGCTAACGTCGATTAAACTCAGCACTTGGCCGCATGGTGCAGCACTATTAGTCCAGAAACGACCAATTTCCATAAGCGTGAGCAGTGTAATTTTCTCTCCGTTAAGGTATACGTATACGTGTGTGTAGCGGTAACATGTTTAGTCACAAAGAGAAGCTTATCGAATAAAATCTTTAACAACATTGTTATTGAACAACGAGGTTTTATTTTAATTTGCAATATCGGAAACATACGGTGTCCTGCTTTTAAAGCTTTATATTCATTGGATAATCTAACACGTCTTTCTTCTAACAGGGTAAGTTATGAATTCATGATTATACTGTATATTCATAAATGTATATGTGCTTATAATATTTAGAGAGATACACTTTGTTTAAAAAACGACGTTAATTACGATCGTAATGAGATTAAACAAATCTGCAGATGATCTTGATGATGGTTTCACGTTAGAAATTGTAAATAACAAAGTCCCAGCAAATGATGATAGAGAAAATTCAATTAGAGATACACAAGGAGGATCAAATGATCAAGAAACTATAAATACCCAGATCTTTTAAAAATGGAAAAGGTCATGGAAAATGTAAGGAAGGAATCGCCTTACAACTATAAAGTACCACAAAATTTTGAAGAGTTACAAGAATATTTGCAAAATTATAATGCTGATTACCAATCGATTATGGTAGATCGTATAATTAAATGTAATCGTTTCCCGAAATAATACAGATAAGGGAAAGTTGTCAAATTTATTTTTATTTTTGTTACAACATGTAAATAATCGTGTTGTAGGAAATGATGTTGGAAGCATAGTTAAAAGTTTCCAAATTATCGATAGGTAATATATAACTTTCTAATAAAATCTATTTACTTGTATTATATCTATATTATGTTACACATATTTATTTCAGATTGTCTCCTTTCTTATACGATCTTGCTGATCTAAATCCACAGAATACCACATCTGTTATACAAGGAATAACCAAAGAAAAGCACGACGACTTTGAGAAAAATAAGAAGGAATACCTTGGCCTAGATACAGTATGTTTAACGTGTAATTATTATTAGAAGTATATTTTCAACAGTATTAATTATAATCTTCTAATAAAGATCTTTTTTTTCAGCTTATTTTTTTCAAATTATTTTCTTTGATATTTCCAACGTCTGATTTCACATATCCTGTAACTACTGCCTGTGCAATATTTATATATGAAATACTATTTAGATGTCGTATTAAAAATAAAATAGATATCTCAAAGGGTCTTTTTATATATACTCCTATATTAGAGGTAATTGTTACTACCGCTGTTATATTTTTATACTCCAACGTATTATGTGGAAATGCAATACACTATATTAATAATGTTCCATTCACAGTATACGGTATTAAGTGAACGATTTGCTCCGCGTGTGATAAATTTCATACACGCAATAATTTACGTATCCAGTCCTAAACATCTAATTCAAGATATAAAAACGATACCAACCTTTAAAAGAATCAAACACTCAGGAAATTCATTAACACTAGATGAAGATCGATCTAAGTTAGATGTTAATCCAAGTAGTGGTTATGTGAAAGCGTCCGATTTGATAGACGGGCCCTTAGACGATGATTTCAAAATAAGAGCATTATTAATAGCTGTAAATTTATTGGGAGAGTTTTAAAATCATCTAGAAGAACTGAAAGCTGCGTATTCGATATTCGAACCAATTTTGAAATTGCTTAAATCGAATTCCTTTGACAAATATCCACCAAACGTAAAGAAACATATTATTCAATTACGAAAAGATTTGGAAGAACTAAAGGATAAAAAATTAAAATATATTATGGTTGAAACGAAGAAGAAACCAAAACCATTAAGACTATATGAGTCGCGAATTGAAGTAGTGTATGTACAAATTAATTTATTAATTGATAATTATTAAATAATTTATTAAATAATTAATTCCAATGCTTAGTTTTCAGGCAAGCGAATTCGAAAATTTATCAAGTGTACTTGAATTTGGCTAATTACTAACTGGCATAAACAGTCAGAAAAAGGTTATTCTGCGAAAATAAATAGAAAGTGTGATAGAAAGTGTGATATCAAATTTTCCAATTAATTTTTCCTCTTAATTTTCGAGAAAATAGAATTTGAACGTGTTTAGTTAAGAATTGTCCTAGTATACATGTATAATAAGTTGTTTTCAAATTTATTTTTCTCGGTAACAAAGAATCTTGTGAATAAATTTTATTCTACATTTCTGATTTATTTTCATATGTAAATTAATCTGATTATTTATTTCTATCTAGTCTGGAATTAGTAATATTCAAATATATTTGACAAATTCCCAAATTCGATTTTCGCAAAAACGAAGTGTTATACGAAAAGATTTTATTTTATATTTTCTTACTTTTTCATAAGGAATCGCCTTACGACCGCTTGTATTATATGTACATATTTTTCGGCAACACCCTGTACAAACTGATAGCATTTTAAGAATAAAATGTATATATATATATATAATAAGTGGTTTCTAGAGATATATTTCTTACTATTTATACCGTACTTTTTTAATTAAGATATTGTTATTCTAAAGTGATTAAAATGAATCAAATAACCAGCTTTTTCGCGAAAACTTGTGAAATGAATTATGTGCATTTAAAATCTTTTTTCATCATATATTCTGGTAAAACTAAGCAAGTTTTAAAATTATTATATATATTACATGGAATTTGAATACGCTTAAACTGAAATTCATCACTATCTGTAATTTCACAGACAGTTACTGATTTCTTTTTTAAATAAACGAATGAGTGCCATTTATCGAAGTATTCTTTCAAAATTTCAAAATTTTGAAATGACCTCATTACTGCATTTTTTAATTGTAAGTCACGTTGACAATCGATATTATAAAGGGAATTTCTTAAAATTTCTTTAAGTCCTTCTCGTAACAAGAGCTGTTTATGTAATTTCATTGCCACTTTCACGTCATCGTTCATTTTCACTTTTTGTGCAATATACTGTTCCCAAAGCAGAAAGTACTTTCTCAAAATTTTATGTTCCATCATGGAAATCGCAAGTAATTCTTTTTTACGTATATAGAGAACATCTTGTAACTTGGAGTGCCAATGTAAAATAAATCTTTTCAATAGGAAACCAATGGCAATCTCGTTCAATTCTTGTTTACGAACCATTTTTATCTTGTACTGCCGGGAAAATTCGATCCAATTGAAAAAGTATTTACGAGTTACGTTCAATTCCCAAAACTGAATCGCTTGATATAACTTTTGTTTCTCTTGTATAACACTGTAAAGCGCGTTCCTCCATTTTTCTATGTAAATATATTGCAATCGTCGCATAATTTCCTTGCTTTTATCGTTTAAATAAGATAATCTAATTCTTTTCTCTTTTCTATAAGCAGCATAATTATAAAGTTTCCTTAAAGTTTTAATTGTCATCTTCTTCTCATAAAAATTGCCCGCTGTAAATATCTTTCTTCTTTTGCATTTTTTTTGAATTATATATAAACGCCAATTATTGAACATTATACTCTTTTTTCTGTATTCAAACATGTTTCTAATTTCACGAGCTTTTATTGAATTTTGTAGACTCATGTTATACCAATCTCGCCATGCAAAGAATGTCTTCTGTACAAGTTTGAAGTTGTAAAACATTTCGATATTTTCATTCGTTGTCTTCTCCGTGATGGATTCATTTACACACTATATGGAAAAAATAAAATTTAACAAGAACAATGGTAAATGCAATTATTCATGGAACAAATTAAAAATCCTACCGATATAAAATGTTCAAAATATCGTTTTAACAATTTTGTTCTATTGTATATCAAAACACGTTTTTCTATATTTAACTTTTTTAGTTTGTATTCATGATATATTTTCCAAGCATCAAAATATTTTATTAACAATTTACTTTCGCAATGCATAATTGCATGTGCTATTTTACTTTTTTGTAATATAAATTCACAGCTATTAATCCAAATTCCTATGGAAGTTTGTAAAACTTTCTTTGCGTAAAATTTACGTGCCTAAATAGAAAGTTATTTATAAATTAGGACGTAATTACGCGAGTCAAGCGATAATTATCAAGTTAACATTACCTTATCAATTTTGTCTTTTATAATTATTTTCTCCTTTTGTAACGCTACATATAATTTCCAATTTGTAATACAGTTTTTCAAACAATATATATTGTAGAAAGCAACAGATTTTTCTAATAAGGCTCTTTTCTTATCTGTCATTGAAACACAATTATTCCAATAGTTAAAATAGTTTCTTAATAAAGATTTAGAATAACGTGTCTCTGCTTTTTTATAATTGACAGAAACTATAGGGTCATTAGTGCACTTATCCATAAATGAAACAATATTTTTCCATTTCAATAATACATTTTTTGATAACGCATTCAAAACCTTTTTCTGTAATTTTTTGTGATAAAAATAATCTGCTTTGTATTTAGCTCTTCTTGTATGCAGTTTGTGTATAACATAGATCTTCCAGTATCCAAGAACATTTCTTAATATCACTTTATCATAAAAATTATCATGCGATTTCTGAGTAAAACTAAATGAAGATGATCAATCTTTTATTGTTATATTATTAAGTTGATTTTTGATATCTTACTTTAGAAATTGTTCAATATTAGTATTTATATTTGACATTTCAGCCTTATGTATTGTATTTTGCATAATCTTAAGTATATTACCATATTTAATTGTAGGATTTTGTGACAGGGTGCTTTTAAACCAATAATGTAGTGATTTCAATTCTAAATTATGCATATAATTATTATGAACTATCTTTTTCATCATTATATCAATATTTCATTAATGTTCTTGTTATTATATGGGTTTTTTTTACTGTAATGCTAACTTCATTACATTATTTAACTGAAGTATCACCAATATTAAAATTATGAAAGTGATTCGTTGTTTTCAGTGTACCATTTTAATTGACAGAAGAAAGAAATTTTTGTAAATATTAAAATACATTTTTATGCAATACATATAATAACACCTATCATCACAGTTTGCAAAATTCGATTCTCTCTGCTTTTGTAAATATTAAACTTGTAGGCATTAAACTTTTAGATTCTAAAATAAGTATTAAAAATCAAAGGAGGAGAAAAAAAATAAAAAAAAAAAATTAAGAAATATGATCAATAAAATTTAACAAGCTAAATGAATCAGTTCTGAATCTTGGAACATTATAATGAAAAAGTAACTGAAGAACTCTTGTCATCCACGAAAAATGTCAATGTTGATCAAATATTTATTTCAATAAAATAAAAAATATTGTATTCGTCGTAGCATTTATAATGAATTTGGTATTTTGTA
The DNA here is from genome assembly GCA_037178635.1 of Bombus dahlbomii. Classification (NCBI taxonomy): domain Eukaryota; kingdom Metazoa; phylum Arthropoda; class Insecta; order Hymenoptera; family Apidae; genus Bombus; species Bombus dahlbomii. Next base: position 11,549,363 of record CM074113.1, read on the forward strand.
TTGGTAAAATTCATTGTGTTTGTAAAGAAATGCAACAGGTTTTGCATATAATATTCAATAATATAACCTTAGTAAGTATATTGACAGATAGATATGTACTTTACCTGTTAAGAAAATTATTATTTTGCATGGCTCATAATTATATATATTTCTCTTATTTTATCTTTACCACCTCTTTTTCATCATTATTGACACCACTCTTCTATTTAATAATATGGACAAGATATGGCTGAAAAGATCCTGAAAGCAATATTATATAGTTGTGAAAGTGCTAATAAGAATCTAGAAAATTCAAAGGAATATAAAAAGCTACTAGAAGTGAATAAATTCCTACCATCTAACGATATATTCAACGCACTATGTTTATCTTTAACAAAACTATTGACATATAAGGTATCAAAGGAGGCATATCAACGTTATACTGTGAGACTTCACGTAATCGTGGGTATCTTGTATGTGAAAGTATATACAAAAAGTTTATCGTATTATTTCATAATTTATTGCTATTTCAGGAAGTTCTACGAGAATGGTGTAGAATCAATGACGATCTTCAAAGTTTCAAAGTACTCAGAGATGAAAAGCAAAGCTTAACATTATTAAAAACCTTGTTGAAGAAATATTTAACAGATGATACCTTAGACAGCTGTGACTCAAGCGATAATCTATTATCCTTAATCAGTGCTTTAATATGCCTAGCATCCACAGATTCATACTATAAGTGTTACATAGAAAAGTCGATACTAAAACTAGCAGAATTAGAAGCCTGCGACGAAAGTGAATATTTGTTATGTTACGCTGTACAAGAAAACTCCAATTTAGACCTCAAACTTTCAACCATAGAAACCATATATAAGTCACAGAAGTGCAAATTAATAGAGCAACCGTTATTAAATAATTTCATATCATCGTGTATTGATTTAAATAAAGATGACAATATAGATGATTTAGAGAATATAAATTTGATAGAACAATTATTCAAATTTGCCACTAAATCTTCGTGTATCTTCTTATTAATATGTGCATTCCTAAAGGAACTATTAGTACAGTTAGATCATGCTCCTACAGTTGTGAATTTTATACAGTCAATTTTAAAAAGCATCAAGGAACGCTGCGAAAAAGAAAATAAAGATATTGTAGACCTTTACCCAAGAAACATGCAATCCCTTGTAATTTTACTACAAATAGAACCTACGCATCACACGGAAGATTCTAAAAATGGAACATTAAGGATGCTAGAGGACATTTATATGGAAGATGAAGATACTGTAATAACTCTATTGTCACATTATCCGCTGTGGTTAAAGTTATTTGGACAACTGTTAAGTCCAAGTGACGAGATGATGCGTTCATATAACGAGGAATTGAATCGTTTATAGTAATAAATTATAATAAATATTGAATTGTACAGATCTGTTTTTTTAATTTGTTTTAAGCAATGACAAATGTATTTATGTATTTATAATATAAGACAATAAAAGAAAATCGAGATTTGAAAGTTGTAGTATCAAAAGAAAGTACCTTTATTAAATCACTGTCTAGCTGCATAATATAAATTTAATAGTTTCGAACAGAATGTAATAATTAACTTAAATAGTTCGCATACAACGGGTGGTTTTTATTTTGTATGTTTGTTGTAGTACGCGAATCTCAAGTCATGTCCAACCATTAATCAGACGTCTTTATTACAAAACTTATCGTCTCGTGTTAAAACAAGCAAAGTATTTAACGATACCGATCCATCTCTACTTAAACAATTGAGAAAAAAAGAACAGAAACTCAGATCAGGTTATTCAATACTTCTTTTCTCTGTTCAACAACACTTACGTAGGGTTCCCTTGTTTCCAAGTTGTGGAAAGAATGGTGCATTATGCAATTTCGATAGATTGATTTGAAAAATAAGAATTACCGTTTCCCGAATATGTTAACGGATACGCGTATAAATGATTCCCCTACTTTAATTTTTTCAAAGTTTTAAAAACAAAGAAACTTTTAACAACACGATATAATCACGTCAACTTGAGAGAAATGAACTAAATTTGCGTGAAGAATGTAATTAAGTTAACTTTAAATTTGAAAAATGGCGCCGAAAATTCAAATTACAATTTATCATATATACTCTTCTAACGATTGATAAAATTTGCATGCTGAAAGTTCTCGATAACGATAGAAAAATTAGAAGATAAAAGACATTAAAAAATTTAGTAATAAAAATTTAGCGAAAAACTCCATTGATATATGGTAAAAGTGTTGGAATACACGCGCACGCACCACCATTCGCTCTATTAACTAGAAACCCGTGTTCGTTTGCAATGAATCTGAACGTTTCGACAACCAACAAGTGAACTATTCCCGTAAGATTCGAACGAATCTGTATGTTTACAGGGAAATGAAGCTACGCGTGAAACGCGATACACGAAGTATGGAACACAAAACAACAAATTAAACGATACTACACTCGAGCTGTGCGTTCTGAATTGGATGGCGCCGAATTTTGTCGGTTCCTTACGCGCCCTTCGCTCGCGCTTGCACGCGATCAGCACGCATGCGTGCTCGTACAGAACGCCATCGCAGACATTTAAACTTGGACAGTTTCTAAGCGCGGCACGCCTTGAATCTCCTGTGATGCTGTAGAACCGCTAGAAACATTCTCTTCGGACATCGTGCTTTTGCTCGTGCTTGACGTGGTTATAGCAGAACCAGAAGACAACGGGATATCGGTGGTTGTCGGGACTTGAGAGGCAGGAGCGGACATGGATTTTTCAGGACTGATGGTGGTCGGTTCTGCTTGGCGTGGCAGGGATTTGCGTCGTTTCAAGGACTCGCGTTGCCGTTGATCGGCCTGCCGCTTTTCCGTTTTGTTCTTTACGCCAGCAGGTTTCTGTGTTACCTGTCGAAGCCAATATATGAATGCAGGAGCTTCTGATGGGTAGATGAATAGTATATACCTTAAAAGAGTCGTTTTTAAAGAGGAATGACGACAGAGTGCCGGGAAGAACATACACTGAATTTAAATAAAACCTTTATGGCGGGAACAGTTCGACCGTTTACAATCATATCGAAAATAACTTTTTCATAATTCGCACTATTTCTTCCGGGAACTCTAATCATTCTATAGGGTGACTCGCATAGTCGCGACCAACTATGGCTATTTGCAAAGTGGAAGAATTTACAAATAGATACATTTTAAGCGAGATATTTTAGACAAAAATTTATAACAAATTAGATTTTGTTCGAATCGTAGATATAGAGTTTTCTCTTAAATTTTTCATTTGGTTTCGCTCTACAAATAGCAACAGATTGTCTTCGAAGCACGAATCACCTTGCGCATAAATAACATGATCAAAAATAGGCACTCATCACGAAATTCTAAGTAACAGTACTCTTTTGATTTAATCATAATCTTTGTCAAGTACGATTTTGAAATATGTCTCTCTCTCTCTCTCTCTCTCTCTCTCTCTCTTCCCCTCTCCCCCTCTCCCTCCCTCCCTCTCACTCTTTCTCTCTCTCTTTTTCTCTCTTCCTCCTCGAACAGAAGCGATTAAAATCGTTTAAGACCAACATTTATCTCCTACATGTTTTTATGCACGTAATGATCCATATAGTTCCTTCGTGGTACATCTTAAAGATATAAAATATTCCTTTTCTAACACAATTCACGGGATTCACGTTTAAAAGCGGTCTCGAAGTGTATCAAGGAGACCTCTGAAACGATAAATCTCTTTTAGAATATCGAAAGCGAACGACGAAAAAGCATTGACCTCTCTTATTGCGTCTTTCGTGAAATAAAGAAATAAAGAAATAAAGAAATGAAGAAATAAAGAAATAAGAGATAAGAGATAAAAATAAAAGGTCGAGCTACGGTTTATTCTCGTGACACGTGTTTGCAATAAACATGAAAGCTTTTCTCTTCGATGTTTTCAACGAGGAATTAATTTTAAAAACACGATATTATCTAAGAACTTAAAAATATCTTTTTAATTACTTCTCATATACATGTTAGATGAATAGCTTTATAGAATATAAAGATTTCTATATTTTAATCTAAAAGCACAATTAACGTATTTGTTGCAAAATCTAAAGAAATTTCATGGTTCTATGGAACGAATCGCGTATAACGTGTTTTCTCCATAAAGATAAAGATAAGAAGTATCAAATAATTTGTAAATACAAATTTACATTCAATCCTCGTTGAAAGAGAGGTTTGCAGCAAAAACGTGTCTCCACGCGCGATTTACGTGCACAATCGTTATTTGCTCTGTCGACGGAAAAAGGAGATGCAGAGGGTGGGGATTGGTTTTGGATTATATGGAACGCTTCACTCTTTTTTCGTCCACGGTGAAAATGTCCAGGTAAAAGTATAGACAGTAGAAATGTTATAAAATGAAATACTCTGTTACCTTGTAAAACGTGTTACATTTAACATCGAGGCGATGAATTTTTTTTTTTTTATCGTTTAATGTTTCTGTTTTCAAACGTGTTGTGAGCCGTAATAGTAATGTTTCTATTTTTTTTTTCTTAATTGTTTTTTTGTTTTTCAGTTCCTTTTTGTTTTCATCGAAGTTGTTTCGTCGAAGACACAAGTCAAATAGACGGACAGCTGTATTCATTTTAAGCTGTTATGCTTAAAATGAATGTTGATTTCTCTTATCGTTAGTGTTTCTTTTAGCTTTTCCTTTCTCTCTCTCTCTCTCTCTCTCTCTCTCTCTCTCTCTTTTTATCTCCCCCCAAATTTTTTGTCTCTCTTTTTTGACTTTCTCGTCTTTTTTAATCATACAATTATTTAACCCCAACAAATATACGCGTACACGATCGTACACGCATATTATATAGCGTCTAACGTGTACACGTGTACGCCAAGTGGTTCGTTTTCGTTTTTATTCTATTTTTGCTGTTTTTTTTTTTCTTTTTTTTCTATAGTAACACTCTTTCTGCATCGTTCCTTATATATATATATATATATATATATATATATATATATGCGGGCGAAAGATCGTCTACAACCGTTATTTACAATATGGTCGACCAATGGCGATAGTATCGCCATCGCGTGTGATCCACTCGTACCATACGAGCACGCGTCGATCGATCTTTCGCCCTTTCCCAACTCGAACTTACTCTCCATCATTTCGCCTTATTCATTTTTCATTTTCATTTTTTTTTTTTTTAATAGTTAATATATTAAAATATTACAAACTATGGCGAAAAACGTTGATTCGAAGAAATAATTAGTACGAACCATATATCCACAGCAGATCATTCTCGTGCTCGTAACATTTTGAAAACTTGACTCGATTAGTTCTTTTTCTTTTTTTTTTTTTTTTATATATAACAATTAATATTATGCTGATATCGATTCTCGAAATAAATAACGTTTAAGAGCAGCGAACTTTTAAACGTTCCTAGCGTTCTTAACGTCTCTTGTAACATCACACCGATGCTCGGGACGATGCACCTTGAAGATAAACGGCTACGTACGACTTCACTTTTCCGTTGCGTTCCTTCGGGATACTTGGATAAATTTCGATTTAAATTACAATGAATTCTCAGGGTTTGTATTGTATCGAACAGACGGATCAAAGTTTTAGAATTGTACATTTCGAGTATATCACATAAGAAATGGGTGGTTGGTTAGTAGTAGTTACAAAACGAATATTACCGACCGATCAATCAGAACGTTAGGTGAAGATTCGGCTTTGGTACCGTAATCTTATCGGCTCGTTGCATTCTTCGATTGTTCGAATGCAGAGTGCTAAAGTGCTATGGACATTAAGGCGAAATATACGGAACTGGGAAATAGATCTACTGTTACTCCTTATAACTATTTACAAAGTTCATTAACCAAAGCTTATCGAGAGAAATAATACAATACAACGTGATGAAAAAGGCACAACAGTTGCATTTGTAATAAATCTTTTTTTTTTTTTTTTTTAATCATGTTCAATGAAAAATACTATGCACCATTTGCCAAAAATATTTGAACCCTTTATGGATAAAGGCCGTGATATTTCAGGCAGTGATTCATCATCATTATCATGTCTTTGTGCACGACTTTCTTCAAACGAAATATATATGTACGTGTTTATATATATATGTACTAGAAGCAGGCTAACGGTTTATTAACCCTTTGCATTGTCAAACTTTTCTCCGTATGTCAGTCGGCCAGCAACTTTATAAAACTATCCCAACTAACATTTAATACGTGATTGACGTGATAACGAAGGGGCGATTGTAAAAGCTATTGCGTTCCTTTGAAGTGTTACACCATTTTGTGCCATTATTTGAAAAATACAAGATTAAATCTATTAAAATCCGATCGGCGTATTTAATCTTAGATTATTCAGGAAATGCGTGCTCAGTGGACATCGTACACCGAATGCAAAGGGTTAACAGAACATTTGTAGCATTTACGCAATTAGTCGCAGTAAAATAAATCGTCCGAAATGTTATAATGTTACTTCGAAAAATATGTTTGCCCGCAAAATGGGTTGAACTGTCCAATTGCACCCAGCACCTTTAAATACAATCTTACTAGAGTGCTACGGCTAACGTGTTTCGTCATAGTTACACATTTATAAATTAAGGAAATTTGATATTCTTTTCGTTTTTATGTTGTGAGCGATAAAAATTGGTCTGCCGAACTCGTCTTCGAGGTTGCATCGTTCCCGCGATCAGTACTCGCGTTATTTTTTTATCTTTTTGCTTTTTCCTTCTCTTTTTGTAAATAGATAGCTCGCTTCATCGATTATCTCGAGTATACACGCACATGAACACATACACGCACGCATGCACACACGCGAGAGCGCGCTATAAGAGGAAGAAAAGAAAACGCCATGCTTAAAAGACGATTCTCCCTTTTGTTTCTTTTTTCTCTTTTCTTAAATGTTAGAACAAGGGAAAAAAGAAAAAAAAGAAAGAAATAAAAAAAAGACGATTCGTCGGTTCGCGAGAATTCACGGAAAAAATGTCTAACGTCGTCGATCGAAGTCTCGAGTTGGCGCCACTTTTCGATCTTCCGGCTCGATCCTTGTTCTCCACTTCTTTTTCTTCGCTCCCCCCCCCCTTCTTTTTTTATCTTGCCATTTCTCTTGCATAGCGTTTGCTTTGCGCGTACGGTCTACACACCGGTTTTATGCCAGAGCTGAGTGGGCCGATTAACGAAACGATTAAGAAATGAGAAACCGATAGGAAAATCGAATAATAAAAACAGATAAGTGAACAGAGAAAGGACGAGATACGAATTCGTTTAAAATTTATAGAAAGAAATGGAACAAGATCGAAGAATAAATCGACGCGTGAGAAGAAAAAACAGATCATTCGATGATGATCGACGATGCGTGTTAAAAAATGTGTGTAAAGGGTAAAAATAATAAAAAAAGACGAAGATGTGGGAGCAAAAGAGAAACAAAATAAAAAAATCAGCCCGCTCGAGGCTAGTCCTGACTGGTCGGTAATCAGGGCACAAACTGATGATGGTGGTTCTTTCCTTTTTTCTCTGGTAATAATGGTACTAATAGTAATAATAGTAATAATAAGGAGAGTAATCGTAATAATAAGTATAATGACAATATAATCGTAATAATAATAATAATGATAATAAGAATAATCGCAGCGAGCGCAGGGTTTTCATACCGTGGCGTTGTTCAATCTCCTGTTACAAACCGCGAGAATAAAACAGCGCTTTACAATGCGAGAATTATTAGAGAATCGGCGCGAATTAGTTTTATAGGAATTTGATGTGTGTGAAAGGAATGGATTGAATTATCTAAAACGTTTTCGTCTTTAGACGACGAGAGCCATAGCCACAGCGAACGGGTGTAGCGTGATTACTGAAAGTTCACATGCACATTCTCTCTCTCTCTCTCTCTCTCTCTCTCTCTCTCCCTCTCTCCGTCTGTCTGTTTGTCTCCTATCGAGAGATTGATTATCGCATGATTTAGTTATTAACAGGGTATTTTATCATCGATTCTCTACGCGTTATAACAGCTTGCGAAACACGGCTCTGGTATGGAAACCCTACGTGATAATAGCAGTGATAATGATAACAGTAGTGGTCAAAAGCCCCACCAAATATAAACGTAGGTGTGGATCATCGGCTACCTTTTTCTTGTTATTCTCTCTCTCTCTCTCTCTCTCTCTCGCTCTCTCTTTCTCTCGATCGCTCTCTCCCTCTCGTTCATATCAACATTTGGTAAAAAGGTTCGCCGATTACCAACCGCGCAACGTTTTTTTTTTATTTTTCTTTTTTTCTTTTCATGTAAAACAGCAAACGAAACACCAAGCTATTCTCTAACAATCACCTTCTCCGCTATATGAAAAAAGAACATTCGATAGACAACTAATGGTCAATTATAAACTGTGTTAATCCGTGTGTGGCGATAGTAGACTTTTTTTTTTTTTTTGCTTTACTTCAATAGAGTACCTCTCACTAGACACGATTCAACATATAGAAAGTTTATCGTTATTATTTAATAATAATTATTATTTATCATTTATAATTATTATCTTAAAGCTGTCTAAAGACTCGCTGCGTGGCAGGAGTGTCGTGTTTTTTTTTTCATTCTTCGTTTTTTCCCTTCTTCCTTTATATTACTTTGCTTATTTTTTTTTACTGTGTCGAACGATTTTTCTTTTGTGTTATCTTTTTTCTCTTTTACTTTATACCGTCTCTCTCTCTCTCTCTCTCTCTCTCTCTGACTCTTTGTGTTTCTTTGTTTTTTCTTTTCTTTTTCTTTTTTTTTTTTTATTAGTTAGGTACGCTGTAGTCGTCCTCATTTTAATAACATGTTATGTTTGTTTATTTTTTTTAATGTTTTTAATGTATGTGTACTATACACGCGATCGCGTACATCAGTTAGACAGTGTGTGTCTAGGTCACCGTAGGTGTACGTGTGTTGTGTATATTTTATATCTTAAATATCTACTACTTGTTGATGCTTTGTAATTTGTAACTTTTTTATAGATCACAATATGTCACACCATCTGCATCGGTTGAACAATTTTCCTTTATGCCTTTTCTTTGCCGTTTCGATCAGAACGCTCGGTTTGGACAATTTTATATTTTCTTGTGCACAGATTGCGGGTTCACCGACCCCCTTGAACTCGACGAAACAGTTTGACGAAGCGTAAAAAAGAAGATTAAAAAAAGTTGGTACGTTGATTTTAAGAAAAAAAAAAAAAAAAAAAAAAAAGAAAAAAAAAAGAGAAGGAAAGAACACGAAGTACGTGCGAAAAATAATTTCATTCGAGGGATATTTTTTTCGTTAGTTTCTTTAATCTAATCCAATAGGTAATAATCGTACGGTACGTTAAAAAAAAATGTTAAAAAATGAACAAGAAATTAAAACGACGATAATATCACAAGATGATGATTACGACGAAGTAGAAGAAGGGATTCGTGCATCGATCTAGTTCAAACTATCCTTAAATTGAAGAGGATCGGGATATAATATCTTTCTCGTTGATTCACCCACTCGTGCGTATTCGAATTTGTTATTGTGATTTATATTTCATATTTATATCATCAAAACCTACGTGCTAAGTAAATTCAGACCAGCCGAAATTGTCGATTTCGAAGGAAATGCAATCAAAGAAATATCTTATCGAAATAGATAATAGGTTCATTGCTAAAAAATAAATAAAATTTTACTCATCTCTTCAAACGTAAACGCGCCGATAACGCACGAATCGGAACGCGTCCTCCATTAATTAAATAGCACTTTATGCGTTTAATGCATCTATGCCGCTCCGCTGCTTTCGAACTCTCTTATTCCGCACCAGTGCGAAATATATTTAGATTATTATTTCGGTTAATCGTTTTTCGATCACGAAGAAACGCAAGAGAACGGATAGATATTTATCTTCATCTTATTTTTTTTTTTTTTTTTTTTAAATCTTTCTTTCATTATCATTGTTGATATTAACACAGCGTTGCAGAATCAAAGCGTATTAAGATTTTCCTTTTCCATTGAGAGAAATAACTAGACTGCGTTAATTCTCCTTCCGACACGGTCGTTCGTCCTTGAATATTATCTCTCTCTCTCTCTCTCTCTCTCTCTCTCTCTCTCTCTCTCTCTATCTATCTATCTTCCGCTAGCCTTCTCTTTTCCGTTCGTATCGTATATACTTTTTTTCCTCCCCGTCTTTCTTTTCTTTTTCCCCACATTTTTCCTGTTCTTGTCACGTGTTTCTTTTTCTTTTTTCTCTTCCTGTGTCCAAGGGCTGGACCTAAGCGACTGCAGGCCCGCAACACCTTCAATTCGATTGATCGCGCGTTGTCAGGTGATACAGTTGCCTGGGTCCACGGACATTGGCATTTCGTTACAATTATACAGTTATATAGATTCTATATAAATACCTAATATGCATTCGTATAATACATACCTAATATGCAATTGTGTTAGAACTCGGCCGTCACTCAAACGTAACGTAATTACGTACGCGTGCACACCGTCTCTTGTACCGTTCGTCTTTCATGATGGAATATTTCTATGTGTATGTAGAAATGAATGCGTGCGTGCGTCTCTGTGTGTGTGTGTGTGTGTGTGTGTGTGTATTGTGTGTACGAATCCGTAGCGCGAGACAGAGACTGGGAGCTATCATATTCCGTATATTTTCTGTGTTTTCTATATCTTTTCCTTCAACTGTGTGTATGTGTACGTTTATGTTTATGTTATCTAATGTCTCGACATGTGTGTGTGTGTGTGTGTGTGTGTGTGTGTTTGTTCTGTATGACTTATGCGTGAACCGTTGTATGTCTGCACTGGAGTCTGTATAATCCGGACACCAGACTTGTATCTGCGTCTGCATGCGTACTTTCCCGTACGAATCGATGAAACAAAACATAACATAATTAACTTTTTATAATATACATGTCATAGGGATTCGTATTCGGCTAGAATCTTTTTTTCTTTTCACCTATATTATATATTATTTCATTAATTACTTTTTTTTTTTTTTTTTTAATAGAGACGTCGTTCAGTTTGTAAACGAGTGTATGTATACGGCGTCGCGATTGCTAGATTGCGATTCGACGTTCACGCGTCAAGCGAGCAAACCACTTCTTTCCCAATCTCTCTTTCGACTCAACCGTAACGAGCACCATAAGTGGCGAGCATGTTAAACGCGCGCAAAGAAAAGCACGGAATGAATTTCGTGAAAGGAGCACGTACAAACAAAGTTTCGTTTACACTCTGTGTACGAAGAACATTTCAGTCGAGATCCGTTCGACGAGATTTTCGCGAGATTTTCACGCGCGCGCTCGTTTATCTCGTTTTCTCGGTTAAGTCAACAAACGATTGGCTCGCTTTTCGCGATCAACGGGATTTTAGTCTAACAACGCGACTACCCACACCACGCTCTCCTTTCTCCCTGCGATATAATCGTTAATATAACAACTATTCATTTATTCATAAATTCTGAACGATCAAATTCAATTGTAACGTGATCTCCACTACGGTTCATTTCCCGCTGACTGATCGTATTTCTTTCTTTCGATTTTTTTTTCTTTTTTTTTTCTTTTTCTTTTTTTTTTTCCCGTTGGAATTAATGAATGTAACCAGAGCGAAATAACAAATCAATCCGACAGCCGATCGTTCGTAGGAAATTTCACAAAAAGCGAGAAGAAACAGGCAAAATTAACGAATTAAGATGAATTCGATGGTGGTAGAGAGGAATAGCTCAGGAAATGAACGGTAGTACTCATAACGTTAATCGATGGCAACTCGTATCCACCTAAGGACATCGCGCAATAATTCTATATATCCACGATCCCGTCGTTGCGTACTTCCGTGGAATCGCACGAGCAGCAGACTCGTTTACTTTTTTTCTTTTTCTTTTTTGTTTCGCGCACACACACACATCATCTATTCTCCTTTAATCTACTATCATTCATCGTTTATTTTTCCTTTCTTTTCTCCAGTTTGTTCCGCCCCTCCCCCCCTCCCCTTTTTTTTCCCACGATTGACGATGGCCGATAGATCGAAAGTCGACGCGCGACCTATGGATCGTTCGCATCAGGCACCCTTCTCTATCGGATCCGCGTGCAATTTCGAATTTCTATGCTGAACAACCGGCGCTGGCCGGTTGTATGAATTCTCCGCGACGATATATATATATTTCTTTATATATAGAACCCATTCCAGGCGAGTTTTGGTGTTTTTAGTTGACGACGAGTGACGGTGATAGTGACGGTGGCGATAACGATGACGGTGACGGTGACGGTGACGGTGACGGTGACAATGACGATGACGATGTCGATGTCGATGTCGATGTCGATGTCGATGTCGATGTCGATGTCGATGTCGATGAAAATGGCGATGACGATGGCATAGACTCTGACAAGTTCCTTTAGTTCGCTTAATGACTTGAAAACGAGTTACGGTTATAATTCCAATGTTCGAGTTAAGTTAAAGCCTTTTTCACTTCATTAAGGGAGAGTCTAAATTTGGATTGGGGTTAGGCTGTTGTGAGGTCGATGGTGATGGTACCTGTGCCACCACCGAGCCCCTCCCCTCAGGCAAGACATTTCCTCCACCGCCGCTGTTCATGCCGACGTTGCTTCCAGCGCCTCTTTCTCTCATTCTTTCGCAGTAATCTGCGAATATATCACGGAAACGCTCCCAGGATTTCTCTGGTACGGTGATTGCTGTTCTGAAGTGTGTCTTCACCTGTAAAAATTGTATTCTTACTTTTATCGTGTCTCTTTTTATTTTTTCTTTCTTTTCTTTTCTTTTTTCTCTTTTCATTAAACAGTTAAGCTTACTATACTTCAAACTATAGAATACGTTGAATTCGTTACGGTATCTTGAATCGTTGCTCTGTACCGATGTACCTACAACTACTTTGTATAATCAATTAATTAATTAGTAGGCAAGAAATTATTTCATAGTAAAGTGCTTTCATAAACTCGTGTCTCATTAGTACCGGCTTTCAACTGGTAATTACGTTTCTGTTCTAATAACGATGTAGGTTAACGAAATTCTTATTACATTCTTATACTATTATAGTTTAGGAAATGTAGCAGTAGTACTAAGAATGAAACGAAACGATTTTGAATCTTGCCGATCTGAAATCTAGCTTGAACTTGGACGCTATACGTAGAAAAATTGATTTATTAATATGTAAAAAAAAAAAAAAAAAAAAATACATGTTATTTCACAAGTAAAATAATCGTCTACGTAGGTTCCATATTTTTAATTGTATTTATAAAATTATAAATTTGCGTAAATACCCGTCTATCCATTTCAAGCCATATAACGTTTACAATCAATTTGTACATCGAAATTGTATTATCGCGATATAATAATTATTTTACGTAAAGAATGATTTAAACGTGGTACCTATTCGAGACCACTTATTAAATAGACGGTACGTTCGCATTCTCCCTGAATCCACCCCTGCGACAATGTGCCCAACCATGTCAAGACACACCCCGTATTTTTAGCCAGCGATACGCACGTACCTCGGAAATTCTCATGTAGATACCACGGTTATTCTGGCCGATATCAAAATAGAAATTCTTGCTATCCACGCGCATGTACCGTCCTTCTGGTAAGTCACCCTTGAAACCGCCATCGTCCGTACCGTATTCTTCGAGGAGGTCCGTCAAAGCGTCACGGAATTCGATCATACCCTGTGCTGGTATTGCGATCTGTGTCCTAGGTCCTCCTCGTGTTATCGTCTGCGACACCTGTGCAACGAATAGAATCGTTTCAACAAATATTTCACTGTAGATTTTCTTTGGAATTGAAGCAGATGCGCGGTGAAAGCGATTTGTTCGAATAAATCATCTCTTTGCGACACGTTTCTTCGGTGTTTTCATTTCTTAAATGCTTTTTACCATCTGAAAGGGTTTTGACCCTTTCACCTCAAGACGATATCCACAAGGGACAGACTCTCTCTCTCTCTCTCTTCCTTATCACTTAGTGTAGAAAGTAAATGCATTGGCTGGTACATACAGGGTGACTCACCCGCAGGAAACGGCCGCGAGTATTTTCCTTGAGGTCCAAGTAATACCGCCTGTTATCCTTCGTCATTACTTCCGACTTCAGTTTCCCATCATCCGGCACGTTCTCCGAGTTTGGTGGACCTGCAGATTCGATGGTTCGAACAGGAAAGAAGTACATATTAAATTTTGGTCGTCTGTGTCCTTTTACTTCCCTATTCTCATTTATTGTAATAAATTATTTACTCTTAATACGACGATATATAGCACTCGACAGTTTTAGATTTCGATAGTCGTATGTTAATATTTCAAATTATTATCGATATATCTTAATTTATTAATACAGATACTAATAAGCTGAGATTAAATATTGAAATATTTATGATTCTTTCGGCTTTCATGGCCCACTCTCTATCAATATTGATTTATTGTCAACGAGTTAACATCGTTTGAAATTCTCAGATACAGATTGAGCTTGAATTTTCGTCAATTTACGAAATTTCTTGAATAACAAATAGTTTCACTTCGTTAAAATTAGATATTATCTTAAAATAAAAGCCGTAACAGGTTCACCGTCCGTTCTGACCTACATGCGAATCAGAATAATTTTAAATTATAAATTTATACACTGGACTAAATAAAGCGTCGCATGCTGCTTCCCCGGAGATTACCGCAGATATCGCGTTAAACTTTTTTCGAATAATACGATTTTTAAATTTCGCAATAAATTTTTCTGAAACGGCCAGTAAAGGACAACGTGTCGCCTTTGTTCGTTAAAATAGAATGGTATATCAATATTTATATCTTCTCTATCCTATCGAATTTAATTACTTAAAGTAATTTAATCGGTCAATTTCTATCGAAAGTATTCATATTTTGTTTTATATAATTAAAAGGTTGCAATTAAAAGTATGTTTCTCAATAAAAACTTTATAGAGACATCGCAAAATATAAAAGTAAACATATTCGTTGCCACTATATTTCTTTGTACGTCCATATAAATATATTGAGCCTAAGCGATGGCCACGTTCTTCCTTTATTAGTATTAAAGGAAGACAGGAAAATTAGAATATATACCTGTACATTGTCCGTGTATCGTGACTTCAATTGTTTCGTCGTTATTATCAAGCATTTGAAACAATATTCACGAAATATTTAATAAAGTCGAGTGTTTAAAAGCTCGGACATTATTTTCTCGAATATACATGTAATACAATTTTTAAAGCAGGAAACATTTATTTAGATATGACTTTTTATCACTTTTCCAGGACTTTTCAGGACAGTTTATACGAAAAAAAAAAAAAAAAAAAGAAAAAAAAAAAAAATGTCGTGAAGCGAATGTTATAAAAAATTTATAAAAAGTTTTATAAAAAATAAATAAATAAATAAATAAATAAATAAAGAGAATCTCCTTTGCTCTATTAACGGCAGTTTTAAGCTAATGTGTGGTATACTAAACGATTGGGCCCTATGTCCTATTCAGTTGCAGGAAAATATTCAAGTCGGCATCCGTAATGGTTTTGAAAGAAAAGCTTGTAATCTATACCGCGTATATCTCAACATGCGTAATTCACTTGTCACGGCTTTGAGTCAGCAATTCATGATTCATGCTAATTTTGACTCGCAACCAACGTATCAAGATACTTTTCACTCAGAGACATATATATGTTCGTTTTTCGAAGTGTTTATAACGGAAACTTGATGTTGTATCTATTATAAATATATATTACACAGAGGAAAGTTACGTATAGAATTAATCTTTCTGTGTTAGTAAGCTACTACAATGGTCGAAGATCCCTGTATTTTTTACAGTCAAACAAATTCTCCGGTTTATTATTACGAACAATAATTAATCAAATTCAATGATCACATCATCTTTATGGATATTTTAACATACGTTTTTGCATTGAAATAACAATAAACTGGCACAGAGCATTGCCAATGAGCGTGTTTCAATATGCGTTGCGCTAATCGAAAAATAATATAAGTTCAAACAACAATAGTTGGACTAATTTTAATTTCTAAAAATTTATACTTTCAAGTATATTAACGATAAAAATGATATATATTCATATTTATTAAGAAGAAATTTCTTTTATAGTACCGAACTATTCTTAATTCTCTCGAATTATTAGTAACTTTTAACAAGAAGAAATACAATTTTAATATTCTTCGCCTAAAGCAAGAGAAAAATGAATACTCGTTTGCCGGAGTCTAAGGTCTACATCAAACATCAAGAAAAGAAAAAAAAAAAAAAAAAAAAAAGAAGGAAATTATAAAAATGTTAACAATTAACAATTACCACCAGTTAAAGAGCTTTCAATTCAATCTTACAGACAACATTTTCCTGCTAAACCGATCCAACATATTTCATACGAAATAAAAATCCATCTTTACGTACAGCGAACGTGAACGTGCAAACACAAATTACGATTTAAAGCAAATCTATTCTAACCGTGTACAAGCCAATTTTGTTTGACAAAATATGAGATTCTCTCTTGAGGCACGTATCAGTGATCGCATCGAACGAAATCTCGTAACAATTAGAGATCGCAGTTTACCTAGAGATGCATAAAAGTCACTAAACGTCGAAAGGTAGTTCCGAAACTCGGATGCTGTGCTAAGTGCCAGGTAGATTTGGCTTCTCCTTCCATCCGCGCCGATCTACAAAACACAAGCATACTTTACTTCCTTCTTTCTTTGCTTTGAATTAACAAACTAAAGTTAAGAAAGAAGAGAGGGGAAAGAACGTATCTCGCTGCCTTTAACCCTCAATCGGTATTTTGTTGGGCGGTGAACGAGTCGCAAGAATTTGGATCTCTATCTAAAGAATTACTTTATTTTTGACCACCTTATTTCAATTCATATTTTATGTTTCAACCAATAGAAATTATCCTTTGATATACAGAATATAAATCAAAATTATAAATTAGAATTTTGTAAACGCGATTAACGAAATAGAATCTAATTTAATTCGTCTATTATGGAAATTTGTTAAAATACTCTACCACTTTGGGCACTTCTATACCTTTGGATTGCATATATATAATAAATAAATGCATATATATAATAAATATCTATAATTCAAAATACCAGTTGAGGATTGCATGGTTAAACGGATGGTTAAACGGATGGTTGAACGTGGCTAACCGAGGATCCCGCTAGCAATAATTTCAGAAATACCTCGGCTACTTTGATAAACCTTCCGCGTCTGTTCTGTTTTACATCAAGATAGAATCTTTTGCTCTGTATTTGCAGCATCTTCGTTGCCAACTCCTGTTCACCCTGCTGACCTTGCTGGCCTAAAACCATCAAAGAAATCTAATTAGCTTCACCTTTAATATTCATCGATAGCTTACGCCTTACAACTATCGTTTCCATTTATAATATATTCATACAACCCCTTTGACGTAATAAAGGACTCCATATCCATCAACGGAAGGGAAAAAGGAGCAGTTCCTATAAACGAGGAAACAATACCCTGCCACCCATTCAATTCACCCTTCTCTTATCCTCCGATTCCCCCGCATTCCCTCTTATATCTACCGACTGACTCCCGGCACCTAAATCATCCCCTATTCAATGAGACCCATTCAGAACAGAGAACATAGCATTCAACGTATATAAATAACGTTTAAAGAATTCCCCGCTGGTTGAAAAAAGGGACTAAGGGTCTCTTTGGTCGTTGCAGCGATTGCTATGGCTGTTTTATGGTCGTTGAAGGGGAGATTAGAAGAGGAGGAAGAGTACGAGGAAGAAAAAGAAGATGACGATGAAGAAGAAGAAGAAGAGGAGGAGGAGGAGAAGGAGGAGGAGAAAGAGGAACAGAGGGGAGAAGAGTGGCAGATTAGAGTGACAAGGATGAGGGGTGGTAGTCCGGAAAGAGGTCACCCAGTGTTTATTGGGTCAGCTCTTTGCTGGATTCCCTGGAGCTACGGGGAGAATTTCTGGGTCGAAGTGACGTCGGAAATTCGCCCATCGTTAACCGAGGACAAGGTGAAACTACGGTGGCTCGTTTCTAACGAAGCTCCGTCGATAAATAAGGCTGGAATCCTGCGAGAATCAAAAAGGATCAGAATGCGAGAGCGAGAGCGAGAGAGAGAGAGAGAGAGAGAGAGAGAGACTTGGATGAAATGGTCGACCGATGTTGCTCGTCCTTCTCTCTCGTTCTCGTCGATCAATAACAGCTGCACTAAACGGGTCGTTGACCTGTTTGGCCCCACTCGGCCCATCGGATACACCTCTACCTAGTTTTTCGCGCCATCAGCTTCGTCTTAACCTTTCCTACGAAAGACGAAGGCTTTTGAACCATGAACAAGTGGCTCGATCCCATCGGCCACGGTCGAATCGTGCAAGTGTTACATCGGGGTAGAAAGTGAATAAGGGAGAGGGAGAATAATTAAGCTGGGAATTAAATTGTTCTGGCTTGGGGCAATTATTGATATATATATATATATATATACATATATATATACATACATAGATAGGAGATGTATGGAATTTTGAATTCGAATTAGGAAAATTAGAAATACGGACGAGGGTGATAAACGTTTAAGGGCTTTTAAATTCAAGGAAAGTTTATCGTTTAATAATTTTCATACGAAAGATTAATACAACAGGTTACTATAGGTTTCTGAGATAGCGAGGTTGACTCGTGCACAATTAACGTTGTAAAAGGCAGATACGAACTTTTGAGGAGAATCGATATGATATCGTACAAGACATATGCATATAGGTTTCGAGGAATAAATTGTTGGATTTAAGAAAATCGTCCATACGGATAAAGGTAAGGGGGTTTCTGAGGCCAATAAGAGAACTTTAAACTTTACATTGGACGTGACATTGACAAAACTAGCAATATACACGAGGAAAATTTTGTCGTGTAATCTGACTGAACGTAATATTTTATCACAAATTCATAACAAACATGAATAATATTAATTGCGTTTGAATTAATCATTTAAAAGCGTTAACAAAAAATAGACTAAAATGTTTAAATCGATAACATATGTCTTTGTGTAAAAAATGATTGATAAAAAAATATATAATATCGAATTTCTTGCAATTAATACTATAAGAATATCCTACGAGATTATCATTAAATTTGAGTAATCGTTTAAATATATCCACATACGTGTACCCTTATATATATATATATATATATATATAATCTAATAGTCTAATAAAACAAACCAGTAAAACCAATTATTATTAAATATATTCCATTAACAAATTCATTATTAAATCCCACAACGAATATTAAACAATTAAGACAACTTAAGATAACTAATTACAAGATTACAGATATTACGATTAAGAGCAGTTCTCATTTTCACGTCATATCGAACTTTGTACAATATTCGATCTTTCAAACGATAAATGACAAATCATCAGAAACAAAAGAGAAACAGAACGTAACAATGAAAAAGTGCGATAGACGATCCGAAACACGTAGCCATCCGTGCTGATAAGTCAGAAAGCCCGAAGGATTGATCCCCTGCGCGAAACATGCGTCGAACGATCGATCTAACTGTAAAGGGTTTCCCTCGTTATTACGTACTGGACTGTTGCAGGCTGCCCGGAATTGGGACAGGGCTGAGATCGCCCTGGAAGATCCTGCTCTTGAACATTCTGCTTGCCTATAGACACGTTACCGATAGTTCATGCATCCGAACCCTGTTGTATCTCTATCCTTCTGCTCATCGCCCCTTTCGTGTCTAATATTTGTTACTTCTTCCGCTTTCTCCCTTTCTTTTTCTCTTCTCCTCTCTTTCAACCTCTCCTCAATCGATTACTATACTCGATAACTCCCTTCTACCGTGAACAAGCTTATAACGTCTTCTTTCGTCGACTATGAGCCGTTCGGTGTGTATCATCTCGCAACCGTTTGATCCGTAGCATCGCGCCTTCGAGTCCGCCTCTATCACGAGCCTGGAAATTGGGACAGGGTCGAGAACACTCCACGAAGAAAGGGCCTCTCTGTCCTCGACATCCCTCTCTCTCTACGTGTCCGTCGATACGTCTCTTGTTCTCTCGCGCACTCTCCTTCCTTCCTTCCTTTTCTCCGCCCTTCCTTCCCCTCGTCCTTCTCTCTTCGTCGTCTTCTTCTCACCCTCCACACCCTTTCCCACCCATCACAGTCTCGTTTAATCTCCGTCCAACGACGAAAACGACAGTTGGAAAAACGTGTTCCGTCTGGTCGATGGACTTCGCATGATCGTTATCAACGGCCAGGCCGTTCCTCTTCTTCGCGCCCACACCCCCAGAGTTTCTCCGCCCCTTCTCCCAGGTTTCTCCGATTTACAGTCCCTCGGACAGAGGCATAGACACGTACGTTTACCGTTTCTTCTCTTTCCTTTCGTTCGTTCTCTTCTCTTCTCTTTTTTCCATGCTAAATTCATTCTAACAAGTTCAGGAAATTCTGACGCGTTGACCGTCGTCTTCGTCAGCCTCGAGCTGCGTCTCCGCGCAGCTTGGCTCATCGGTACGCTCGTCCGTCATTTTCCGCTTCTCTCGCAACGATTCTCGCCCGTTCTCGACTCCACCCTCACCTCCACTACTCTGCTAGGTCACCATTTATTATCAGGAGACGAGAAACGCGATCGAGTTCGGCTTTATCATGAATCGGTGGAAACTAGCAGCTGTAGAACGACATCATCGAATCCTCACGAACATGGGCATACTCCAGATTCCATTTCCGTACGATCCATTTCTTCGTTAATATCGCCACTTTCCGATTCTAAGAGAAAAGGAAAAGAATCCTCGAAAGATTCTTCCGATCCTAGATTTACGACTTTTCCATTCTCTAGAACAATTCCTTAAATTCTCTCGATTTCGAGGATTTCTCTAACGATAATTCGAGGTTTCTGACCTTCGACAAGATTCAGTCGTTATCCTCGAAGCTTCGAACTAACATCGAATCATCCTATCGTTTTCTTTCTTCACCAACCGAAAGTCATGGACAACCGTAATTTTCAGTCTCCTTATAAAAAAATTCCTTCTACGCTTTTGCAAATCCTTACGGCATTCTATACAGAAACGTTCCTTCACTCTTAACCAAGCATCTTCGTTGAGATTTCTTCGCGCGTTGACGAGATCCTCGTCATCCTATGGCACACCTCTCTTTCGCGTGAATCCTTACGTAACCGGCGCGTCTTCTCTCATTCTTTCGGCATGCACGTTCAAACGAAAATTCTACGGAGGACTTTCTTCGCGATCCCGTACCCGTCGACGCATCCCGGTCGTTCGCGAATTTATTACGAGGCCGACTCGACGTGGACGTCGACGTCGGCGAAGCACGAAGGGGGCGGGTGCATTGATCTCTGCGCCTGGAACGCGACTCGTGGCGCTGCACCGACCTGCCTCAATACGAACTGCATATTTCCGTCCTCCCTTCTACGCTCGACCCTCCGCCGCCTCCGTCTCCGCAGCAGCAGCAGCAGCAGCAGCCACCGTCGCCGCCGTCGTCGCCGCCGCCGCCGCCGTCACCGCCACCGCCGCCGCCACCGCCGCCGCCACCGCCACCGTCGGGACGTCGTTTCCATGAACGGTCGCGACCGACGACGGCTGCTCCGCCTTCGATACGTCAAGTTTACCCTCGTCTGCTTTGCCCATGTTTTAATAACAAATCTCTCTCGTAATTCGCGTTATCTCACGTGAGCCGCTCACATATTCCTTAGCGATCGCACATTATTTAGCGATTACATATTTAGATAAAGAGTAAGCAGATCAGTTCTTATTGGTTAACGATCGTTTTGGAAGTTTTTAACGAATATCGGCTTACCGATTCTCTCGGTGTTTTGGCGATTTTAATAAGCAATTACGTAAATCAAAATGTCTTTCTCTTACTACTATGGTAACATTTTTCTTGTCTTCATACTTCGGGATAGTTAAGTCTTTCGACGTTCCGAAACTCTCCTCATACTTGTTCCAACATCTTTCTTTCTTTTCTTTTTAACCTTGAGATACGTTTCGTTTGATAAAATTCACTATGGTAAGTGCCCAAATACTTTTGTAAGCCACTACTATAGTTAATCACATAGGTATTTCACCATGTCTCTTGATCGATCCATCTTTCTTACGCATTACGCGTCAATGATTGCCAAAGATAGACAGAGAAGATGGTTCGTGCGCTATGAACGCGTCGTAACGCATGCATGATTCATGACGAACACGAGCTTGTTGAAATTTTGTACCGTTAGGAACGAGTTACAGGTTTCCCCGCGATACTTCGCGTTACGATCCTTTAGATTCAATATATTCCTCGATGTTTGTTCGCTGTTTGTGTGGGACAAACAGCGTGTATAATCGTGTTTCTACCTGAATGAAAGTCAATAATAATTATGTCTAAAACGTCTGTTTTTTCGCAATCCTAGAAACAACAAATTAACTTGTCGTATCTTCGGCACATGTTATAATTTTCGTCAATTTTTTATTTAAAAAAACAAAACTCAAGGCTGAAAATAATTAAGGAATTGCCGCCGTAAATAGTGCACGTGGCGCGACTGAAAATTTTCGGTACAAGAACAATTAATTATTAAAAGTTTATTATGTGTACCATTGCATCCAACATGAAACTTACATACATACATACATGTCCACTAACAACATAATTTTTTTACTACTTTTTTTTCAATATTTCGATTGTTTAACTAAACTTTTGCCATTATTGATGTATTTCTGTTAAACTTTTATCAAGCCGGCTCCGGTAGTCGGAGAAATTTTTTATTTTCAGAACAGACAGATTTCGTTTCAATCTTTGATATTTTTAGTTCAATTTTTGGAATATGTATTTTTGTTGATCTAAAAATAGATGTTTAAGTTTCGACATTTGTGAGTTAATCAAACGTAACAGTGTTTCAAGATATTCTATATTATTGAAAATTTTCTATAACATGTAGGTACGTATACGTACATGCGCGTCACAATGTCTATTGCGATCATACTTACGGTCCAGGCCTGGTGCCTGTTACAATCGTTGTTTACATACGTATTGTGCATAGTGTATATTAGATATTACGTATATGCATCAAATTTCCATTGTTTCTTATTATTATCATATTATCGTATTTAAATAATCGATATTTACAATAAGAGTCAATCAGACATTTTCATCTTCCTATTTTCTTCTTTTAGCGTATAATCGAGCAATAAAAATAAAATTTTTATTTCATTTCGATCAATTACAAATAGAAGAACATATAAAACATAACACACAAAAATAAATAAAACATCAAGTGATCAGTAACTGAATTTAAAATGCATGTTTCGTACCGTAACTATTCACTATATTATAATAATTTGCAGTTTAGTTTGATTTTTTATGTCTACTCTGTTTATTTATTCAGGCGTTTCAGAAATACAGATAAACGTATTACGCATATACCTAATCGAGATTTTTATACGGTTTTAGCAAAAAATTTCTAACATTAATCTTCAGAGAAATTTATCAAATAAATTATAGAAACATAATTGATCTCAAGGAAAAGAAGAAATAATCAAGGATGAAGGATGACATCATTTACAAGAAACGAAAATGAGATTTTCATCGATTTTAAGAGGAAATCGAAATTCGATAGGACACTAGAGTCGAATAAAAATCGATTTGTATACCGGAAACGAGTATCAGATGTCTCGAAGAATCCAAAGAAGATGAGACGAAGAACCTGCTAGATAAAACTGCTGATGAAATCGACACTACTTTCGAATCATAAGAATTCTAATTTTTACATCTTTCAGCGATCGACCTTGGATCAATATTTATGAAAAATGCTTATCAACTTTGGAGAGAACTTTGGAAAGCATGATTAAGCAATTTCGTCGCTGATGGAAAAACTCATGCGAAAAAATATGCGAAAAAATATGCGAAAATGTTTTTGTCCGTTTTGATTTGCTATTAGTAAGTATATGGTCCATATGAAGCTGAATCATAGCTATGTAAATAACGAATAATTCCGAATACAATTGAAATTGTCCGTTTGATCCGTTATAAAGGACGCTTGTTTTAATAATAAACCATTATTATCTCAAAGGCATTTGTTTCATTAAATAAGAAAGATAGATATTATCTAATAATTATGTTATGCAATAAAAGGTAAAACAAAAGGGAGGAGATGTAAGTTTATAGATTGATACTATGTATAAATAAGATCATAATGATCGTATAACTAACTGGTGATCAACTTATGCATCACATTAAATTTCTTATAAAAATCGTACGAAGTTCTTAACAATATTAAAAGATGTCATGTTTATCGTTTGAACTCGACTATTTTCTCTGTTCAAAGTCTAACAACTGCAGTCGATCTAAAACGTCATAATATGTTCGAGCAGAATGGAGGAGCAAACTCATTGACGTAGCAGGCAATAATTTGGGCCAGATTTCAATGAACCTTGGGAGCCGGAGCGAATGTGAGGTTAGATCGGACTCGATTTCCAATTTCGCCGACTTATCTACGAATCGACGCGTTTCTATGGTGCGAAACGAATTGTGCACGCGTTCCAGCGTGAAACACGCTGGCCACGGAACCGTTTGATTTCGTTACAATATTCGTCGGAACGAGTGACGAAAGCGCCAATGGATTTCTGCGAATTCCGCGTTCGTCTGTTTCTCACGGTCGGTAAATTATCTTCGTGAGAGACACGGCGGCCGATAAAGACCAAGATTCGTCAAGTTGCACATAATTTTCTAATCCCTAAAAAAATAAAAAAAATTAAAAAAAAATTAAATATCTCGTTTTTTCTCTCTTTTTCTTCTTTTGTTACATTTCCCCACCCCCTCCCCCCTAAGATCCTAAGCATCATTTTACGAAGCATGCAAATAATAGCTTCACCAACTTCAAGTATTGAGTGAAGGGCGCGAGCTTTTTATTTCGTCCGGGCCCGCTATTTTTGATCGCAGGTTTCTTAACATTTAGCACGGTTACTGAATCATCGAGCAAATATTTCAGTAGCGTATACACACGCGACGCATCGTTCGCGTTCCAGCTCCTAGAACCTTTTTTTCCTTCTAGTCGGAGCTAAAATGCCAACGTTTAAGAAAACAAGGCTTGTCGTCTCGTGTCAGGTCTTGCGTCACGCAACCTAACCTAGACGCACGTAGCAAAATTCCTAGGGATGTTTTCAGAGTAGACACTACGGTTAAATTAGAGGATTAAATTTTGCGATATTTATCGCGTTTACTACGGGTTTTGACACCTTAAATTTGAGTAAATTATGCATGCTTTTCATAATGTAAAGTTTTATATCTAATGTAAGTTATCTAGGGATGGAATGACGATGAAATGAGTTGAATATACTGTTGTAAGATGCACAAATTACAAGAGATATTTAACTTTGGTGTTAAGAAGAAACATATTTAAAATATTTCTAAATTACTTGCTAAGGACATATTTAAGCTAATATCCACGATGCTCGATCCAATTTTAAAATTCAATCAAAATAGTATAATCCATAGGTCTGATTTTAAAAACCGTAAATGTGCTATTTAATTAAAAGTCAGAAACATTAAAAAATTAATGATTTTTTTCTTATACAAGCTTCACTAATTTGTAAGTCATGTTAGCAACAATAGACGGTCAATATCATTTCGTAATTCTGACAAACGGTATGCTACGAATCTCAAACTATCAAGATTATTGAGTAACAGCTACCTTCAGGGCACCAGTACTGTATTTTGCCCATAGTGTCGCCCCAACCATTCGCTGCATTTTGTTGACCATCACCCTGCGAAATTTCTAGGATTTCTCCCATTGTGTCAATTATTGAAACACTTGTGAAGAAAGTACGAGATATCCTATTCCCGCTACGTCAACAAATTATATTGAAAAGACTTCGTATAATCATCTGTGTAAATTCACCCAAAACTGACGCGACATCCTTTCAAAGGACTTTAACGAAACCACTCAACAAGCACAAAAAGTTCAATGTACTTTTAAAATCAAGGGCATTGGTGAAGTTGAAACCTCACAGAACTTCCACATTAATCACTTTTTTATGCAATAGAAACAAAAATACACGATAAACATTCGTCTGAAAGTAGCAGTACGAACCACTTTGAAAAACTGTTACACGTTCACCGATGTAATAAAACACTCGCGAGGCTTGTTCGAGAAAATCAGTCACAGATTTCACGCGTGTCGCGGCCAACTCGATTGATCGCACGAGTGACTCGTAGTCGGTCGACCGATCGCGAACTCGCGCTATCTTCACGGTACAACGGACTTCAAGCCGGCTTTACCGCTAAAAGATTAAAGCAGCATTTCCAATCGCTGTCGGAGAAGACGGTTTGACGAATGAAACACCGTGTGCATAATCAGTTCGAAACTTTCACAACCACTCGTAGACGTCGCGGCCAGAAACCAGAGGGGCGAACAAAATGAAGAAAAAGAAGCGTTGCGAAGAGAAATCGCCGAGGCAATGTGTCATAACGAGAACGGGGTGAGAAAACTGTCAACGTAACAACGCCGTCATCTCGCGATGACGTATCGCGTTCGGCTGACTGATTGTCGTCGTCATCGCGATTCCTCGCACTCAATACCACATAGATCGTTGCACGACCACGCGAAACATGATGTTTAGCAGGGAACTGGACAACAGAGCAATGATATTCAAGGAACAACGACAACGCGTCGTCGAACACGAAATCGTACACGAATGACGTGCCGGTCATTCATGGAGCCCGCCGTCATGCTGATGGAATGCGCACATCATGATGGTGAAATCGTGGCGACCAATCGGCGTTCACCTCGCACCGGCTTCTGCGTTCGCGAACCACGCGCGCCACGTGACTTCGCCGCTCGACCACGTGACAGCGTTGCACCCCCCACCACCAGGCTCAGCTCCACGACATGATCGCGTGACGTCACGACCAGCTGACTGCGCTAGTACGGTTCCCTACTCCTCTTACTCGTCCTGCTGCCTGATACTGCTGCCTGCTACTTCTCTACTCCTTCTCTCTCTCCTCGACTTCCATTTTTCGATGAATCCGTTTTCGAACGGTCCGAAATTGACGCGATGCAACGCGACTCTCGATCGTCCACCGAAAATAGACACGGAAGGCGGTTTCGATGCGATGCCGACGATTTTCGAGGAGTTCGAAAATCATGGAAGCACAGGTGTGTTAAACGAGAATCGTTCGAAGGAGATTCTAAAAAGAAATCTGCAATTTTGAGTGTAGATAGTGCAGGAAAGGACTAAAAAGAAAAAAAAAGTCTCTGTGATATGTTTCCTAACTTGTCGCAATTGTTTTACGATTTTTATGGTATCGGACAAATAGTAAATGTAACGAATATTTGTGGCAAGTCGGAGATATTTGGCAAGACGATATTTCTCAGTCAAGAAATAAGGCATGGCCATGTTCCGCCGAGAAGATTAATGTTTATCTTTATGTTTAAATTTACGTTAAGATTTATGACCCTAGTCTTCTGGTATCGCTCGATAAATTCGGGGTCAATATTGTTAACTGAAATATTGGCGAAATTGGTTACATAACTTTTCAAGGATATTGTTCGATTCGTATTAGAATTACATAATCGTAAATATAAATCATAAATATTAACGAGACTGTTTCGCAGGTAATAAAAATAACATAAATTAAAGGCTCAGAAAAAAGTCTCCAATATTCTTTGGTTGTAACAAGAAATATCTTTTCTGTCTTTGTGCATATTTCTAACTTTTATATTTTTGTTTACTCACCAGGATCGAAGTCAGCCCCCCCAGCATCCATGCTACCTGGATTTCCATATCCTAAAAGATAAAAATTGTCATCGTTGATAACAGCCACAAACGAAACTATCACTAGAGTAACAATTGCATAAAATAAATTCAATAAAATATGTTCTGATTATCAACCATAGATACCAAAAAAATATATGCTTTACAAATTGCAGAACGTACACTAGATAGCGTTTACATCGTAATAACCTATTCGATGCAGTCCGTTCAGTAATTCCAACAGATAATCCGAATTACACGTTGAATGTCTATCTTGAATCGTATGAATGTAGCTCATCGAAACGTAATAACGCATTAATGCCGGAACGCACCAAAATCACAACAAACTTAACCTAACCAAACTTCATGCTACATTAATAAAACAAATGGAATATGAAAGCAGGTCAACGCCGTATTAGCGACATTTTGAAATCTTACATCTGGGAGACCAAAATGAAAAGCATAACCATGAATCATGTTGATACACTTGATGAAAATCCGGCTTATTCGCAATTTTCTACGCACATCACGAATGATGCTATTTAACGATGGAAATAATATTGTTTAGTAATGTTACAAATAAAAAAAAAAAAATAATATATATATATATAGGGATTTTACTATTTATTATCACTATTCGCTAAAATCAAGGTTAGAATGGCATCATTGTTACGACAGTCAATGTTACCTGGAAGCATAACCGCCGTAACACTATTTAATTATTGACAAACATTCATACCGTCTCACGTGCCGTCCGTGAAAAGCATTATATAATTTTACACGGTATCAACGACGGTTACATCGATCAAGTTTACTGCCTTTTCGAAACTACGCGTGTATATATGGTCCATTTCAACAAGTATACTTATAAGAGTGTACCTATGTCGAGATACATGTCCAAATATTGATTGACGTCCCGTGTCACCTATAGAATATTTGTATTTTGTAATCAGTGTTTGTTCCGACACGCATGCAACACGCTTAATTTCGATTCTCGTTTGAATATCGACAACCAAGCGATGATCGAGGTATGCATCGGTCGAGCATTTTTCGATTATAATCGAATTACTCCCATCACTAGTCGAGATAGATACACACCGTGGCCGTTCCGTTTCGAGGCCAAGAGCCAGCTACTTCTGGGGTGGGGATGCGCTTATGGCACGTGTGAAATTTACGCGAATCGTGGCTAGACATGGTTCCTTCGCTTTGCGTGTGCGCGTCTGTCAACGCGCGCGCGCGCACCATGTGCGTGTGCGTGTGCGTCGGCGTGTACGTGTGTGTGCGTGCGTGCGCGCGTGTGCGATGGTTAGCTTTCTTGGTGTAACGCTGCGTGTGTCGCATGCGTGTGTGCCAGATAGAGGGATCAGCGAGTTACATCACGCGTGTTCACCCGGGACTATTCCGGTTGTCTGGCCGAGCGCGGTCAGGGTGCCTGTCACATAGGATTGACACAACAGGAGACGGTTCCTCGTGAGCGCGGCTTTCAAACGAAACACCAGGGAGAAACAACTATTACCGTGATACACGGAAAGCAACACACGAGCCGCTTTGAAGTCACGTTGATCAACTCCATAAATCGAGAACCACTCGGAAAAGCGATAATATTGCAAACATTATTTTTGAAAATTCACTCAGGCTTTACTACTATTATTCGTGTTATACTATAAATAAAATAAATTTATGAAAGCAATTTTTGAGAAATTCAATACTGGTTCTGATCCAAGTAAGAAAATTATGAAATTTAGAAAAAAATGGAGTTGACCATTTTGACTGTGGAGAGGCTCGCATATCGGAAGTTGCGAATGTTCAACTCGTGAGGGCCGCGGACGTGGAAGAAAAAGAGGAAGGGAGGAAAGAAACAGAAAAGGAGAAAAAAGAGGAGAGAAAAAATTAAAAGCAGGGAGCAGAGAGAGAGAGAGAGAGAGAGAGAGAGAGAGAGAGAGAGAGAGAGAGAGAGAGAAGAGGGAATATGTGTATGCATATGTGTACACGCATAAACGTATACGCATACGTGTGTTCATACGATGGAAAGAGAGAAACATAGCGAAAAGGAGAGAGAGAGAAACAGCGTGGATACGGGGCGCGAGGTAAAGAGGGAGCCAGAGGGAAAGAGAGAGTGAGCCGAAGGAGGAAAGAGGACAGGGTTTGTCTCTCGGCCGATACGCGACCGGCCATCTTGAATCCTGGGTATCGTTGAAAAATAGCAATTCTTTTCGGCGGTTGACAGAACGCCACGAGGGCTGAAAGGAACGATCGGACGTAAACGAGTCCGCGATGCTCGGAGACCGTGCGCGAAGTAACGGATCAGGTCAACCGCGACCCGGAGGTCGTTGCGTTTGCTCATGGAAAAGAGACGGTCCTGGTAACCGGAGGCGCAGCACACGGTGCTACGGGCACGGAAAGATGTCGACGGTCGCGCACATTTGCAACACGTTATTAGAAACGTATCGTGACCGATACGGAACATGTTAAACACTCGTGCACTCAGGATCGTACGATCCTTCTTCACCCTTACTTTGCGGTTGATCGTCCAGACTTTCCCGGTCAGACATTGCTCTTTAACGCGGTCTCTCTCTCTTCGGTTCCACGCGTCGTCCCTCGACGTCTCGGCAACAGGCCCCAAGACGACCAAAAATCCCCGACACTGTCCGTGGCGCGACCCCGATATATCACCACTAACCAGCCAGCTCACCAACCCAGCACACCACTTACGAATTTTTCACTTCTTCACACACCACGGTCCGACCGCCGACCGACCGTCCGTCCACGGCACCAGTCGTCACCACCACCACCACACGCTCGCTCGCTCGCTCTACACCGTTCCACGCTCGCTGGCCCGACTCGCGCTCGCCCTCGCTCGCTCGCTTCTTCGTCTTTCACTCTCGCTCCACCATCGAACCCCGTCGCGGTGCGAGAGAGTGAGATACCGCTACACTTACTCTATGCGAACGCACACACTCCTGACATTTCGTCGTGTAACCTGCGCGTGTCCATCTATATAAGACTGTTTCATAGCCACGGCACAATCCGTTATATCTCTCTCTCCCTTCGAACAACGACAACTTTACTCTGTCCCGCTCTTTCCCTCCTTCGCTCTTTTTAGCGGTTCCTATCGCGTTATCTTTGTTTAACCAATTGCGCGACCTACTCGTGCGAGCGAATGGTGGCAGCACTCGCTCGTATCTCGCTTCACGTCGTATCGTATCGCGTTTATGTCCATCTTGCGTTCGAGCTATCGAACCAACTTGGTGGCGCTACTGTCAATTGACTTTTAGTTGATTGGTTTGTTACGCGCATGCGGAATTGGATATTATTTTTTGAAATTAAATATTGCGTTTGCGTGAAGTAAAAGTCATTTTTATACATATTTATATAACTGTTATATATATATATATATATATAAAATATAGTACACTCGGAGTTTATATAAATCTCGTTTTTTAATATATTTTAACGTACTGATATAAGCTGCCTTCGTTGAAATAAGCTGTGCGTAATATGGTAGCCGTGTATATATGTATACCATGAAATTCTATCTCATCCTTTAAGAATACATTGCACTTAAATTACAGTAATCGTCTTACAAAAATATATTTCTTCTTACGTTAAACGTACGATCACGTGTGGTGAATCAAAAATGCCGAAAGTTAATTGAAACATTTTATTCATTATTTTTTAAGCGAAAACAAACAGCAAAATTCAAGTACATTTGTTCCTTACACGTTTGCTTTAATTCGCCTAAAATGTAAGTATACGATAACATGTCTCGTGTAAGATGCAATGTTAATGCTTTCATGCTTATGAATGTATGCACATCAGTTGCAAATACTTGATGAACACGTTAGTTGATGTATGAAAAAATCAATATATCCGTTCTGTATGCATGCCTAGATAAAACGATCATCATCATCATCATCAGCATCATCATCATCATCAGCATCATCATCATCATCATCGTCATCATCATCATCATCATCATCATCATCATCATCATCATCATAATTGTTATGGAACTTAACAACAGCTCCGCATCGTCATTTTACGATTTCACAAAATTTTATCCGTTACATAAATCACTCGATACAGCCCTTATTCTCCCGTCGAAGAGAATACCGTGAAATGCTTACAAAAATGATAGCCGCGGAATAAGGCACACAATTGATGCAACGCGTATTTAATATAGCGATATATCTATCTTTAAGTGCCACTGGATGTCAATGAATTTCTATCAGTGTATGGATCGTCCTGGATATTGTGTTTACGTATACAATGCCTATGGAATCTAAAGCTTCGCAGGAACTATTGTGCCTATGTTGCTGTTGTGATAATAGTTTTTTTATTATTATTATTATTATTATTATCAGTATTATCAATAATTAATATTATTATTATCGTACTTGGTGTTACTAATAATGACTGGATGATGAGTAGTTCTGTATATACAGGTATCTTATGATATGGGCGCGTGTGTGTGTGTGTGCGTGTGCGTGTGTGTGTGTGCTGGTGGGTGGGTGCGTGCGTGCGCGCGTGTGTGTCTATATATATAGATATATGTATGTATGTATGTATGTATGTATGTATGTATGTATGTATGATTTTTTTTCACGAACCACGTCTATCGAACAACTTACATAATATGCAAACTGAGGTATTCGATCTACTTGACACAACTCAACTAAAGCATGAACTATGTCGTAACAAGTGCAATCTCTGTATTGTGTACATTTATGTGTATGAGTAAGATCTGTTCTATCTCAAATTCAAAATATCCATTACGAAACAATGCTCCACCTTGTATTTCTTTTACCCGTTCAATGAAAACCAATAGAGTTTAATAATTCTTCTCGTTAAGTTCATCTATATACATCTTACATTACCTCGTAACAGCTACGGTACAGTTAAATAGTTTCCTTTCTTTTACCAAATCATTTCCACTTGAACAACTATATCCTTTGCCTAGCTCGTTATTACTGTATTCTGTAGGACTGTCGTAATATTTACGTAAAGCGTAGCTCGATTACAGAATCGTCCTCAAATTCCCCAAAGGGTAGTACGTACGATTTTTGCTTACTTAGGAATCTTTTGAAACGATCGGTGCACACGATGGTTTTAGAAGCAGCTGTAACTGTCTTACGCGAAAGGCTATTTAAGGCTACGCGGTGCGTGGAACGATATACTAGTGTGCTTCTTTCCCTTTTTCTTTTTTTTTTTCTTTTTGTTTTCTGTTTTTGTCTGTTTCGTCCTTTAAAACTTACGTTTTAAACTTTACGGAATTAATTTTGTAAAAAATATGCCTTAGTCATTTTGATGTAATATACTTCGTGTGTGTGTACGTGTGTGTACGTGTGTGCGCGCGCGGGTATGTAGTATCTATAAAGTATTAGACCGAGAACAGAAACAACAATGTAACGTAGTACGTTTTGATCATATTTCCGTGGTTGCCGTACGTTTGTTTTCTCTATTTCGTAGAGTTCAGACTTGACAGTTCATTGCATTTGTACAATCCAAAGCCAGCGATTATATTCTTTGAATGTTAATAAGCTCGATTTCTTTTAAACGATATACCATATTGTCTAACGAACCTCTTCATTTGGTAATATTTAAAGAACGGAAGAAAAGACGATGAGAAACGAAGAAGAGAATGAACATGAGAAAGAAAGGAAAAAACAATATGTGCACCGATTTACGTATTGACGATACTGTCAACAATATCATATGTATAAGTAGTATACGCTCTCTCTCATGCATATAACATCTGAACGAAAATCATCCATGAAACGCGATTCGCGAGAGCGACCCCATAAAAGCTATTTACAAAGATGAACAGCGATACGTAGACTTTTCGTTATATTATTATCCGCTGCATTTGAGCATGCCTCTAACTTTCAACAAAATTTCGCACTCGATGTCGATCCACAGGGTTAATTTCCTTTCGTATCTCTTATCTTTCGATAGTTCCCTCGACGCGACTATCGAACGCATATTAATAATAATAATAATAATAATAATAATAATAATAATAATAATAATAATAGTAATAATAATAATAATAATAATAATAATAATAATAATAATAATAATAATAATAATATTAATATTAATAATAATTATAGTAATAATAATATTAATATTAATAATAATAATAATAATAATAATAATAATAATAATAATATTAATGAAAAATATAACGACAGTACGATGGATACACACGTTCTCCGTGAAAACGTGTACGCGATATATGTATATAAATGAACGAAAAGTACAATGTCAGAGGCTTACGATACTTAGAAGAGGACGGCCTTGACATCGGTACTTTAATAATGTCCCTGTGGAGGTTTATGTTTGTAAACGAGGCTGTCAATAAAAATTATTGAATCTGGCAACAAACCGTCTTGCACGGTATCGGAGTCTTGCCTTCCTGACCGTACAACGTTCTTAATTTAAAAACTTTCGAATCCATTGCTAGAAACGGTGAGTTGCCGTTGTAACAGCTTTCATATACTTCGAAAGCTTCGTCGATAGGCATGTCGCCTTTGTCTTTAACGGGCTCTTTCTTCGCTGGAATCTCTTCCTTCCGCTCAGACATATTTGGCACTGATCTCGACGAAGTTGGCGGATCTGCTTTCAAACTGATCTCCTCTATGCTGGTAGCGCTCTCGCGTGCCAATCGATAGTATTTCTGCACGTAGTCCACGTTGACCTGTTCAACCTCGATGGTATCGTCCTCCGCAGCTTCTCCTTCGCATACTGTTCCCTCGCTTTGCAACATTCTCTTGGGAGTTACCACAGGCTCGATGATCTCGGTTTCCCAACATTCTAACACGTCAGGCTCTTCTATGCTGTCCAAGGAATCTATTACGCTACCACTCTTCTCATCCTCGTCGCTACTGCTCGTCTTTCGCTCTCCCTCTATCTTCCTATCCGTCGTTTCTTTAACGGTCTCGCTCTTGCTAAGGGCTTTGATCGTCGTGGCAGCATCGTGACATTTTCGTAGATCCGATTCGTACGTGGAAGACGTTAACAGCTTCCCATCTTCCGAGACTATGATCTCTCCTTTCTCGAAGGTTCTCACGTTCATCTTGTCCTCGACAATACCATCGTCGTCCTCGCCATCCACAACATCCTCTGTACGTCGAATGTTCGTATCGATATTATTGGAGGGATTCCGCGCGTGCGATTTCCCTTGTCTTTTCGTTCGCCTTGCATTCACTCTCTTCGAGAGTTCTATCCGAGAACTTGAAGCAACCCTCACACCCGCAACGCTATCCTTCTCAGTAAATTCGCAAATATCACCAACAACATCCTGTTGTTGTTGTTGTTGTTGTTGTTGTTGTTGTTGTTGTTGTTGTTGTTGTTTAGCCAGATTCTTCCTCCTCGTGATGTTCGCCAAGTCGTTCTTCTGGTCGCAAGAATCTGACGAGGACACCATCTCGTGGTCCACCTTGCCATTCACCACGTGCCTTGCCACTCGTCTCCGTTCCTGCGACCTCCTCTTCGCGTCCTTCTTCCTTCTCGAACTACCACTGTTGTTGCTACCATCCGGCTGCTGTTGCTCTTGTCCACTCTTGATGTTACCGAGCCCTGCGAATTCCCCGCAGATAGCTGCGCGCGACAATGCCGTATTGTCCGCACCGCTACTAGCAGATAGTGCAAGTATGGGGTTGCTTTGCAAGTTTTTTGACGGCTCTTGGTCCATATCGTCCTCGTCCTCCTCGCAGTCCATCGAAATGGCCGACGCGATGAACAAATCTGGCGACTTCTCTCTGCGTAGCCACTCCGTCACCGCCTGCGTGATCGGATAATCGGATAGTTGCGTCTGGCTCTCGAAACCGGAATCTTCGTTCGTCGCCTCGATAGCCTGCTTGTTTAAGAGATTGCATACCGTTGTCTTTGTTCCAAGCTTGCTCGGTAGCTGATCGACTTTCGTCGTTTTGTTATCATGAGATTCGAACTTGGAGTCTAGCTTTGTATCGTTCGACAGATCGATCTTTTGCAGATTCTGAGTCAGATCGT
Organism: Bombus dahlbomii; assembly: GCA_037178635.1. NCBI lineage: Eukaryota > Metazoa > Arthropoda > Insecta > Hymenoptera > Apidae > Bombus > Bombus dahlbomii. The sequence goes on from CM074113.1 coordinate 11,585,031, forward strand.
GTATCTTCGTTTCGTTCTCTGGCTCCGTCGTGACGCTGTTTAGATCCGGACCAGGTGTTGGTTCCCTCACGAACTTGCTACCCTTCGCGTTGTACTTCCTCTTGGACAGACTAGTCGACGACGATGATTTGCCGCTCGATAAAGATTCGTGATTCTGATCCTCGCGAATCGCCGAATTCTCCACGCTCTTCGGCATGATCGATCCGGATCCTGCGTTTTCGTCGTTAAATACAGGAGGCAATGGCCCCGACGTGCTCATCGATGCGTTCTTGCTGCTCGAATCGGAGTCCAGGTTTCCGTTCGTTAAGACGTCTCCGCCGTTCATTTCGTTGCTCGGTCGTTCGCACAGCTCGTTATTGCCACTCGGACGATCGTTATTCTTCGCTGCTTCGGTAATGCTTGGCAGTTTGTCGACGTCAGTCGCTTCGCTCACGACCTCGTCCGTCGATGGAGCTGCCTCCTCGTCCCCGGGGAGGCAGTTGGTCAGTCTATTCGATTCGTTATCCGAACTGGTAAACGTATCTAGCGACTTTGATCGATCGTTTTCTAACGAAGATGACGTCGGTTTTAGTTGCTGATCGGACTTGCCGTTATCAGACAATTCGTCGTTTTGGTTCTTCGAGTCGTCCGATACGACACCGTTGCATACCGCGTTCGACTCCTTGTCTACCAAGTTAGCATCCGACGATAACGCACTCGGTTGATTTATCGTCGAGCTGGTCTCGAACGTAGGTGCGCTGTTGTTAACGGATGTTGAAACATCGGGTAGCGGGGTACGAGGTTCGAAGGGCGATCGCAGCTGAAACTCCTCGCAGTCGGGGTTCAGCGGCCAAGTGCTGGTCGTAGTGGTGGTCGTGGTCGTGGTCGTGGTCGTGGTCGTGACCGTGGTCGAACACGTTGCTGTCCAGGACAATTCGGAAGACGGTAGGCCGGTATCACCCTCGGAACTGTACTCTCCTTCCTCCTCGTCTTCCGTGTTACCCTATATTTTCGCAATAATTTTTCCATTAGTATTCGATAAACGAAAGTTAATTACGCGTTTAAAGACCTACCACGTTATTACAATTTTTTTTTTTTTTTTTTTTTTTATCAAGCCTACGACGTTTCCAACGGGAAACGGTCGTCGTGTCTCATCGCGGTGAAACGAAATTTCAAAAACGAACTTTCGTATAACGCGCATAACGCAATATCATCTTCCCTCTGTATCTACGGTTAACGCGAACAGCGCTAATTATAAATCACGGACCACGTTCTGCTCTTATGCTATTTCACATATATATCTCGTGGCACATATATCTCTGAAAGCGACGTAACTCGACCAAATTTTTCCACTCTTAGCTACTCGAAACCTTCTTTCGATAGCTTTCACGTTCTCCCGATACAGCATTAAATTATTTTTAGTTGCGACGGCTTTCAAGTAGAAACGCACGCTTAATCGTCGCTGTCCTAGCACCTATCGTACAACCGATATCGATTTCTGCGGACAGATCTCGCCTATACATATACTGACACGATTTTAGACTTTATCGTCTTTCAGTTAACCAGCGAAACCCCATCATCAGCCTGTAATATTCGTAACAATTTTCTATAAAACTTTGTACAATCTAAAAGATCTGTCCGACCGTGTCATCCACTCACCGTAACAAATCTTCTCTGCCTCCTTCTCTTTTTTTTCTTCTTTCGCTTGGCGTAGGCCGCCGACATGGCCGCTGACATGGTCGAAAAGTCCGTAGTTCTGATCATTACCCCGCTCTGTATCGTTACACCTTGGACAGCAGAAATATCGCCAATTAGAACTCTCTCATACAAACAGAAAGCATCGTTCGTCGGTTAAAAAGTTGAACGAAACGCGCGTCTTTCTAAGACTTTTGCTCCTAAGAACTCCGGCTGATAATCAACAGGTGGAGTTCTTATCGAGGAGCAAAGTGGTTATTAACGCGTGTCGAAGGGCGCGAGTATCGAACTTGGCGTCTCCATCGCTTCCACGTCCTTTCGTTTTCCGCGTGGACAAGCCACACGGCGGCATCGAGCAACAGTTATTTTAAACCGCGTCTATTTGTGACGCAGCGATGGTCGGGATCCCTTTGCCAAAATCGCGATGCTCCATAGCGGGCGACGATGCCGTAGAAAAGTGGGAAAAACAAACGAAAATTCACGTTATCGTCTTTTGTTCTATCAGATAAACTGCGCATTCTTCCGCAACTATGAGAAATTGAAATTGGTACAAATTGGTTAACTCCGCGAAACAAAAAGTTGGAGAAAATGTAACCAGAAATTGTCTAGATAGATCTCTATCGGATTTCATTGTTTCAAGACTAAATATTCCAATTATTTCGATTAACATCGTTCGAAAACAGAGTTTCGGAAAGCTCGACAAACTTCTTCCTTTGTGTATCCTCGTTATTGGCAACGTTAGCGTCAGTAACGAAAGATAATATTCACGCAGATACAAGAACATAACAAGGATAATATAAATGTTCAGATTTTTCTATCGCATCGTCTCACTCTGCACCCCTCGCGCGGTCCAATTACGGACAAACATCGGTGGCTCGTGTACACGGCTGTGCCATCCCTCTCGTGACAATCAGACAATTTTCTTACGAGTCAATTACGATATACGTGTAACGTCGGTTTGTCACGTGCAACGTGCGAGACAGCGTGTCGATGCAGGCGATGATTTAACGAGATAACGATGACGAAAGCGAGATACATTACGGTGAGAGACGACGCGGATAACGAGAATCGTGACGATTAGGAAAACGTAACGTATGCAAGAGAACACAAACATACGAGCGTGTTAGAGAGTCTTGGGCTTTAGCTACGATCGCCGGATCATCGACATCGTCGACGCGAACGGGATCTATCGTGATTATTTTCGTGGGTCGCGGCACGCAACACGCGGTGGATCGCACGACGCGACTGGCTTGTGCGAACGCTGTCCAAGCTTCTTAAGCTCTAGGCTTTCTCTATTTTCGTGGCAGCGAGAACTCGGCACGTGCACACAATGTCGTATCGTTGACTCGGTTGAAACGTACACTGGCTACGAGAAGTATCGCTACGGTATTCTTTCCATTATAACGTTTAATTGGACTAATAAAATCGGTCTAATTAATCAAGTACAAACGTATCGTTCAAATCTCGTATCGTCCGTGAACGCAACTTTCGCGCCGCTACGAAAGTGCCATTTTCATTTAGAAATGAAACGTAGAACCTGGTTAAACAATAGTTGATCGTGAAATAGGGATGCTTTTCGTAGTGGTAGTGGAACGTAAGTCGATAGTAAGCCGATACGATCGCATACGGTCTTTGCTCAATTTACTCATATTGACGTAAACGTAGATAAAGGAATTGAACCTAAAAGGAAATTTGTTTCGTTCGTTAAATATTATAATAAGTATTTTACTTTGAATATTCTATGTTTTTACGTAGCGCGTGTTTTCTCTTAGTTTTCGTACTTCTATATTACCTATAAACACATAAACGCGCGTACTTGAATTTTCTATCGGTTCGTCGATTTGACATGGAAATTTGAAAGTCGGTATTAAGAAACGGATAGAAGGTGTTTTATACGTAATCGTGAAAGTAAATACGCTTGTAATTCTTCGTTCAATTCCAAATTTAGTTATTATCGTGGTTTGAATTTGAAGGAATACGTAAATGTTTCAGATTGCTAATTGAACCGACTATTTAATAAATACGTGGGTATTTGTTATATTGGTCGATGGAATATAGCGTAAATATATCGTTCAATTTCTTAAACGAGCAATGCTATTATAATATATGTATATAACTCGATAAATTGGTATTTATCGCACCAATTGACAAGCCGTTTCTCAACTATTACAGATACGTAAACTACGAATTGCACAGATTTTTAAATATTTTGTAGACGAATAACGTGGCATGAGTAAATACACGTGTATATAACGTGTATATAACGTGTATATAACGTGTATATAACGTGTATATAACGTGTATATAGGAGAAAGCAGCTGTTCTAGAGAAGAATAATTAATCGGAACGACGATCTCTTTTCGCGTTTTCTATGCAGTTTCGATAGCGGTATAATTGCTATCGTGATAAGGCACAAGGCTTCGTTCGGATTCATCGATGACCACCGTGTGCACTTTGACGCGTCAATTCGTATTTGTTTGAAAATATTTTTACATGTCGTACAGGGTACACTGTAAGAAGCGTATAATTCCATTATCATTTTAATAGCGTTGCTCGATGATCTCCATAAACTCTGCTCCGCTAGATTACTACCGCGGGGTAGTATAAGGGTATAAAAAGCTCGATTCTTGGACAGCGATGTTATCAACGATAGCAACAAAGCAGCGATCATCACCGTATCTCCGCGATCGTATCTAAAGAGTAGCGGCTCTCTTTGCGAATTATTACCTTTTACCTTGAATGTGGTAGAGGCACGGCGGTAATAAAACAGCAATGATGCCGATGGACGGGACAGCAGTCATGAATCTGGCTATATCCCTTTCTCCTGGCCGCGCATCCAACCGACACTGTTCTCGTTTAACATTAGAAACAGGTACAATCAAACGTACTAACGCCTAAGCCGAGGCATCGCGGGGAAGGAGCAACCGGGTACAAAACAGCGGCTTATCGTTCGATAATCCTCGTCTTTCTTTTCTCTCCTGTTACACGTTACTTATTTATACATGCTTTTTGCTTTTTGATCCGACCTCTCTCTCTCTCTCTCTCTCTCTCTTGTGGCAGTGACAATTAAGTCGCGCGATGCACCTGCGACGTTCAAACGTTCAAACTTTCGAACGTTCGAACGTTCGAACGTTCGTAGAGTTTGACGATTAACCGCGTTAGACGGTACATCTCTTGTCCAGAATTTAGTTGAAAAGATAGCGGAGTACGGAATCTTTTCGTTTGAGAGAATCGACTGACGCGTTAAACGTTAAATCTCGACGATGGAATAAAAATACGATAGAAATTAATCGGATATAACGCGTGGCAATGAGATGATAGATAATAACAGAACAGTACTAAAAAAGTAAATAAATTAAAAAGTAATACGATGTGCATGTTTTCGCCGCGAGAGATTAAGATTGGAATTTCCGTTATCCGGAAAAGACCAAGACTAGAACTTTCGAATCTTGCGAAATTCTTCGAAATTTAGAATCGTTTCCTGCGAGAATAAAAATTTGTACGATCGTAAGGGCGGAAACGGTCGGAACGAAACGTCGACCGCGAAACGATTCGCGCAACGTAGCGCTGCTCCCTCCCCGAAATGCGTAGATTTTCTCTTGGTCGCAAGAAAAACAATCTTCGTACGTTTGTCCGTTCGCATGTTGTTCCGTCCATCCGTCCATGAACAGAACCAAAGCTACAAGAGAGAGAGAGAGAGAGAGAGACAGAGAGCGAGAGAAAAAGGTCCGCGTCTAGAGTCATGCGATAGCAAGGGAGAAAAAATAAGTAACTCTCTCTCTCGAGAATCTACTGCCAATGACAGAGAAGAAGGAGGAGGAGGAGGAGAAGAAGAAGAAGAAGAAGAAGAAGAAGGAGAAGAAGAAGGAGAAGAAGAAGAAAAAGAAGAAGAAGAAAAAAGTAGAGGAGAGCCGAGAAAGACCGATATTCTTTCTACGGCCTCCGATATTCTGATACGCCGCTATCAACTAACCATTTACGTTGATCAAAGGAGGACCAAACATGTAGTGGCCAGGATACATGTAAGGCTGAGGAACCGCCGGTATCACGTGCGAAACGTGTACCGGATCCTGCATCATTATCGGATTAAAGTAGGCACCACCGTTCATCCCGTTCTCCAAAGGCTGTTCTTCTGCCTCCTGTTCGTTCACGTATTGTTCCTCCAGTTTTTCCTCCTCTTGTTCGTCGATCTGCTGTTCCTCCTCCTTCGCGTTGATAAAATGTACAGATTGCTCGTCGTCCATTTCCTCGCCTACGCTACCTAAATCGATACATTTTGTTCCATTCTCGTTCCACATTCTGCTGGTACTCTCGATTGGTAGAACCGTATCCTCTTGCTCTTCCGTTACCACCGTATTCTCTACCATGCATTGATTGCTCTGAAAGAGAAGATACTTGGTGATTATTTTTGTTTGTGAAGCGGTGGTTAAGCGAACGGTGAGGGGTGAGGGGGGGGGGGGAGGGGCCGAGGAAATGTTTCGAAGCAGTTTTTGTTAGACGAATGGATGTGATCCGACAGTGGTGGTCGATGAGTAAAACCGTCGTAACGAACGGACGAATCATTCTCGTATTGGACGCGTTTAATAACGCGACCCCCGCGTTTGCGAGGGATCTACGAGCTGAACTCGTACAATGCAAAACTGGAAAGATGATCGGCCGAACGATACAGAAGCAACGAAACCACGCGTATACCGTGTTGTTCGTACGTGTAACGCTTTCACGCGATATCCGCCATTATCTTTTGCGATCGCGTTGGATTTATGAAGAAATATCGTCCAATCGTCCAATCGTCTTTTCAGCTCTCTATTATACGTCATCTATCTTCTCTATACCTCGTAGTTCATCATACAGTAGGGTTCACCAGGCAGTTTGGGTACGATCGTCGAATTGATCCACTCGATCGGCCTAAGAGGCACCGGTGCACAAGGCATGGCCGCCAGGACGCTGGGCGCAGCCTGCGCTGACATCGGCGCAGGACCAATCAGCATCACGGGATACTCGTAATAGTAACCACCCGCGTGGTCGTAAAACGCTCCATATCCTAACTGCGCGTTCGAGTCCATCATTGGCGCGTACTCACCGGTACCATAGTCCCTGTCTAATAGCTGTTGATCCTCTGTCGTTTCACTGCCATCTGTAATCAACGTGAGAGGATAAAACGAGAGTACAGACTGCGAACTTGCGAGAACTAACATTCATGTTACGTGAAAACACCGAGAGAACAGGTTCGTGCATGCGGTTTCAGTGATTTACGTTTTTAACGGTGGGACGACGTAACTCGTTAACCGGGGACGACGGGTCAACAATCGGACTCTCAATTTCCGCAACGTATCTTCTTACTTACGATTTCATCTTTGCTAAAAAAAATTCTGTTAAACGTACAGGTAAAGTAATTTCTTTATTTTCGAATTCCAAGTAATTTTCATCTACGCTATCGAATATTGTTCATCTTTCGTTACCGATTTGAACGGAAACAAAGGAATTCGAATAAGTAAATTTCAGCCCTCGAGATATTCTCTTGAAACCGAAGAAAATCACAGGTTCGAGATTAGAAAGTTGGAAAAGTTAATAAGCTCAACGCGAAACGAACGCTTCGATATCTGAAAAGCAACCAACAACCAACGAACCTTGTAATTTATCGTTCTGCCAATTGTACAGAAAAATTCAACTACGAGACAACTGTTTGCCTGTAACATCGTCTAGAAAATCTGTCGTGTGCACACGGAAGTTGGAAGGAAAGAGGGGGATGTGGACGATACTGTACTTGTCCGTCGGCGACGTTCTCCAACGATACGATACGATAGAGTAACGCGGAAACTCGTACACAGACTTGCGAGAGAACAGTAGGGGTAACTCCAAGCAGCTTGCCGGATACCACGCGGCGATCGGGAAGGCGGACGAGACAAGCCAGAAACTCGATGAAATACGTCACGTTTCTATCTATACCTCTACCTGCGGTGGAATGCGACGCCGATTGGCTCTCGGTGGTCGAGGATGTCGCGCTGGTGTTTGCGTTCCCAGCCCATGGCTTCTTCTTCGACAGATAACCCTTTTTGAACAGCATATCCTGCCTCGGTGTCGTGATCCTCGTATACTCATCCTCGTTGAAGATAATCTTAGGTTGCGACGTTGAGCCGGACGAATAGTCCCTGTGCCTAGTCGTGGCACCAGCGTAGGCTCCACCGTTGCTGCTTCCGGCTCTAAGCGCATTGTACCCGCTCTGTCCAAGTCTACCGCTGAAACTGTGCGTGTCATTCTCCTGTCTCTTCGCGTAACCGTTTCGCAATCCCTCTTCTTCGTCCTCTTCGCCGGGTGGAGCTGAAAATTAAAGCAGAAAATATGGTTGATCGGATCCAAGTAATATCTTTTTTTCTTTTTCCCTTTTCCCTTTTCCCTTTTCCCTTTTTCCTTTTTCTTTCCTCTTGTTTCCTTTTCCTTTTCCTTTTCCTTTTCCTTTTCCCCGTTAAACGGATGCCGTTCTTGATACATTATCGTAGCAACTATTTTTTCATTTAAAAGTATAACAAAGAATATAAATTCTTCCCACCCTGTCTCTCATTAGGCTATTAGTTTACGTGTTATAGCGTTAGAATTTATAATTTGTCAGTTTACGAGTTACACACGAGCACAGTTTTACTTTCTTTTGCTTTACTCCGTAAAACCGAGTTACTTTCTAGCGCGTGCGAGAAAGATTCTTTTCTTCTTCTCGCTAGACGGTGTTGACAACAAAATTAGAACACGTTTTTCGCTAGGTTTCAACGATTTTTCTTTCTTCTTTCTTTTTTTTTTTTTTTTTTTTTCTTTTTTGCACTACGCAAATTACAATGTAACATTTAAAAACTGAACGTTTTCACGATTCTTTGTCGAAAGATAGATACGTTTCGCGAAACGAATAAACCGCGACGCTATTAAATAACTTCCATGTTATCTCTGTTACGAAATTTACTTGTACAGGTGTAATCATTTGCAAATAATCGACTAACGAAACAGAAATCTCTTTCGCATCGATGCAGTAACAAATAATCTATCTAGCTTTGATCGATCGATTTTACCCATTTGCAACGCGTCCGATAGAACGAGAAGCGTCTATTTAGAAGGAAGTTTATCGTTTTCGGTGCTTCGACGTAACGCGAAAGTCGTAAGAACGATAACGATTTCACGAGCAGAAAGAACACCGATTCGAATTACAGAGGAATTTGTCATCCGAGTGCAACGGTGTTCGCTAGCCGCAAACAGATCCGTTTCTTCGATACGTGCAACGACGAGTCTCACGCGGCAGCAATGTCTCGAAGAAATCCCATTCGGTGTTCGTCGATCGGCTAAATACACCACCCACTGTTCGAAAGTTTGCGTCCACGAAACGAAACGTATTCTTTCTACCGGTGGAATACTTACCGGTAGAAAAAAAAAGATCCATCGATCTTTGGTATCCTCTGTAAAAGGGTATTAAGAATCAAGCACTTGGATTTGCGAATCGATTAGTTTAAAAGATGCTCGTCTAACTTTAATCTCGTCAAACTTATGGTACGCTCGATTTCAAATAAAATCGAAACATCTCTCGATGCGTGCGCATATGTCGGATACGAGTATATCCCGATACTTTTCTACGACGAATTAAAAGGACTTAGGTCGATCGACGCATACAAACGTTGCAGGATCGATGATATACGTTCTAGACCGTGTATTATTCGACGCCGCTATGTAACTTTTCTCGACGAAGAGTTATTTCCTATTATTTTACGGTTTTACGTACAGCTTCTCCTGATCATATACAGTTACGTACAATATAACGAAGCGAAAAGATACAAAAGCTTTTTATTTTCTTAGAATTTGGCAAACTCTTAACGTGCACAGTACGGCACCAAGTCAGCGTGAGAAACGTGCGAGCGTCGACTATTTTCATCGTCGTTCAAAGTTGCAACTAACGTAACTAAATCAGTTACGATGTTTCTGCAAGTATCGTACTTGGTATCATTCTCGATTGAATTAATCGTTACTTAAAAATAAAACGAGATATTTATAAACGACTAATAATGTAACCTACGTTTATAATACAAAGTATGCTGCTTTCATCATCTCCTATCGTGCTGTGCAGTTCTAAACGGCGTATGCGTATAATTAGGATCGAAGAAGTTGATCGGTTCACGACTCGAGAAACGAAACCGTACCGATCGAAGTATCTTAGATACTTAATAACTCGAGCGCTACTAGAATAAAAAATTAAACGAATAAAACGAGAATGAAATCAACGACTCTCGCGAAATATATATATACGCTTTGTACGTATAGATATCTCCTATTAAATGCTACAAAATTTCCAACGAATTGCCAGCTGAATCGATCGACTCGATCGAGAAGAAAAAGATACGTTGTTCTATCTACGACAAATCTCTACGGCTAAACGTTCTACTTTCTTAGCTACGTCCGTGAAAAATACGAAATCGAATAATTCTTCGTTTAAGAGAAAGAAACGCGATATCGTAAAAATGACAATTATTACGATACGTTCGGTCAAATGTTTGTAACATTGTACTTTGAGTGGAACGATTTGCCGTATCGGATACTGGCACAAGCAGGGTGAAAGAAAACAATCGTTGGTGCCGTGCATTTTTCTTACATAGTGACAAGCATGATTATTGACCGTTCGAAGATCGAAAGATTATCGATTATAAAATTAGACACGATGTTATATAACCGTTATTACGGAATAAATATGTATTTATACGACGTTTCGCTTCCTAACGCCTTGTAAACAAATATACAATTTGAAAGTTTCTTTTTCAAAAAAAAAAAAAAAAAAAAAAAAAAAAAAGAACGTTCGGCGTTCTTTTCCCTCGACTTTAATTTATCTTTTTCGAAGAGATAAAAATTCAAGTAGAAAAACCGATCTAATTCAGCGACAAATTGATTATTCTCTATAAAACAGATTCATAAACAAATATACAATTACAAGATCTAGATAGAAACTAAGTAAGATCCGATCTACGAGGAAATTTACGGCGATCCCCATTTATCGGAATTCCATTTATTAGCGATGCATTTAGATGGTGCCGGGATTAAACGAATTCCTATCGTACGAATAAGTCTGGCTGAACGCGAACCTCGACTCATCGAAACAGACATCACGGATAATAAGGAGAATCAACGAATTAACTCTTTTATCGGCTAAGTCGAGCAGATATATTTCTCGGCCGGTGCTATTTTGTTATAGCGATCTCGTTCAAACGCCCATATCGCAATTTCATACGAAACTCGTGCAAAACTTCTACGAAAATCAACGTTTCAACGTCTCTCGAGAACAACGTTCTTCTTTTTTTTTCCGTCGTTCTTCTACCTTCCACGATCTGTGTTTTCTCGGCTCGTAATAAAGAGATTTATTGAATTACGATTGAAATCGTTATTGCAGTACGATTTTATTTCTATAGTAAACTTTCTAGTTCCCGTACGACGATTTATTGACAACACGAACGACGATACAGTTATTGTTTTTCACCAATGAAAACGAAAAAAGAAAGAGAGCTATTGCATAAATAGCTTTAGATATTTACCTTATAAATATTTCACACACTTTTAAACGCGAGCTTCATCTTTTTCGGCGTTAACCTATCGACCCTATGTATCGTACGTTCGGATAAATGAATTTTTACCGTAAACGAATTATACCGTCCGACGATCGATTATATCGAATAAAATAGAAGAACGCTTGCATAAGACTGTATTATCTTTATCTAACGTGGCCGACATGTGAGAAACGCAAGGTCCGTTCGAGATACGGAGGTCGCGGCGAAGGAGTTGAAAAGAAAAACGAAAATAGAAAGAGAAACCATTACGGGTGTACATAGGCGCGTAATATTCCAGAGTCTAGTTTCTAATCTACGATATAATTTTATATCGACGGCATCGAGCTTCTAAAAACTACAAACTTTTAACATGCGAAACGAAGCGTGAACTACTTGCACGAGCCATCGATCTTCGTTACATCGATCGTGCTAAACCTGCGATACTCCTAAGTATATTGCGTGTAATTTTGCTCTATTACGCTAACTAACAAAATTCGTTTCTATCTACTATCGTATCATATAAATTTTAGAGAATCGTGACTGGTCATGGGTCAAACGAAACGTGTTTTGAGAAATTCAAAAGTAATTTCGAAAGTGATTCTTTATCGCTAAATAGAATGTTGTCAAGCGTTGTTCAACTACGAGGATAAAGCAGAAAAAAAAAAAGAAAAGAAAAGAAAAGAAACTGGCGTTAAAACGATGGTGGAAAAAGCAGATTATAATATTACCAGTAACGCCTGTTTTTTTTTTTTTTTTTTTCTTTTTCATCGGTATCGGCAAGATGTTCGTTATTTAATACGGAAATAAGCTAATATCCTTTTATTTATTCATTTGTTAAGCTCGATGGTCGTTGACAAGAAATTTGTTGACAAGAAATGCGGATGAATCGAAATATGCTACGTCCGCTCGTGCTTGGATATAACGAATCGATTAGAATAAAACAAGGCGGGATTAAAATACGACCAGCAGATCAAGAGCCAGATTTTAAGATATTCGAAACAGCGACCACGTTATCGATCGTCTCGCGGTTAGAGCAACGCGTTTCTTCTATGAAAGCGTTTCTTTCTAGTCACTCTGTTTCACGGTGTGCAACGACAATTGTTGTTTCGCAAAACGAAAACAAAGTAAAAGACAGACGAGAGCCTGTTGCGCAACAATTTGTCAACTAATAATATCGGTGAATCGACGAGCGACAAGTTAATCGAGTCGAAACGTCGAGTCGCGCGAACGATTTCGTTAATTTCGCGCAATTTTACACCTAACGCGTGGACTGCGGATTTTTATGCGTTTATAGGAAATCCGGAACAGCGTCGAATCGCGTAAGATGCCAAGCATAGTGCTTCCTATGGGTAATACGTACGTAAACCTGCAGTCGCGATATCGTATCGTGCGATAGAATTTGTCACGTATCACGGCAATAAATCGTAACTCGTGAAATATGAATTATCAGCAAATTTCACCAACGACGTCGGTTTCATCGGAACGCGATTCATCGAATTCGATTTGCCTTTAGAAGAAGGTGCAGAAAATAATAAAAAAGCTATAGTGAAAATTGTCCGCTAAGAACCATGATCAGTCTGTTCGACAGGGTTTCCGTACCGTCTTGGTACCTCGCTAAAAGTAGAACGTGTTTGGAGGAGCCGATCACGTGGATAACCTTTCGCTGTCGACGCCACTGCATCTCTCCCTGGCCGTCTCCTTCCTCGCGAAATCCTCCTTTCCTTCGACCCTTGTTTTCCAGCGTATTATACACCACACCAGTCAGTCGTCAGTCGTCGCTCGCTGGTCTTTCACTCCAATATCACACTCCTTCGCATTTTTCCTTTCCCCCCCCCCTCCCCCTTCACCGATCAACTCCTTCTCTTCTTCTTGACGACGGAAAAACTGCCAAAAGCTTAAAGATTCGTCTAACGTTCGATCCTCTTAACTTTTACCGTGCCTAATCGATCTCCTTGATTATTTTTTACAAATTTTCATTTTACCACAAGCGGAGAAAATTTTCGAATTTTTACGTTTCTTTACGTTCATTTTTTTTACGCATTATATCGCACATCTCTCTCTCTCTCTCTCTCTCTCTCTCTCTCTCTCTCTCTCTCTTTATATATATATATATATATATGTTACTATCGGACAAAGATTTCCAATTACTCGTCTAACCTTACTCGGATTGTATATCTCGTTAATTTCGTTATCGATTCGAAATTAACGACGTTACACATCGACAACAATTTTCTTCGTCTCGACAACAGGCTTTGGACGAAGAAGGTTTCTAAGAAGTCCGAACTGAACTCGAGTCTAGGCTGATATTTTTAACCCTTTGCATACCGCTGGCGCCACTTTAGGCGACATTGATAAAGCGCAAATTTTTGTTTAATTTGCTTCTTAGCGACAAGAAAAAAAAAAAAAAATAAAAGATAGAAGAGAACTCTGGTCTAGAAATAAAACTTTCTTACTTTCCAAACGTAATTTTTGTTTGCAAAAAAAAAAAAAAAAAAAAAAAAAGCTTCGCCGCAAGATAGCGCTCGAGCGGTCGATAAATCGTATGAAAAAAAAAAAAAAATTCAAAAAAGCGCAAAGAACAAGAAATTCCTATAGCGTATGTACGTATATATAATCCGTATGAACGTCGATGCTCACAGAGGGAGAAGAAAAAGAAGAAGAGGAGGAAGAAGAAGAAGAAGAAGAAGAAGAAGAAGAAGAAGAAGAAGAAGAAGAACGAATCGAACGGCACGTGACACGCAAAGTCGAATCTGGCAGCGAACAGCAAAGTGCTCGATTACGATCGAAAGTCGCAGCGTAAAAGGTTTAAAGGGTGTCTAGGACGATGCACGATAATCCCCGTTGCGATTTCGTCTCTATCGGACGTTATCGGTTCAGAAACGGCTTTAAGAACGGCTTTACAAACGAGTTTAGAAACGTGAACGGCACTGATAAAACGCGCCAAATAAAAGGAGGATGCGACTGAATAATCTGGTGCACGCGATGCCTCGAGAACGACTGCGGTTGACGCGAGAGGAACGGGGGTACAGAGGGATCAGGGGACAAACGAGAGAGAGAAAAAGAGCGAGAGAGAGAGAGAGAGAGAGAGAGAGAGAGAGAATGGTTTACTAGCTGGCGGACGTAGCTCATTGGCCGACGGTCATGGATTAGAATAGCAACAGAATTAGAATAGAAAACGGGCGAGAACCAACGTTCATCGTCGATGCTGCTAATCGTGCCGCTCAACATCGATTCTCTGTGTCTCTCTGTCCGTCTGTGGCACGCCGTATCGTCAGAGAAATAGAATGGGCATCGTTAAAGAGAAATCGGTAGTAGGGTTTTCGGAGGGAGAGGTGCTTGGAATTTCTAGGAGGAATTCCAGAATTTCAAGATTTTGTTTCGGAAAACGAATAGCTTCTATCTTTAACCTTCTTATCGAAGGCGCTATTTATCCGAGAGATCTCTGCCATGCTATTTACGGCTACGTTCCTCTCTGTTGTGATAGAAAAACGGGAACTATTCCGCGACAGCGACGTAGAGATTAACGCGAAATTATTAATGGAACTTTTAAACCTGCTGCCATCGTCGCACACGCTTTATACCTCAATCCCGCGTCAGCTTTCAATCAGATCGTTATACAAAATTTTTGTACGGACCGTAATTAAAAAGGTAGAACTCGAATAGAAATTCGCTTCACCTATGAAAAATGAAATTTTCTACGTTTTACGTCGTATAAATCATGATGCATATTTCTGCATCTTCGAACAGCGCGCAAATGCACAAAAATCCGCTGTCCGATCGTCGGTATACGATTGAAGACGAAAAATTACGCGTATCGATAACAACAAGATTTTCCACGCGTATCTCGTTACTTTCACTCTTGAGAGACGATCAACTTTTTCTACCAACTAACTAGCGTTTGTCGCGCCTTTTCAGAATACCCGATCCACCGATATTTTCTACCATATTTCCTCGTCATCGTCCTCGAAGAACCAAACTATCGCAAACTTAAAGTTTGGAAAAAAGTTTCTGCGTCTTACGGTTTAAGTCGAAGGAAATAAATCTAAAAAAAAAAAAAAAAAGAAAAAAAATTTCCTCCTTTCGTACAAATCGTCACACACTCCTCCCGACTATCACGTGGATACCGCGTTGTAATGTTTACAAGTTACGCGTCGTTCAAAAGTCGGTTTAACCAGTTTAACAATCGAAAAGAAAAGAAAAGAAAAAAAAAAAAAAGAAAGGTATCTACTCGGTCGGAGCAAGTTTTCTAATTACCAATATTCTAATTTCTACTTTTCTCGAGAGTATCCAATTACAAAATATCGTAGAAACCGTGGCCTACTTTCGCGATATAAGATGTAGTCTCGTTTCGTAATTTCTGATTTTACGGTAAAACCGGCTACTACGTACATACTTTGGTGTTAATCGGATTTGTAGGTTCAACGTACCGGGGTTAGTCGAGGTATTTTAAGCAACAAATAGAAAGCACTTTGAACGTCGTCTAGCTTCGTCCGCTTATAACAAGCATCTTCTTGCACGCTTGACAATCATCGCGAACTAAACTAAATTAATTCGCCGTGCGAAACTTCGATATCCCGAAGCTGTACACGTACTACTCGTTTTCCTAACGGAAACGTTAAAAAGATCGGTTACGTTTCGACGATGCCTACGACGCCGGGCAATCTCCAAGGCGAGATAATTCCCAGCTAACGTTTCTACGTACCTATGTTTATCGTCGATCGAAAACGAAAACAAAGCATCGAACGTATAGGTGAAAACGGTTACAACGTTCAAACGGTCGATCGTAAGACAAATTATACACCGGAAACGATACGTTTCGAGTAAAAATAATGTTGTGAAATTGGAAGATTTATAGTACAATCTGATACAGATGCCAAGTAGGTTGTTGCGTCATTACATTGTCGCGTTATATAAAACACCCTTGCGTTTGTCAGTTACTCGACGAATGCCCGACTTTGTTAACCGTGAAATAGAAGCTGTGGGTGTACGTAAATTGTACATTAAGATCGTTTATATTTAAACGGTCTATCATTCAGGTACCATCGTCGTAGCGGAATAACGATATTCTTTTATACAGGAATTATGTACGTTCCGATCTCCTAAAAATCTTCTGCGTAGCGCGAGGACGCGATTCACAAATTAAAAATACGTGAACGAAGGTAGGCGTATCCGTGTTACTTCAATTTTATTTCATTCGTTCGAATCTATTAAAACGTCGACGTTTTGCCCAGGGAGCCGCGATAATGCGAAATATCATATCGCGATTGCGTTCATTTTTTCATTTTTTCATTTTTTCATTTATTCATTTTTTTCCGACGATATCGTTGAAAACTGTTTAATCTTACATTTAGTTTAAACCGAAATTTGACTTTATTAACGCGCGTTATCGATGATCGCATTAAGTGAAAGATAAGTGAAAGATATTTTGCCAAACGACAAATTTCACGGCGCAATTTCTATATCTAGAATGTTCTAGCAAAGATGCTAACACAATTTTATATTAAAACGGGAAACGTTTTATAAAAAAAAAAAATTCTCTTGCCGATGTACGTTTAATTTATTTATCTTTTTATTTGTCATTTATCGTTTTCGTTCCTCTGAAACGAAAGGCGAAGAACGAAAGAGATTATTTCGAATAAATTCAAATTATAATTCATTTAACGGTACAATTTCCATAACGAGAACATACTCGTATACGTTCGAATAAAGTGAGAAAAAGAAAATAGAGGACACTTCGAGGCGAGTGATGTTTTAAAGAAATTCAAGTTATAATACGATCAACGATACGATTTGGAGAGAGCAGATTTGAAGCATCTCCATCGTCCATCGAAACAAATCAGCCATCTGTCGAAATCAAAGCTAACGATATCAGCGATATAACTCTTACAACGAAGCAATTTTAATCAACGATCGGAATCTGTGAGAAAAACACACGCAGAAAGTTTAGCAACCAGCAAGAGGTAACGTTCTCTGTTCGGCATACACGATAGATCCCGTTACGATTTTTCACGGCTACGCGACAAGCATAAAAAAAGACGCGCGTTACAGGTGATTTGCGAATGGACCAACCAGATAAATTTCATTTATATTACAAGCGCAATCGCCTTTTATCGTCACAGGCTGGAAAAGCTTCGACGACGCGAATCAGAGTTATCTATTAAGAAACGCAGCGATATACATATATATATATATATATATATATATATATATATGTATATATGTATATTTGCCACTTGCTTACTATATTCGCCGTATACACGATGTATACGTACGTTTGCTACTTAAATCCCGTTGATCGTACGATAGTAACGTCACGAATCTTTCTATCGATTTAGACGCGATCCTTTTAATCCGTCTTACGATTCAAAAATTAAAGATCACGGAGACAACGAGTTTCGTTAAGCGATAAAACGAAGCGAGCACGATCGAACAGCTAAAAAATACTATTCGAAAAGCATAGACGAACGTACCTTTCGAAACGAACAGGTGAATCATTGCATTTTACGGATAAGTCAACGAGGATAACGCGTTATATTCGCACGACGGTTCCGTACACACTGTCACTTACGAATAATACAAAGAATAAGAAACCCTCGTATTATTTGGGCGAGTGTTCGTCAACCGTGCGTTTCCAATAAATATTTCGTAACCGTTGTACACATTTCGAAATCCGTTTAAAATTCTATCGATATAGTCACGGTATAACGCCGTTGTAAATACTCATTGGACGATAAGCGTAAGTACATTCTGTCAAAAATAATCGCTTCGTCGTTAATTTCCCCGTTTCGGTCAAATTCGGCTGCCGTTTATTACCGAACCAACCAAACTGTCTATTTATAAACGATATAGCGTACAACGGTTCGAAGAACCAGTTCTTAGAAATTTCTCGATCCTTCCTGCGAAATTGGCCGCTACGAACCGGCTACTCCGTAAACGTGTCATAACATAGAAACATCGAAAGCGAACGAAGAACGAAACGTGTTTCGGAGGAAGAACAAACAAGCCGACAGGCAATATACACGTCGTTATACCGTGTCTTAGCACGAGCAACGATCGTATTGTTGAAAGTACGCGCGAATAACGCTATTGACGGTAACAACGATTGTTGGAGTACGCGGCAGAATCGCGCAAATAGGACAATTACAGAACGGACAGGCGAGCCGATATCCGTGCGAATAAAGTTGCAAAAGAGAGAACACGTGGATGGGAATCGACGAGCCAAGTGTCGAAAGCGCAAAACGCCTGCCAGAAATTACTATACTATACAGGGATGAATCGGTGATTGACCGCGTCCATTGCTACATTCCGTGCCTTCTTCTTTCTCGTATGGAAATACACGCGTGCATTTGGAACGCACCATTGATTTATTTTAATATCCTTGATATTTATAGATCGGTCGTTCGACGAATCGTTTCGTCGGATATTATTATCGTATTTTTCTTTCAAATATATCTCAAATATACCTAATAATAAGCGACAATTAATTAGTTCTCTTTTTAAGCTTTATCGAAACAATCGCGAAAACGATCCTTGTATCCAAAGTTTGCCGATAAATCGAATCGATATCGTCGATCGTCTTTGTTCGATTACCTTTTTTATGAAAATCCAAGCTTAGACGTTAATTAGGAAAATAGGCAGCTAAGAAAGAACCTGATTCTAAGGAACGATAAGGATAAGGAAGGTAAGGAACGATAGAGATCACCGCTTGTCTCAATTCCGTTTATCCCAACCATCGAATTCACTTATCTCGACGCGAAATTCCGTCGTTGTATTACGTTATGTTATGTCATGTTACGTCATGTTACGTCATGTTACGTCATGTTACGTCATGTTACGTCAACGAAAAATCATAGATGGTACGGAGAATCGGACAAATTTTAAGATACTACGCGATAGAAGTTACAACGAAGTTTCACGGAACGAATGCTCCGATATATCGGAACGAACGGAAATACCAGAATTAATAATTACACTTCGGTCTCTTCTTATACGGTTTCTTAACGCCTCTTATTATACACGTTTTAATACAAATTAATAGTATTAAATCGTATTAAACACGTTTTACGTACTACCTCGAACGGAATCCTAGCGGAAATCGAGCACAAGCTTGCCGCGCCTATTGTAAAACAATTTTCCCTTGATCCTTTCGAAATGGAACCACTTCGAATCGCTTTCCTCCGACACGAAACGTGTAGATCTCTATACCCACGCTACATTTTCGCGCATCCTACGCAAGAGTTACAGTCGTTCGAACGTACGTTGGTGCACGATCGTATTTGGTGTATGCCGGTGCACCGGCGCTTTCATCGACCGTCTCGATTCCTATCATCGTTTCCTTCGCGTCGAAGAGCGTACGGAACAGTTCGCCCGTCTTCCCATTCTTTCGTTCGCGAGGAAACGCGTTTTTTCTATTTCGACCAAGTATAGAGGTATACGCACTCTGTGCGTGCGTGTAGTACACTATCTCGAGAAATCCCTCTGTTAATAAACTTTATCGTCAAAATCTTTGGTCGAGCTTCGCGATAATTTATCGCTGTCCTCGCAAGAAAAACCATCGGTTTCAAACTGCACGAATCACGACTCCTTAAGCTACTCCAACAGTTATATAACCGTCTACAAATGCTACCATACTTTTAGCTGTTTCTGCAAATATATTTTCTAATTTTAAACTCGCGAAGTAGTCACGCAAATGCCACGCAAATTCACGACGTCGGGTAACAAAATTTGAAGAAAAAAGAAACAGAAAGATTTTTTTTTTAATAAAACGCAAAAACAAAAGATCTCGCGCGCGAATTTAGTTAATAGGTATGTTTGGCACGTGGAAAAGTAAAAACGAGATGTATCGGGTGAAAACAGATAGGAAAACGATAGCGACCTCTTACGTAGCCGGAGATAACGAACACGTTCGTTTCCAGTAGCGTGTTATCTTGAAACGTCGAGCTTAAATTCTACGCGGATCACTGAATCACTGGGACATGGAACATAACGGAATCCTCTTACGCAAACCTACGAACGATTATCACGAGATTATCTGTTTTTCATACTTTGAATCTTGGATTCGATATCGTTATTGGATAATCGAAAATCTTTCGAAAGAAAAATAACGATGGTATCGACCACGTATTTAGCGCGCTATAGATACCATTGGTCCGAAACGTGAGTGCATTTAGCGTAGGAAAGATACGTACGTACGTGTAGATATTCGATGGTCCGCGTGTTACGGCCGTAAAAACGTACAATACAAATAAGCACGTACCGCGCAAAAGCGTGCAAACGACGAAGAATAATTTCGTCGCTACTTATTTGGTGGAAAGTTTGGAAGAAGAAAAAAAAGAAAAAAAAAAAAAAAGAGGACTCGAGACATCGGCTCCAACTTTCTTCGCAAGTTCGATTTCTTTGCAAATTGGCGCAAGTAGAATCGTCCGTCATTCGCTGGACAGCTTATAATATAACTGTACCGAGGATTCCACTCGCGATAATTAGCCTCGGACTTTGCTGACACGCCTCTTGTCATTGTCTACGGACATTGCGTCGTGTAACGCAATCGCGCGAAACACGTTTCGCCTACCGCCGCCTCGCCGTGCCTCGCGAGACACCGAGGCAACGAACGAGACAGTATCAGTTGGTCGCTTCGCGAGCTAGCTTCTCCGTTTCCTCGTCGATTCCGACCGATACGTCTCCATCGAACGGACTCGTTTTCACAAAATTCCAACTCGTTCTCTGAACTGAAATTATCGTAAGGCGTTGAACATGGAACGAGAAATTATTACGCGAAACGTTTTAAACCGACTTTGAAAACAAAGAGACTGCGACGCTCGTGTAACGATGGTACGATATAAAATATAATTCGCGAGAATATAAATCGAAAATAAAAAGGGTTGCTGATCGTTGCGATCGTCATAGGCGAACGCGTGTGAATTCAGAATCTTTAAAAAGACGTTTCGTACACGTCGATTCGTATATAGATCGAACTAGGGGGGATCGAACCGTGACTCCGTTCAAGAAGTAAATACAGCAATTGAAACTTCGCACTATCGAACTTTGGTACGTCTTGATTCTTTACCTGTATCTAAGTCAAAGTTTCTTCCTAGTGTGCCAAAGATTTTTTAAAAAGCATCGTACGCGACATAGAAATGGCGAATTACTCGTTCGAACTTCCTTCTGCCTTGCTCCGTCGTACGGATTCAGCGTTATACGCTGCCTCGAATTCGTCCGCGTATCAAAATGTCGTCTGTATCGACTTCGAACTGGCCGATTCGACAGTCGCACGTACGTAACAGGTATCCGACGAAACGAACGAAATTCGATATACTCGACCCATCGATCGACCAAAGGAAAGTAAAGAAATTCTATGACGAGAGCAGCTTGTCGAACCGCATCGTTCATCAGCCTTTCTCTAAACCATCTTTCAAAGACTCGGAATACATATTTCCGTGGAACGGGTAATATATATCGATCGTTTTCTCCGCGACCACAGATTATTAAGAATACACGGTGTCCACGTACGAACGATTTTGTCGACTGATATTTTTCCACACGACTCGATGGAGATCGCGGCTCCAACATCTAGCGTCTATAGCAGCATGGCACCGCGTGTGCTCGTTCCTCTCAAGACGAAAACACGCGAGCAATACGAAAGAAACGAGAGCGTACGCCGAGCTGGTGTGCGACACACTGGCGGCGGTTAGCTTCGATTTTCCTGCGACTGTGCACTCGCAACGATTTTGCAATCGCCCTCTACCAAGCTACCCTTGTGCGCACGCTTTCCAGTCTACCCCACCATCAACCCCTTTCGCTCTTCGTCGTTTCGTCGTTTCGTCGTTTCGTCGATGCTCGATTCCTTGCTTCCGTCTTGTTACCACTTTCCATTTCCTCGTCCCTAGCTACCTCACGACCTTCTGCTATTCGTCTTCGTCGTTCTTCGTCGTATCTAAACGTTCGTTCCATATGCAAATTTATATTTTTATCAACGCGTTCCAAGAAACTGAATCTTGACAGAGATTTGAACCTCGCTGATATTTGTCTTTGTTCGTAATTTCGATGGAACGTTTTCCTTTTTCGATCTAAAGGAACCACTTTTTCACTCTATACGACTCGTCTCTCTTATCGTTTCGCTTCTTTCACCGTCGTCCGTTTTCACTTTCAACAAAGTATCTTCCCCTCGAAACTCGGATCGATCAAAAATTGCCCCCCCCCTTCTCTTCCCACTCTCGCCTTTCCTCCCTCCTTCCTTCCTTCCTTTCCGCTTATCGTTCGCAATTTCTATCGTTCGTATCTTTAGCGAAACGCCATCCTCTTTCCGTCCGGATGATATAAACATTTCTGCAATTTCATTTACGATCTACCTTTTTGCCCCCGTCATTCTAATTCTAATATTTTCGACGAAATTCCTTCCCTTCCGATCCGTTCGAATTCCGATCCGAAGCAACTAAAGAATGTACCTCTGTTTCGAACTATCTTCTTCACCCTTGCACCTTATTATTTCACTTATTATTCCCCTTTCTCCTTTACTTTCATTCGTCATCATTCTTCTTATTCTCCTTCGTTTTCATTTTCTCGCCTATTTCTTTCACCATACTGGCTATCTCCCTCACGACCTTCCAGCTGCTCGGGCAACACCCTCGCTGCATACGTGATTCCAGTCGAGCACTCGTGCTTTTCGCTCATGGATCTGCGCAAGTCGCCGCCTGTCGCCAGGCGAACTTCGTGTCTATGACCGAGAGTCGATGCACAGGGAGGGTGGCTTCTCTTCAATCCCGTAGCCGTGTAATTATTTTCTTAGCGGTGGAATACACGATTGTCACGGATAATAAATAACGATACCACGCATCGTGAATCGGGTGGTCCTGGCTGCGTGGTTATTTACACGATAGGAACATATATACAGATAGATGAAATAGAGAATAAAAGGAAAATAAAACGTAGATAGTATTTTCTACTGTTAATATTTTTATTGGTATTATATAGTAGCTGTAACGCGATCGTTGGATCGTAAATTTTACGTAATTACGCAAAATACCCGCGTCACGGTATATATCTTTGGTCGTTAATTTTTATCAATAAAATTTACCGCCAACGAAATTCCAGCTTTCGCTTTATAATTAACGCAAACGATAGAACCGTGAAATACGGTTCCCCCTCGCGTTGCACATGCACGCAAATCGCCTGTTTCGTGTCGCACCCAAGATTTCACGGGATAAAGGAACGATAATCCGTTTAACTCGATCCCCGTGGACGCGTTATTCGATTATAACGTTACGGTGAAACTTCGATGTCGACGAGCAGCCTCTTTGATCAGTCGCAACACTTTTTTTGCCTCTTCTTTTCTTCTTCATTTGCAATTCCGTAACGCGTTTCGTACAATACAACGGTATTAAAGGTGTTGAAAAGTTAAAGTTTCAGGTCACTAAAAAAACGGAAATATTTCGTTCTTGCGTGTTGCGCGGCTGTTGCTCGACCGTTACCTTCGTTCTATCTATTTCCAAGAAATTACGTATTTATTAAAAAAAAAAAAAAAAAAAAAATCGATCATTTCGATTCGTTCGACACGATCGATATTTCGCGCGACTATCTTCCAATCCTCCGCATAATAATCCGAACAATTGTTTCGGTAAACTCGTTTCCTACCGGTTGCGACTCTGTTCGCGGTATTAAGCGGCGAATCGATCCATCTACGAAGGATTTTATAAACGCGTGGCATCCTTATCGATCAACGATGTAACACGTCGTAACGAACGGAATTGTCGCGGACGGTATAGTTGTTACGCTATTGGGCTTTGCGCGATTAAAAGCCAGATACATATACCTTACGAATATTATAAAGTATTTGCTTTCTAATTGCTTTAAATTGCCCTGATATTATTATTATATAGTAAAAAGACATCACATCGAATAACGATTAACAAATAAAACCAAGTTCGTCGTCGAATCGAAAAAGGGAGACGACGAACTTGGTTTTCTCTAAAGCTTGTACCCTCTTTCTGTGATTATCGCTAAACGAAAACCACGATTAAACGAGTTAACTTAAACGATGATAAATTAAAGCAAATGTCTTCGTATTGTAACGTTTAGCTAATCAGGAATGACGCGGCAGACGAACGCGGCCGTAACGAACTCCGTGAAAAAATAACGAGAGAATATTGTCAGCTGAAGGAATTTTGCACGGTCGAAACGAATCCCCAATTAAAATTTCACTGACCTAAGTGAAGGGTGGTCGTTGGAGAATATAGCAGTCGCGGTGTCGGGGTTGAGACGCGGTTGAGACGCGCGGAGACGGGGATTGTACGCGCTATACTGGAACGAAAGTGCGGCTGCGCGCCCGAACCGATCGACGAGCGAACAACGAGTCGAGTTGCCTTATACTCTACGACGGTATTCCGCACCGTGTGCTATATACCGTATATACCGTATATACCGTATATACCCCTTTCAAATTATCCAGACACTAACTTATTTTCATAGTTACGGTAACTCACGAAACCAAACCATTCGAACCACTATCACGGACAAATTTTTCGTAAATTTGCTCGCCTTAACGTTAGAACGCCGTTCTATCTGTGCGTTGTACGAGCCATATATCGCAGCTCGAAAATACGTAAACCACTATTTTCTAACGATAAGATTTAATCGCGAGTAAGACAGACTTTTAACGAAATTCGCAGCGCCAATGAAATTTTCAAACGTTACGTGTCTGTCCTAAATTTAGTTTTGGTCTCGAACTAAAAATTCGAACGTCCGATGATATTACCTGGCAACCTCGATCCATCAAATTCGTACAACGACGCCAGACAACGGATCAAAGTCCTACTACATACAACGTCCCACTCCGTTTAAAAAGTTCGTAGAATCGTCACGATATCGCCAAGCTTTTACGTTTCTGAATAATTTTTTAGAATCGAACGCACGTTTCCTAAAGCGATGCCGGATCGTTGTTCGGCCATCGGTGCGCCGGGTGGACTCCTACGAGCTTCGTCTTTCGCGCGTTCTCTTTCTTCTCGAAACCTTTTCATCCATTTGCAAATGGTTACTGGCTATATGGCGCTCTCTCCATACGCTTCTTTCAGCGTATCAACCGCCTCGGTCCCTTTTTTCCCCGAGTTTTGCCTTGTTCTTTCGTGTAAGACGTTTCAAAAGACGTTCGAAAAGACGCTTCAAAAGCAATACGGGCATACCAAAGATGTTGTCGCGAGTTGCCAAACGCCTTATCGTAGGCTCACGAAATTTAATCCGCTTATAGATAAGGCTATAAACTGCACTCCTCGGCCGACCGGTTCGTCGCAACGTTGCCGAGACGACGGTAAAAAAAATTATACTGCCAACCTTTTCAACACAGTCCATGTACACATCCTGCGTTTCCGTGATTTCCACCGACGATCCCCGCCTTTTACGTTCGAAAGGTCGCAGTTTCCAGCTAAATTTTCCTTCGCGATAACCATCAACGGATCGCATCTTTTTTTTCTCGTAAGGCGATCGGATCGTACGTCGATTTATTCGGATCCGGAAACTCGGGAAATCGATACGTATCGATTCCTTCTTGCTGCAAAACCAGCAACGTTACAAGACCAAAGGCAAGTATGCGGTCATAAGACCACACGATAAATGGAAAAACGTATGAATATTTTCCTTCTATCGGGCGATGTCGCGGGTAACACGGCCATTGTAATCGTAAAAAGTATCTACGAGTGTTGGAATACTTTCGTGAGAAACCTTATATATACACCAAGCATCAGTACTAGTACGTACATGTAGTAAATAGCGAAATATATTAGGTGGTTCGAAATGTTTCTTTCGTTTTACAATTTCGTTAACAAATAATGGATGCACGACATTTTTTTTCCTTTTATATTATTTCGTCCAATTACGTACGATCCATTTTCTTCTATCGAAACAAGGTTTCACGTTTGTACGAAGACGCGTCGTTGTAAAAGACGTGTCTGCATAAGAAAGGCAGGCAATGCTTTTCGGACAATCTAATATTACCGCTGCGATCGTTGATCGACCGAGTTTGACGGAACGCAACATATACGTTTCATAAGTTTTTCTAACAACTAACAGCTCTAGCGATATCGTTAAGATTCGTACGTACTAGCAACGAACATCATTCTACGAACGTTTAAGAGCTTCCTAAAATCGCTGAACCATGTAACATTCACTCGTTCGCTTATCGACATTCGTATTGGAAAATGTTTAATCGGTTTATGGACGCGTGTCAAAATCGACGCGATAAAAGCGAAAAGAGGATAGGATAGTAAAATGCTTCCACTCCTGAAACTAAATATCCCGTGAGTTAAGCGCTACGTTCTTAAACAACAGCGTGTCGCGATAAAAATAATGGAAACGTTAATTTTATTATCTAAAAAGCACCGAGCATCTAACTCGTCGCGAGACGTCGCATCACCGATATTTTGGACTCGATAATTTATCCTCTACGGGATTCCTTTGCTTCTTGATGCTTGTTGCTTGATGATGAAAAATATACGTTATATCGTAGTTACGCACTCGTTCGTAAGTCATACAGCGAAACTACGGACGTAATTTACGTGTTTACGAACGAAAACTGTATAAATGGAACTCGTACGTAACTGATATCGCAATATCACAATAAATAATACAAAAAATTTCGACTTTGAATTTCGTCCGATCGACAATTACTTTATTGATACGTTATTTGTATCTTTTCCATCTTACTACGGTAGTACCAACGATTCGAGTATTTTTCTTCCATAGCAAAATTTCATTTTAGACCTAAGTCGACGGATTAGTGCTATTGTCGAGCTTAAGAAATTAAACGCGTCGAGCGGTAGTTATAAGAATGATGCTGTTATTCGGTATTAAGATATTTTAAATTATTTCGAAAAATATTCTATATCTATACAACAGCAATCATTGGATTACGGCTAAGAGCCGTAACACGTTTCCACAGTTTAATCGACCAACTGAGACGAAAAATCGTTTCTCAATCGATCGAGTTCCGCGCACCGCGCTCTTCCAAACTGCCGGAGTTATTTCTCGTTTGGAAAAAAAGGAAACCGCACACGATTAGCCAGCTAGCGAAATAAATTATTGGTCGATAAAACGTTACGAATAGAGCCGGTTGAAATCTGTTGCCGGGTGCGGTGCTTCGAATTCTCGTGTCTACGTAGAACCACTCGTATCTAGAACCGTATCGTCGTGTGGAAAATGGAAAAGCGATTGCGCGGTTAAACCTCGAAAAAGAAAAAAGAGAAAAAGATAGATAGAGAGAGAGAGAGAGAGAGAGAGAGAGAGAGAGAGAGAGAGAGAGAACCTATATTTTCTTTCCTCTGCCACTTGTCGCTTTCTTCCTAGTTTTCTTTCGTCTCCGTAACATCGCATCCTCTATTTTTTAATTAGAGAATGAAAAATTCGATTCGGCCGTTTTACAAAGTCTTCTTCTTTACAAGTTCTTCTTTTCGATTACTAAACTCGTATCGCGTCGATACCATCAACGTGTTTCAAAGCATTCATTTCAAAGCAACAGTCGCGTCCAATCAGAGTCGCGTCGTTATATCCCGTCATCTTTATTTTCATCGTTCTACATAGTTTTTCTCGTTCTATTCTATATGCACCGAATATACACCTCAACGTGTCGAATCTCTGTAATCCGTTAGTAAATAACCACTTTTTTAAACAATCAACGATAATAACTCTGTGCGAGCAAGATAACCGTCCCGACCGCTATCGTCGAATAATTTTATTTATTCTCGTTGAAATGCGCACGCGACTCGTCGACGATAATCCGGCGAAAGAATTTCAAGGAACGCGTAAACAGCTTTCCAACGTCTAACGCTTGACACAAATAATTTAACTCGAACCGCGATATTTTACACAAGACACGCTTACTACGTTCTAGAACAAACGTCGCGTTGCAACAAGTTATTTTACAACAGCTACCGCTTTATCCAAGAGGATCTCAAACCATCTTTCCTCTTCATCTTCTTCTTACTCTGTCTCTCTGTAAATTATATCTTGTTCAAATGCACCTGAAATCTACAAAAATTATTTAGCAAAATAACTCGTACCACGGGGCCAATAAGATGCAACGATTTATCCATCCACAATGATGATGGCATACAATGATGGACAGAGCAGGCAGATATTGCGGCGCTAGAGGCGATAAGCTTGATAAATATAGATAAAGCGACGTTCCTTTCGGTACATTTGGATGCGTGGGCACGTTACGTAAACGGTAACCCTGGCACGGGAACCCGAACTCGATATTCGGCCTCCTCGTATATAAACGCCTCGTTAAATGCAATTGTGACCGCGCACGACCAGGGAAACCGATAGGCACGACGCATCGTTCTCTATCTAACGATGAAACTCTGCTACGATGGAATTTCCTTCCCTCCTTCTCTCTCCTCCTCTTTCTTTTTCTTCTCGCGTTATATTTACGCGTTTGCGTGCCACCAGCGCACGTTATATAGGAAATTTAACCGTTACCTCTATCACCTATATCGTATCATCAGGGTACGTTTATTATACATTATCTTTGCTGGATAAATCGTTCACTTTGCGTGATTTTTGTTCGATTCGATACGACTTAAAAACGCGAATCCAACGTGTAACGGACGTTCGAATCAATGCAACGTTTCCCCCTTGGCTTAAACATCGTTATCGCGATATTAAAGTATAATTACGATACAACGTGGCAGCAAGTAACGGCAACCATTTCGTTTATCGTAATTTACGTAAAGTCGAATATTTCTCAAATGTCTTGTTTCATTAGACAAGATTTCAAGATAAAATTTGTCAAGAAAATGAAATTTAACAGTTATTAAAAATTGTCGGTTCGACGATTATTCGTTCAAACGTTAATTAGTTTCTCGATTATCAATATCATTAATTTTAACGGAGAACGCACAATTACACTGTTACTTTATCTGTATATCTTTCGTGAAAATCAAACAGATTTCCGTAATGGAAGCTCCGCGTGCAGCGTGATATCGATTCTTAAATTACTTTTATCGTCGTTTTCATTTTCACTTATATAATCCGATTAGTCGAAGTCGATGAGTCCCGATGAAAAACGACGAAGAACGTCTTTCCCGTACGCGGAGTGCGAATCGAATTAACGCGCGCATAGATATTAACTTGTTTACACGATGTTACGCAACGCAACGAGACCAACGTTTTATTAAAAATTGCGTTCGTGAGCGATTCGTAGATTTTATTAATTGGAAAAATCAGCATTTGCAATTTCTTTCGTCGAATATTAAATACGACTTCGATTATATCTTTTCTAGAACGTGAATCGTTTAAAATAGATCGCAGCGAAGATGAATTTATAACGTCGGTGTGATTGTTTCCATTGCCTTGACTCGACTCTCTCTCTCTCTCTCTCTCATATCTAATTGTAAGTGAAAGAATTTTCGTGCTACATTTTTAAAGAGATGAACTTGTCTGTCTGTCGGTCTTGCGTTCGTGTTACGAGTGAAAAAATCAAATTCACCGAGTGCAAAGATTATTTTTTTTAGTTTCGACTCGTGTAAAAATTCTGATTGTTTTCGAATAAAATTCAGATTCGGTAAAACAGATCACGATATATCGATATAATTGTTATTAAAATTTGACAAGAGGGTCGCGGCGATCTTGGAAAACTGTTGGAGAAGAGACGCTTAAAAATTTTAGCGTAGCAAACGAATACAGAATTTGGAAACGGCGGAACGCGAGGTAAAATTACGTTTAAATAGATATAGGTATTCCTCGAAAATTCTGCGACCGATTACAAATATTTTATAACAAATAAACGCAGAAGGAAATAGAAGGAAATAAAGTGAAAATATACTTCTTTAAAAAAAAAAAAAAAAAAAAAAAAAAAAAAAAAAAAAAAAAAAAAAAAAAAAAAAAAAAAATGTAAAATACTCGACGATCGATAGTAGACAAATAGAACATTTTAAAATCTAGAAACAGAAACTAGGAAAAAGTAAATTTAGAGAAATTGATGGAGGCAACGAGCAGCAAGGCTATGAGATATACGTAGCTCGCGAAGTTGAAAGTTTGTTCGAGTAATATCAACCTGGGGAAATTTAGAACTACGGAAACGCAAGTTACGATATAAAGATCTTTAGGAGCAGCGAACGATTACGAAACTTGCGAAAGCTAATGAAACATGAAAAGAAGTACGATGCGAAACAGAGAACTAGAGAGAGAATCGAAGTTTCGAATAATACACGGTTCTCGAAAATTATCGTACCTATACGCTGTATAGAATTTTTTGTAGGATAAACGAGACTTGGAAATGTACGGAGATGCGATGGTGTAAGAATACGACGGGATATCACGGACGAATTGCAGGCAATCTAAAATAATATGGAACGAGTAAAACTACTGCGCCAGAGTATTACAAAGACTTTGGGGCTGATCGTATCGTGTTTTTGTGGGCGCGTGTGCGTTAATATCTGTCGAAAAGTCGAAATATCGACTGTCAGGGAAAGCTGTTCTTTTTTTCAGCATGATATACCGCGATATGTCGTGTATGTCACAACGAAAGCGTAAAATTTAATAAACGTACAGGTACGTTAACTAGCAAGTGTATGCATTTATGTAAGATTTTCCGTGTATGCGAAAGCATACACGGAAACGTCTACTATTCCTAATAAATATATTCGGTTTACCAGACGGAGACACGTACGTTTCTACCAAATGGTAAAAGTTGAAATTTCGTATAAATCAATTAGTACGTGGATACATCGACTGACGAGCGTACACGTTTATCGAATTAACGTGTAACGCATCGTGATACTTGCGTCTCTGGCTGTCTTAGATTCACAAACGCTTTAACGCAGTTGACACGTACTCTACGAAAAGAAGATATCTACGGATATCTATGGAATTTCACATTTTTATGAATGAAACTAAAGGAATAAAATCCAAACAGAAATCTTTCTTACTTATTGAACGCTATTGCGAGTACATACGTGCGTAATTGTACTTGTTTATCGTGCAATTCGAACGATATACACGATCATAAACGCTCTTTCTTTCTTTCTTTCTTTCTTTCTTTCTTTTCTTAGATGTTAAATTCTACGCTTTTTTCTCGATACCAGGCAATCATCCGATACAAAACATTTACTTTAAAATTCGAACAATAACCACGATCGGCGTTACTTTTTCTCTTACTCTACCTTTTCGCTGTTCGCACTTTCTTCTTAAATATTATATTCTGCCCGTGTTCTTCGAAAAACTGACACGATATAGGACATTCGTTGCACGACTTGGACGATCGTAGCCACGAACATAGATAGAAGCTAGCCTTTAATAAACGCTCGGAGGATATACGACATAGAGTGGATAGAAGGACGGTCGCGTATTCGCAGATGGAAAAAGATCGACGAGGAGGGACGAAAGCTTCGCATAGCCGTGGTCCCCGCGAGGCGGATGATCTTATAAGGTGGCTCGCAGGCAGATAGGACAGCCAGACATAAGTGATTTGGAACGTGGGACCATTATAGAACCGGCTAGCAACATTGTAGAAAACATAGACCGCCCGTTCTTCCGCTGCTTGTAAGCTAGGAGGCAAATAGATTCCAATTCGTCACACCATCGGCACGATCGACGTACAATCGCTTTGCCAAGCCAGTTTCCTCTTCGTCGTCTCTCCGTTTCATCGACTTGCTCGCCTCCTCTTGATCGACTCGAGTGAAAAAACGAATTTACGTACAAGCTGGATTTATACGGCCCATTAGATCCTCGGTTAAGCGACAATCCGCTGTGAATCAACATGACACGCGAGCCATATTTACAAGCGTGTAATATATACGCCAACGTCGATCCGTTTGTTTCTTCGACGAAACTGACGGATAGGCTGATATCGGATGTCGCGACGAAATTTATATTTGTCGTTAATGTTCGCGAACCATCGACGTTCGGTGCAACATAAGGGACGATGGTTGATTTTTCGGAATCGAAAAGAGTAATTGCATCAAAGAAATAGCACGATTTATGGTTTACATCTTGCCACGAGTTTCAGTACGGTGGCCACAAAAAGATATCTATACAGGTGTTGGTTATTTAGATCCGAGTGTATTAAATTTCCTGTCATTTAGCGGTAGCGGTTTTATACGTCGCAGCTTTTAAACATTTAAATAGTAGAAAATGATCAAGGAAGGAAAATATCGGAAAGCATGGCGAAAGATCGCTATAATTAACAAAATTTCCGATTTTCTTATTCGCTGTTGTTCGGTGTCATTCGCACGATGAAAAAATAATTACGAGTACCATTACGTGTACGTGACGCCGCAAAAGTGCAAGGAAGCCACGAAATAACGTCTCGTATCTTTTCCACTTGTACTATTTCGAAATGATTTTCAACTTTTACATCACTCTCTAACATATTTTTACTCCGTGACACAACGTTCGAATAAAAGGACGTCGGTAATGTCGTTTTAACGAATAGAAATAATTTTCAATTAAACGTTCGATCGATTCGTCGAAAAAATTTGCACGAAAAATAATTACCAACAAGATAGAATTTCTTTGCTACTTTTCACAACGCCAGATTTTCACTTGTCTCTTCAACCGTAAAAAAAAAAAAAAAAAAAAATAAAAAAAAAAAGAACGCAGATGTTAACAGCAAATTATTCCACAAAACGTTGGTTCCAGCTTTCCTCGTGCCACTTATTTACTACCATTGTAAAATTAAATCCCGCTGGGAGAAAGCCGCGGAATCCGATTGCGTTTACAATTACTCTGCGAGAGTAATCGCGTTCGTTAAGTCCAGTTAACCCTAACCTTGCTTAATTTAATATATCCTGGTGAAATAGCTACGAGCATCAAAATTTGTAATCTTTCGATAACGATCAAAATATATAAACAGTTGTTTCATCGTATCCTCATTCCTCTTCTTTCTTCCGATCGAATATATCGAATATATTACCTTCTTTCATCGTATAAATTTAATTGCTTTGCTCTTATAAATTATTAGCAAATTGCAAGATTTGCGAATACCTGAAAATCCATAGTCGAATGATCGACGTCAATCAAGATCATACGATTAACGCCTTCTATATTTCCCTCTTATATCACAATTTTCCCGTTTCATTTTTACGAGCAAATCTCCCGTCACGCGTACTCTCTGATAAACTTGTGAGACGCAAAATTAAAACCATTTCTCAGCAGAGCAACGTCGATTCGTATTGCAGATTCTTGCGACAGTTAACGATCACGGAGTTTATAGGTTTGATCGAAGCTTGCCTGTGTTTCCGGGCTCCAAGAATAAATCAACGAATCGATAATGTATCTGGGCGTGCAGCGGTCGCTCCATCGATTTACGTGCACGTGAAAAATTAAAGAAGATGCACGGTTTTCTCGATTGCCTGACAGCAAGGAAGATTTCTACGTGTTTCGATCGAAAAGGAGAACAATCTTTGCAACAACGAAGCTTTCTCCGCTTCGTACGTAAAGAACATTTAAGTGTTACGTAAACGTAGTGATTTTGAAAAAAAAAAAGAATAGAAAAAGAAAAGAAAAAAAAACGCTTTAAACGAGCTACGTAAATTGTAAGAAAAGAAATCACAACGTATATATATATATATATATATATATATATATATATATATATATATATATGTGCGTAAAAATAACCAATCTATCTTCGATTAATTAATAACATTATACGTCGTTACACATCTCTGTGTATGATGCCAATATTCGTTTAACATCTTTGACGGATTCAAAAGTAAACAATTTAAAAGATAATATTCCATTATATTATGATATTACGATATAAGTTGTGACGGTACAAGCTAAAGATAACGCGCATAGCGTGTAAAAAAGGTTTAAAACTTTGCGGATACTTTGGCGAAATGGAGGAAAAAGATGCTGCGAAAAAATGCTTTCCATGATAAACACGCGTTCGTACTTTTAATACATCTTTTTTCTCCGTTTGGCAAGCACCAACTATAACCCTGTTCGTGTTATAAAGGAAGACGTATTTCCTTTAATACCAGTTAGTTGTACACTTAAGGAGAATTTCATGAATTTCCAAATCTTTAGGAACAGCCGCGTAACGATGCATCGTACCCTACCTACCGTTTTCCCTTCGAATCTTTAAATTCGACTCGAGGATTAAACGAAACGGAGAAGATGAAAATAAAATTCGAGCGAGAATTAGACGGAACTATGGATTGGGTATCGAAATCTCGTTTCCGTGCTCGTAACTTCGACTCGCTTTTCTAATTTATTAAAGTGCATACCGCGATACGAGGCCATCGTAGCGCCATATGCACTATCATGATGCTCTACTACGTACGAACCTAAGTAAGTCGCCAGACGAACATATCGATTTACATGAGCGAATAGCCTAAGCGAGCAACTGGATTTCGTGTTTGAGAAACATCGATTAATCCGCGTTTAACCCGAAACGATCGATCGATAAAACGATACGATTTAAACGCCGCGTCGAATGGTAAAAATATATGGAAGCATATATGGAAGTTGGAACGAGAATACCCAATGCTATTGTGACACGCTCAGAAACAATAATAAAGTAAACAAAACATCCTGCATGCCACAGCTATCGAAACAACAACCAGATAATAACGGAATAGCGACGTACGATAAATACCCGACACGATAACCAAACCAGAGACCGAACCTTTGTAAATATAAGAACTCTTTCGAATCGGCACTCGACACCTTTTTGTTACAACACTCTGAACCGTCGTCACACCGTTCGATCGGTGCAATAAATTTTACTATCGTATCCAAAGTACAAATTGTTTATCTCGCTTGTTTCGTGAATTTCGTGATTTCTTGCGTCCCCTACGTGTGACACTATCGCGCGCTTCGATCGCCTTTTAAAATTCCTTCGTCTGTAACATCCCACTCGCACGCGTAACGGGACTACGATCGCGCGCCGTTTCGAATAAGAGTTACGGTCGAACTGGATTTTTACTATAATCTTAAAGTTCGTTTCGGTTTATAAAATTAGAACGCGTTAGACTCGAGTCGGAACGAGAAGCCTGATTTTAAAAAGGATCGCTATTATACGCTATCCTAAACGTCAAAGAAGAAACGCGTCGTGTCAAACGACACAAATTTTAAGGGAAATAAAAGATACTTCGAGGGCGAGGAAAGGATATGAAAGTGGTGGAAAAATTGCAAAAAAAAGCTACTACGTTAAGGAAGGTCTGCGTTCGATGATCTCGATACGGAAAAGAGAAGCTAGCGACGGATATATGCCTTCTTCTTTCGAAGCGTTTATGACACTTGGGGGGATTCACAGAATGCAAATAATTTAGAAAACGTTACATTCGCATTGTTACGCCGCGCGGCTCAGTATAGATCGTATTTCCAACCGTCACTCGCGGCCCTCCAAAGTCGCCAGAGAGGCCCTCTTATCTGCCCGACGAAAAACATACAATGTCTCCCCGAGCGCATAATTATCGCAAAGCGGCGAGTTCTGGGAACCGTCGATCTCTGACCATTATGTTATGGTTACAAAGAAATCGGCATACGCGATCACCAAAACGATGGATGGCGTGATCCTAGCGTAGCGGGGGGTTGTCTTCCATAAAGACAAAGAATCGGTTTAAGAGGTTCAGTACCTTTTGAAAACTCACACGGCATACAACGAGAGGCTCTAACGAACGAAGTCGCTTGGTCTAATCCAGTCGAGTCAAATTTCTGTAACGCATAAACCGCATCCGTCGCCAAATAATTGTGACATTTATATTATTATATGAATTATTTATTTAAAATATACTATACTGTTAACCTGTTAACACAGTGTTAAATCATTAAACCACACCCCCTGTTATCCTAACCGAAACAAGGGGAACGACTACTTCGCGGCGTCGATTAGCCGAATCGTAGCGTAGTTAACAAATTACGCCTCTCGCTGACGCGTTTTCATCGCGACCGCGTCTCTCCGCGAACGGTCGTAACACGCATCGTATCGTATCGTATCGTATCTGTTCCGTAATTGTTCTTGTATCAATTCGTTCCGTATTGTAATCGTATCTCTCCGTTTAATTCCGATAATTTTGCGGATTGTATTTTATAA
This sequence comes from Bombus dahlbomii, assembly GCA_037178635.1. Taxonomy (NCBI): domain Eukaryota; kingdom Metazoa; phylum Arthropoda; class Insecta; order Hymenoptera; family Apidae; genus Bombus; species Bombus dahlbomii. The sequence goes on from CM074113.1 coordinate 11,621,289, forward strand.
CAAAAAATACGAATTACAGAGTGATCGACGATCGAGGAAATGGAAGCTCGATAAACGGGGCTTGACCTCTGACCATCGATGGCAAAAAATTCTCCTCGATGTAGGGACGATAAGTCAAACCGTAAAAGCTCGAGAGCTGTCCGGTGTTTTCATAGCGTAAACTCGTCCTCTTATCCCGCGTATCGATTTCGACTTTTTTTCCCCTTTTCTCTGTCTTTTCTATCTTTTCACGCGGCTAGACAAAGCGAAAGCGACGTGTTTTCTGAGAAACGTGTATCCTTTTGGACGAGGTTCACGCATTAGTATCCAGAGGGTAGTTTCGACTGAAACAACAAATAATCACGAAACATAGGCGAGGACATTCGATACCAAGAGATTTCGATCTGTTTCGGAAAACGTGGAAACACGTCGGTGGTCGGAGAAGTAACACGATTCCGGGAGGCTCGCACATGGTCGAGGAAAAAACGTGTTGTGACATCGTCCACCATCGAGCATCTGGTGAACCGACGGTGAAAAAAAAAAGCGCGGTATCCGATTTCGAGCCAACAATCCTAATGGTACACAAGCCAATAACGATGACGTTCATTACGCTCATTACGCGCTCGGCCCGTCGTATTTCTCCTTTCTCCTTTCCCGGAGAACTGCGTAGGATAAGGTAGTAGAAGTTGCTTGATTCGGTTTCAAAGTTTCAAGACTGTAAAATTTAACATCGAGCTTCGCACAGAGTGATCATCGAAGGACGAGTAGCGAAGAAACGAGTAGCTAGAATTCCGATAAGGTAGATAGCATTCTTCAAATCCTAAGGTATAAAGTACGATTACTCGTGGCAAACGCGACGAGAAAGCTGCAGAAAATGTATTCGATCGCCTTAACTTTCAAGTTGTTTCGTCGTTGTTAATTAACAATTCTAATTAAATACTACGTAACAATCGACTTTCCTTTACGAAATGCCGTTTCAAGTACCTATTACCGTTGTAAAATGGCCGTGTGATAAAGGAAGTAAAGTAATCTCGGCATGGACGTTAAAACGGTCAATACGAAATGTATCGATACGCTACTTACGATGGACGTATACATAGTCGTCTGTTGTGTTTCGGTGTCAATTCGCGTCGTCGGAACTCGTTACTTTACTTTCCGCAGTCACCGTTAATTCACTTTCAGGTTAATAACACAAATATCGCGCTATCCTGGTGCGATATAACGCGCGTAACGTTTAAGAAGTAATAGTTTGCGTAGAATACAAGCGAATGGTAAAAATGATAAAAACTATCAGATCGCTGAAATTCCGTTTTACAACGGCAACGTTAAAATATAGAAGTCGATCGTGCGGACGGATTTTAAAAAATTACAAACGAAACGTTGTTGTCTAATTTAGCCTAATTGAAATCGGGTTAAATTATATTGAAACCATTCAGAAACGGATAGTTTTATTTTGTTAGACCGCTGCTTGCGGTACAAGCATCTTAAATCTACCTATCTATAAGTACGATCAATTTATAACGTATTTCGATTCGCAATTTAAAATCGTAAAATGCTGGAGAAACGTTTAAGTTTAAAACAAATTTGCGACCGAGATTAATCACTACGCTCGATACTCGTAGGATGACTTAATATATTATCGTTCGAAACGTTTCATCTGTCGATTCAAGGAGGCGAATAAAGCTACAGAATGGCACGAACACGTCCCGTATTGCGCATTTATACAAGTGCCAAGAATCACAACAACATGAACAGTCCAATAATAGTTAGAAGGGCGTGTCACCTTAAGCGAATCTTGTAATCTTCGGTATTTCTATATAAGTAGCATGCTCGTTTAGGTTTTCGCGCGTACGTTAACGGACGATACCATTTTACAACGCGTGTAATATCTACTAATTGTTCAATAGCTCTTTCGTTAGGGTAGAACGAAACGATCGAGACAGTTTTGCCGGTTTGTTAGTCAAATACTGCGACGACCGGTAAATAATCCGATAAGTAGAATCCATCGAAGCGACACGGAATTTCTCAAAGCGATAGTTTCTTGAGAAAACTTTCCGTCGTATATTTTCCGTCGTGACAGATGCGTACTCGCTGTTACGTTATCATTCCATAGAGCTACGAATTAAACAACAGAATAACGTTCGATGTAAAGCTGTTAATCTCGTTCTAATCCGAAGATCCGCATAAGTAGCGAGAAACGTGAATGGCACTATTTATAACGATCTAAAACAAGAGCAAGTGTATTTGGTATTTTAAGCATTAACCTAGTTCGTATATTTTCAGCGTAAAAGCAATCTAATCGTTGCAGCGGTAAACTCGCGCGAACACGTAAATAGGCAACAATTAAAACGCGTAATATTGGCGAAACGTCGCTTCGAACCACGCTAAGGTGGCACCACAGTAAGGTACGCTGGTTTCGTAAACGCCGCGACAGGATTCTCGAAACGTTCCCCATTTCCAATAATACGGCAACCTAATTCTCGAAATATTTACGTAATTAGACGATCAACTGGATGCATACGAATTAAAGAGAAACGAATAACCGTAACTAATTAACTGCTCCTCTTTACCGCCGATACCGTTGTTAGCCGTGAACGAAGCGCCATTCACCGTCGGAGAGGCGCCTATAAATCCATCCAGCCGAGCAATTGGTATTCGTACAGAAGATTTTCTAAGGCCAGAAAATCACGCGGCTATTTCTGCTCGCGGTGGCCAAGCGTCGCCGAAATATTTCAACGAGTATTGCTAAACTGTGCTCAATGAACTCGATGAACCAACCCTTCCGCTGGCAGATGTACAGAACAACGACCGAGCATTTGCCAACCGAACGCGCGCGCCATCACGAGTTACCGATTCCTCGAACCGGGTTGTTGGATCATCGAACGATCGCAGGGATCGTAACCGATAGCCCGCGTTTTCCCACTTTTACGAAAAGGCAACCTTCCCTTCGATGACTTTTCTCGCAGAAATTTAAAAAATCACTGTTACTTGTCGCCCCTGGACGCATAATCGCGTCTTCCTTGTCGTTTCGACCGAGAAACTTATCACCGGGTAACGACGAATACCGTGTCACGACGTGGAATATGTGACGAAGAAGAAGAAGGAAGAGAAAAAAAAAAGGGAGTTACGCGTAACGATAACGATAACGATAACGATAACGTAACGTAACGTAACGTAACGTAACGTAACGTAACGTAACGGTGTGAAGAAAAATGAAATATAAATGCTCGTGGCTCGTTATGTATTTTGCGGAAGATTCTTCCGTGAATCACTTTCGCGTTCACGTAACGTTTCTGAGAAATCGCGTACCAGGAATAAAGTCCTAAAGGAACGTTGCGTACGGTGTGCTATGGTGAAAGACTCGATGCGCGGTTATGGTACAGCGAACGTGGGATATCTGGTGTTTAACTTTAATATCTGGTATTTGTAGATAGAACAGTCACCCATAAAACTATCAGAGCTTAGAACGCCAAGATTTCGTATTGAAAATACTCGTGATTAGCTCAACATCGGCTAAGCGATATAACGGATAAGAAAATTAGTAGCACCGGAAATACAAGGTTCACATTCAAAATATTTTATCCGATCTTAAATATCATATCGTATGTTGCACGTTCGATCACTTAAGGCAACGATATTCAAAATAATTAAATAGAATTTTCCCGATACATCTTTCTCCGTTAACCGTCGTCAATGCTAAATTATTGGCCGATTTAGGATCTCGATTCAGCCGACTGAAATTAGACAAATTCACTACGAACGTATCGTTCGTAGTGAATATAACACGGCGAACGTGATCGTTCAAAGTCGAAAGTGTGAACGCGCGAGTGGTAATGGACGAGTAATTTGTGAATTGAAATTAGACGGCGAAGCAATGCAAACAGAAAAACAGGAAAGACAGACGCCGAGAAAAGCGGCAAATCGGACGGCTACTGCATTTGGCAAATCGTCAAAAGTTCTTTAACCTTTCGGGGCAAGGTGGAGAGGAAACGGCTTCGTACGAGGAACAAAGCGGCGATCAACGCCGCGAGTACGCACAGTGACCGTATAATACGTACAATGTACCAATACTTTTGCTAGCTATTGCATTCTGAGAAACCGCGAAACGCGACGTATCAGGATACGTTCGATCGATGAAAGATACAGGAGAAGGATCTTGCGAGCGGCGTGTCACGCAGACGACGGTAAGAATTTGGCGAGAACCGGGCGAGAGGACGCGAGAAGAAACGTTTGTTGGTTCGTCCACCCCCGCGCGGGATTGCCCCGTTCGCGTGTCGCTCAAAGTTAAGTATAACGTCTCGTGACGGCCCAACGATTCGAAAGCGGGATGGCGGACCGCGTGACGAAGACCTCGTGGTCACTCACGTGCTATTCATAACCTGAACTCGAAGCGGCTCGTTCCGCACGCACTTTTCGTCGACGTTGCGTCGAACGAGCAACGCGTTATAACGTTTCACGACCAACGCGCGCATTCCCACGTGCACGGCGATTTTAACCTCTATCGACGCGACACGCTACAGGACACAGCGACGCGTAAAAATGACAACGAATTAATAATACAACAAGTTAGAGAAAAACTTATCCGTTAGGAGTTAAACCACGATCGCGCGAGCACCGATCTGACGACACCGATGACGTTTGCGTAATTTTTAACCAACGTTGCGTTTTTACATTAGATGTAAAGGTTTTTCTTGCACGTTAACGAAGAAATATCTATCATGAATAAACAGTAGGTACATAAAGCGATTTACGTAACTGGAACAAATTACGTGAAACGAGATATACGGGTGTGTGCGTGTGTGTGTGTGTGTGCGTATAACGTAGAAACAAAATTGGAGCAAAAAGAACGCACGGGACAAAATCTATCTTCCAAGAAAATCTTACGTTTCTTAACGCTATACGATGATAAAGTAATCGTTACGTACTGACTAACTCGATACTCAAATCGATTAAAAGATAATAGCAATCGTAGCAAAATGACCGTAGCAAAATTACTAAATTATTTTCAATTTGTTAAACTACTAAATTAAATCTTATCGAGTTACCGAAAGCTTTTACCGAAGCGGGGGAACACCGTTCGGCGTTCGTTCGAAGTGGAAAGATGTCCTCGTAACAAAATGCTCGAAATCGCGACGCTCTAAATCTTCTTTGCGCGTCCACACAGCGAAGCGCGTGCAGCTATGCACACGATACGCATACTTTTGTCACATGCCGTCGCACGTAACGCACGCAAAGCCACACTTTATTACCGACGGCCTCCGAGCTTGTTACGTAATCCACCGGAACGTCGGGGAAGGTCTACGATCTGCAACACGTGCAACGTTCACGCAGAGACATCGTAATCACCGCTGACACAAAGTACCGTCTTTTTCTATTTATTCGACCAAGGAATCTCGCCCCTCGAGATATTTTAGTTGCATGGAATTCTTCGTCCTACCACTTCGCGCTAGCCTCGACTCGACTAGCTTCGGGCTGACCAAAATTTCTTTTTTCTATTTTTGTTTTTAGTAAACGAACATACATGAAACGTATTTACATATCACGATCACCTATCAACGCGTCTTATAAAAAGAAAACCATCGAGATTGATAGAGTTTATTCGCTTATTACGAATAGATCGCAGATTTTTACGCGTTTATAGGAAATTTAAAGTTGCAAAGTTGTTTTAGGGAGTTGCCTGAAAGGTGGTAAAACATAGTACAATACAACGACCAATAATTACAGTTCCAGTTAACAAATATAAAATTTATGTTTGAATTTTCCATAAGAAATAAATAAATAAATAAATAAATAAATAAATAAATAAATAAATAAATAAATATATATATATATATACGTATATGGTAAGTCCTCTTGGCCAATCCGACAGAACTAGCGATTACGCGAGTCAGCGTAAAATATTACTGCAATTACGGGATCATTACGCGAGCTAGATTCGCGAGCTAAGAAAGAACGAGGAAGTTTTGTTTTCCAACTAGGAAGTTTAGTCTGTAAGGAATAATTATGTGCGATTGTTCGGAGTAATCGTATCGTGATTACGGTAAGTATGTTTGGTATTTGCGATATCGGATCGTCGGATGGATCGATATTTTGAATACCGATATAGTCGAGGCTCGATCGATCGAAATATCGATAATTTGAAAGGTAAATGTTTAAAATAGTTGAATATCAAAGTGTTTGGTTCTAAGAATATCGGTATTCGATGTTTGATATACCAATATTCCGAGCCTTAGCCGATACGATATGTAATCATCGGAGCGTTGTTCGCGCTAAATCCCACTAACACACGTAGCATCTAGTATCAAAATTAGCAGTAGCTATTTACCATAGCTATAGCAAGGTACAAGTACTCGACGCGTTGTTTCCGGATCGAATACCGTCGCGTGATTCTACGAACGAAAAAACGTAGATGATCCAAACCAATTTAAACGTTGACAAACACTTTTCTCTTCCACTCAAACGACCGCGTCCTAAATCGTTCAAAAAGCTGAAAATCTGGCTTTAACGTGTTCGAACGATCAATGAATTATTTAGATAGCAGATGCAGTTTGCGATATAGTCCGTAACGCGAATGCCGGTACGTAACTTCTTTGGGACGAGGCTGAACGAATCTTTTCTCCTTGCATATAATACTCGTTCCTACGTTTGCAGAATCTAAAAGTAGCTGCAGCTTCTCGAGATTTGCTCGATTACACGAACTAAAAGTCGTAAACAAGCTCGAGCGTCGACGAAAATTTATAGACTTCCTATTTTTTGAAGAACGATATCAAGTGGCTATACGATATCTGCGGAACAATTTGAAAAGTTAAATCCGTTACACAAAGATATCGAGCTCGATAATGACGTTAAATCGTTATTCGACGAGAACGATACGGCGATTACGATACGATTATACTTACAACAATCGTCCACTGTACGATACCGAGGTGCGAAACGAGACTCGGCCGGTTACGTAACGAACAACGTGCTTAATTTTCAGGGCACATGCGTTCACGCATAACCAATCCTTGTTCCTTCTGTTCTCGGTCCATGTTATGCGTTATGTTTCGTCTCTCTCTCTCTCTCTCTCTCTCTCCCCCCCCCCCAATGTTCGCACGCACCATCATTCGCGTCCAATCCATATCCAAGCTTCATAACCGATCGCTTATATTTAGATACAACCCATTTAGTATCTATTTTTGTACGTATCACAGCGATACAACGCCAGTGATTTCTTCCATCGAATCTTACAAGTATTCGATACGGTGGAACTTACCTATTACCGTGAAAGTTAATGCCGAGCCTCTATCATCCCAACTACGATCGAGTATAGTTTTGTAATCCGAGTAACGTGATTCAAAGATTACGACAAGAAAGAATATGTTAGATTATATTTGCTTCGATATAAGTGGTTAAAAATGATATTGCAGTGCCTGATAGAGGTAAAAAAAAAAAAAAAAAGCATGGTTAGGTTAGATCGGGTTAGATGCCACGCTTCGAACAAAGTGCGCGTTAGTCAGCACCTTTCCTCATCGACGTATCTGATGGTCAAGGTCATCGGAATCGAGACCCTCCCCCCTTTTCCGCATAATTAGCATCCCCGTATACCGTGACTCCCTTTTTATTTTCATATATATTTTTAAATTTCAATATCGTCGTCGCGATAGTCTCTCGATAGTTGACTCGTTGCGATGCTAACGAAATGCCAAAAGGTTTCGCACAATGCACGTGATACATCGGTAAAAGAAAAATATTCTGTACATCACTGTACGTAATCGTTTATTTTGTTCGCTATCTATCGAACCTCTCTTACCGAAACTGCCTTGTCCCCGACCTGTTCCGATAAACGAGACAAACGAGACAAACGAGACAAACGAAACATTCTGTACGCATTCCGTGTACTTTTTAAATATTTTTGCACTTTTAAATTTCGCAATGAACGCATAAAAGTTGACCGTCTAGCGATAACAGCGTTGTTTCTAATCGGCAAACGATACGATACGATACGATACGATACGATAGAAGGAGAAAACGTAATCCCTGCTCTACGCAGTACTACGCAGTAGTACGAGTCAATTATTGAGCCCACTCATGGAGTTGGCAAGAAACACCATGAACCACGGATCTATCAAGATTCACGCATGCCGGCAACATCCCTGATACGATCGTTTATTACCAACGAACAGACTGCGCTATACGAATACGTGTTTCAATACACGGCAGACGTTTATTCGATGTCTTTACAATTGAACGATCGAATAATTTATCGAACTCAGATTGAGAGCAAGTAAGACTGATTTGCAATCGATTTATACTATTCGATACTTGGATCATAGAAACGACATTATCGGTAGGAAGTGGTTGTGTCTCTGCAATTGTCTCTGCGATACACGATGAAGGATAACGAATAAAAAGATGGGAACCAGCGTACGCTGTACGAATCGACTAAACTCTCTACATTCTACTTACGAGCAGTACACCAAACGTTATACGTGGTAGAGCATACTGTTAACGTAACTAAAGTAAATAACCGAAAGCTATATTTGCCAAAAAAAAAAAAAAAAAAAAAAAAAAAAACATATTCTTAAGGTAATATTATAATTCGGACAAATTCGAAACACAATCGATTACTTATCGATTTAAGAATAGACGATCTCGATGAATCTCGATGAAAAGAAGATCTTGCGGAATTAAGCCAGCCTACCGGTCGGATTGGTTTTCCAAAGTTTCGAACTACGTAATTTTTATTCCTCGAAGGCTAATTCAGGCGCGGTCAATCTTTCAGTCGATTTAAGTAGCAAACAAAGTCGAGTTTACGTTGTTCGTTTTCGAAGATCATTGCGGATGAAACGAGAGCGAATGAAAGCGACGTTTTTCGATGGATCATCAGCGGTGATCATCCACGATGAAACAGCGTAAATTCGGCTTTAGTTGCTATCGACCGACCGTGTCTGTCTAAGAGATGCGTCTACGTAGAATAGATTTTTTTCATATTCTCCTAAAAGAATTAATCTTAATCGATATCATTGAGCAACGTTTTTAAACGACCGACAAATATCAATTCGTACTGAAGATATAAAAATTCTGAATTAGTTTGACACGCATACTCCCCGTAGTAATATCATTCCCGTATCTCTTATCCACCGATCTATCCTCGCCGATCTCTGCTAATTAAAATACCCATAATCAAAAGATCCGCTTCCTTTCGCAAACACGGCCTCGTTTATTTATATATTTTTTTCTCTTTCTATCTTTGCTCGTTCGTTACAATTCGTTCGTTCGTACGTACGTCCGAGCAGGACGACGATCAAGGCGCAACGGCTGCTCCTATTGATTCGCTCTATCTTAACCTCCTCTGCCCCTCTTCCTCGCTTTCACTCTCTTTCTCTCTCTCTCCCTCTCCCTCTCCCTCTCGTTCCTCTCCGAAGATCTTTGACCCTCCCCCACGCCGGAAAGAGTGTGTCGTGGAGAAAGGAAACGAATATCAAGGGTTGCGGATCGTGAATTCTTGGCGAGCGCGCATTCTTTTTGGAAAGGGAGGAAAGGACGATCGAATCTCATCCCCGATCGTTTAACCGAGTAGACCGAAAAAATCCATTTATGCCGCGTGTAAGGGCGCGGTCGAACACCAGGAAAAATGGGAAAGAGAACTTTGTTCGTACATTCGTAGTTTATATTTAAAAGATCAAATTATTTTCAATCGTATTGCGTTATTTTTTTTTTTTTTTTTTCATTTTCGACCCAATTAAATGGTGTATCTTAATTAACGTTTAATCGATTAAATTGATTCAACGTCTTGTTACGACGTTGCGAATTCTTTCCATTCGCTGGAACGAGAACAAGATTGAAGTATAAAAATTGGAAGATCGTAGCAGGGTTAATCGCAAAAAGAGGTAAGGCGTGAAGAGAAGGTTAGAAGAGAAAGATCGTGTTATCGGGTATTTATCGAATTTTTCGAAAAAGAAATCTCTCGAGAAAAAAAATCTCGTTTTACGCTTTTTGTATAGAAATTCAGACTGAAAAGGCACGAAAGATATCGAGTTCGGAAGAATGGAATCGTTGTTGAGAGACGCGAGTTAAGGAAAGAAGAAGAAGAACGTATGTGTGCGCGTTGAGCGGATGAAAAAAGGAAGATGCATTTGCGGAATGCGTGCAAAAATCGAAGCAGCAAAGAGATTACAAGCTAGATAAGTTGTAAAATCACGTAGATTCCTCTTGGCGTTCATTTTCCTCGGTTCCTAGAGTTTCGGTTTTGAAAATACTTGGAACCGGAGAGAGGACAGGAAATCCGTTTCGTATCTGAAATCTTGGAAAAGGGCGTTACGTTGAAAGTTTGTTAAATCTTTCTCAAACCTGTATCTCGAGAATCGAATGATACGAGGATTTAGAATATAATGTTAATTTACATGTATTTATATATTGTATTTAAAGAATTAAATTCTATTTATCGAAGCTGAAAATTTGTCGAAAATTATACTCGATTAAGGAGGCGATAAAGAAACGTTCGATCCTCTGGACGACGATGCGTTCTAACAGACAAGAGCTAGACTCACGACGTAGCAAAGTCTATAAAAATATAATAAATATTTCGTCTGGAAAACTGCAATATATTGAACAGAAATTAAATTCCTATTTATATAGATTCATTTCTTCTGACCATTGTCGAAGCAAAAAATTGCAACGCGCGCGCAGTATATACATGCATATATATATATGCATGTATATAGGTACAGCCGTGAAAAGTACATAGGTACATATCATGCTATATAAGATGATTCATGCAATTGAGATAAATCGTTTTCCTGTCTGGTTCAAGGGGCAGGCAAGTAATAAAAGAAAATAAAAGCGATACGATCTACGTTGAAAATGGAAACAATTCGGAACTTTTCTACTGTTAATTCCGTAACGAGCCACCAAACAGTCTTTATATATATATATATATATATATAACAGAAGACATAGCACAGAAGAGATTTTTCAAGGAATTTAAAGTATGTATGTACTCTTATGAAATATTCGTACTTTAGTTGCTTTCTCTAATATCGGTACGAGTAAAGCGTTCGTCGGAATCGATTCTACTAGGAAAGAAAATACACTGTTTAATTCGATGTACCAAGAACGATTACAGGTATCGAGGAAAGATGACAAACATTGACATTTCATTCAACCTATTCTTCAAAACACTACGCAACTAACTTTACGTAAACATAACAACTGATCTCGTATCGCAGCTACTAATTTCTCCGAGTCATTTTAACAGTAAGAAAAGCCTAGCAATAACATCCGTTTTATGCTAAAGTTATATTTTGTATTAGATGTAAAAGATGAAAAGAAAATGTTTCAAAGAATCGAAATAAATTTAGTTTTATAGCTTGTATAGAATATCGGATGTGTAGAGTATTATTATTATTATTATTATTATTATTATTATTATTATAATTAATGTTATATCTTACAGTACAAAAAATCGAAGAAGAAGAAAACATCTTAACGAATGGGTAGAGACTATTAGAATTTATATAATTTTAATTTTGAGTTTGCACATTGAACTATCCGACGATAAGATATAAAACTTAAATCTGCTCTTATTTCCAGCAGAGATTTGAAATTATCATATATATTATGATATTAATTTCAAATGGTTGCAAGTATCGTAAAAACTATCCAATGACGTAATCGACAGCTCTTGAAAAAGATACTTTTACTCCAACAAAATACTCTGATCTTTCAAGTATGTAAATGCAAAACTTTTTTAAACGAGAACACGTCCACCATCTTTCTTCGTGTTCGACGCGATATTTCTCGCTATGTAATAAAACGAAAACGTGACATTAATTTTCCAATCATTTCACCCGATAGTTAATGACTTTTATAACGATGAAACGCGCATGCGCCAACTATCTCGAACTCGCACGCAGCGCAGAAAATTATTCGTTGGTTTAATAACCGCAGGAGAACGATAATTGGTAACGTACCAAGCAGAACAAATATTAAAGGCTTAACTAGCGTCTTAACCAAATAAAATAGAAACCGAGACGAGCGTCTTTTTAACATAACCAAAGTGCGAAAGTTTCTTTTCACGTGACGACTATGCACGCAACTTCTTTCTACCTCACGACGCGACATACAAAAGATCTGTTACGCAATTTCAAAAATAAATTACCGCTAGCACGAACACGATGGCACAGGAGAAAAAAATATTCAATTCGCTCCACCTCGTTCACGGAAAACGCAACGAGCTAACTTTCATCGCTAAACTAGCGCATCGCTAGAAAGACTAGCCAAGCATTAGACGACTTGACACGCGATCCACGTTGCGAACTACACGCTGCTCCGCCTATGTTTATATTTTCGTCAACATCGATTATCTAACTGCGATTCTCGTTTTGAATCGATGATATAATTCATCGATTCACGGTATTCAAATGAAATAAAAGCATAAACGAGAGTAGATACACATTATTGATGAATGGAAAAAGAAAGTTGTAAATAATTCTAAATAAAACATGCATTTAGACGACTAAAGAAGAGATTCATTTTGTAAAAACAAATTCGCATACGGTCAAATTTATAACTTGTCAGAAATAAAAGAACATTTAATATCGTTCGTTTGCTATAAGAAGCGTACAATTCGAAGAGACAAATTTTTGTATACGAAGGAATTTATTTTCTTTTATCTTATATTATATTTATTTAGCTAATATCATTCGTGTTTTGAAAGCTTCTAACAAAATATGTAACGTTTACTTGTATCGCTTGTAACTTAAGCAAGAGTTAAAACACTGATTAGAATTGCGACACTGATACCAAATTTTATTTTCATACACTCAAGTATCACGAAATTAACGATTTTTAAAATACGACGATGTTATAATACGAACGATCAGAGAAAGCAACCCCGGAGAAAGTAAGTTAATGATATCAAAGAACAAAAAAGAAAGAAAAAAAAAAAAAAAAAGAAAAAGAGAAAGAAATTAAGAAATTAGCGATCAAAAATTTCATTTTACAAAATATCGGAAACTGCGGGGGTACAAGAAAATTTCTTAGCTAATACGTATACGGTACCGCCGTCTATGGTAACTCCTCAGCGTAAACCCACATAACCTTATCGGGCGAAGATAACACCAACGGGGCTGATAAACGCGAAACGAAACGTGATGTACAAGCAATATTCCAGACAAATAGAAGATAGGGGGTGGGATCGACGAAAGATACAGTATACAAAAAAAAAAAACGTTATGAAATACAACTAACGATGTACATACATAGGTATATTTGGCAATCGTTGAGGTTTATTATCGTTCCAACCAAACATGTTCACGTGCGTGTTTGTGCTATTCGACGTTGACCGTGGAAGAAACCGAACATCAAAATAAATACACTTTACTATAACCAAAATTATCAACACAATAAACCTGTGTTTATAAACCTGATTATAGCCAGGGACCGTATATCAGCAAAAGAGTAATTGAACAAGCGTGTTTCGACACATGATACAAGAATGAATTACAGCAGTGACAGAGTATTGAATTTTCTTTTCTCTCCTTTCCTTTCCTTTCCTTTCCTTTCCTTACTTTTTCTTTCGTACATACATCGTTTCATTTGCTAATCGTAATGGAATATGTATACTTATTTACACAAGAAAGAAGTCGAACGAGAGACACGACTTTCTTTCACCTTCTGATGACATCCTATATATATATATATATATATATATACACACAGGATAACACACACACACACACACACACACACACACACACACACACACACACACACAAACATACACTCTACCCACCATCTTTGCACCCCGTTTCCTTCTCGACGACACGCGGTTCGAACGGAACTAACCAACCTGATTTTTTCAGATGCTTTAAAAATTCTCTATTTGACATTGTCTGTGACATTTTTATGGCGCATTTCCACGGTATCTATCGTCGTGTGCAATTCTAATGTCTGAACACACGACTTTCGTGGGGCAAACCCTACAACGACGAGAACGCACCTCGCGTCAGAGTTCGAAACACCGCGGCGACAAGCGTACAAGTCTCAACCGGAAAATAGAAGGCATAGGTTATAGAAGAGCACGCGGTAGGAAACAGACGAAACTGCTTACTTTGTTTTTGCACTACAGTTTATACTGGACATATTACGGGGCTGGGTATAGAATAAAAGCAGCGTATATTAGAACGGGTCGTTGACGATGGAGATATACCTCGAGCAATCGAGGGAAAGAGACGCTTAAAATACGAGAAGACAGCATCGACGTATCGTAAAATTGCGTGTAGAGCGTAGTGGTAGACACATTTCCACGAAGGAGGAAAGTCATGGAGGGTGTACGGATCGATGTCTGGCTAGGAAATGGTCCCGAGCAGAATGATAAAATTTCCTCGTAATATCGCGCGTTGTCACCGGATGAAGTTGACTCGCTGTACACTCGTTCATCTACGCGACGATCGTCCCATGTCGTTGTTTATCGCGAACGCGTTTTTTCCGTTGCCGGGCAAAAAAACAGCGTGTCTCGGCACACGACGTGTCGTACAAATGCAACCCTTATTTCACGATCTCCTCGAAAATGATTTGAGATTATACAGAAATTGGTGAGAACAGATCGGGTGTCACGGCCACAACGGTGTGACCATCAGGGCGCACACGTTCGATACCACGCAGCATGCAAAATAGCAATTCGTATAAACGAGCTGCGTTTTACGATAAATGTCTATATGCGATCAATGATCAATAACTAGACCGAGAACATGCGGCCACGAGATACACTCGCAAGTTTCGAAAGCATGCATCATAACCTCGGACATAAGCGACGTTCGCGTGTCTCGCGATAAATTTCATTGATAAGAAAACACTCACTACCAATGCTGAGAGTTCTCCATCGAGTTTTCCGCTTAGAACCCTTGCCCATCTTTCGCGAAGACCGAGCTGGTTCTCCTCCCTTCTGTCTCTCGTCTTCTCAGCGATCTCGGCCAACTTTCTATAGCGACAGCTCCACCAAAACCATGTTGATCGCGATTGATCTTGCTACTACCTTGGCGGTAGCATTTTAACAACTGTCCGCCGACCAGTGTGTCTCACGTTGCTGCTCTTATTGAGAGAAAAAGCTTTGGAACGATACGAACCGATAAACGAGACCTACCCGTAGCAGAAGACAACTCTAATACGTAATCCGCGCCGCACGAATAGCGACCACATACTGCTGTCCCCACCTCACCCCTCCCTTTTGGTCCCCACCCTGGTCCAATGGAACCCCTACTTCTAGCTGTGTCACGTTCGACGTAACCCGCTGAACGTTCAACCTCCAAACACGTTTCTACAATTTCGAAAAGATCTTTTTACAGAAAATGTATGTTTGCGAGATTTTTGGACTAAATCGTAATACACGAATGCACACACGTTGAATGTCATGCGAATTTCTAGTAACAAACTTGACTAAAAGCTTGTCTTCGTGATTGAAATGTTTTGAATAGAAGCCAATTGCCACATGCGCAGTAGTATTAGGATTCTGTGTCACGATTGGACGTTGCCATGGTGACCGATGTAAACTTTCGTTCGCCATTTTATCCGGCTTCGGATGTAACAAGGTATAAGATTCGTTTCATCTCGAAATATTTTAGCTGCTCTTTTCTTTCAAATCTACTTGTTCCAATAATTGGAACTTTAACTTTTCCAACGGAATAACTATCTTGTGGTTGCTCGTTACTTATTTCTCCTGCACATAAATATCTGTAGAACTTTATTCTTTCGTATCTTATTTTTATAGGTTAGACAAGTACGTATCCAAACGAGTAGTTATGATGAAAATATTGTCTCTGCATGAATTCGATCCCCCTTCTGCCGATGATTTGGCTACCGTTGCACTTATAGAGAACGTTCTACATTATTGTGATTACGATAATCTGACCAATGAATTACAACCTTTTGCCAAATATCTGCGAGAGTATCCAGAGGTTTCTATTACTTCTGATATTCTTGCTACACGCGAAACGGCACGCACAGCTTGTGCCGGTGATTTGTTTCTACCCGTTCGTGATAGCATCTTTAGAAGGTTGGCTAGCGTATGCAGAGAGAAAGGATTAATCGATGCTGTTTGTCTGGCTGCATCCGCGGAACCGCAAGAAATTACACCGATCTTGCATTTGATAGCTACGAGGTATTAATAACAGCTGGTACAAAAATGCTTGCTTAATTTTAAAACCTGATTTTCCATTATTTCAATTTTAGAGTTAAGTGGATGTTGGATTTAGTAGACAAAGGAATATATCAGAGAGAAACTTTACCTACTTCTGGTTCTGGATCAGTTGCGGATGTTGTTCACACAAGGGACTGGGAAACATCTTTGGTAAAGTATTAACATAAAGAGTTATCGTTCCTTGCAATATATGTTACATTCGCAGTATTAATTTGTAGGCCAGGTGTATCTCGTGGCATCCACACTGCGCAAGACTAGCAGTAGTTACATGGGACGATCGTATACGTATATTTTCTCATGGAACACCTATAATACCGATTTTAAGGCACGGCGCTCAAAAATCTGTTTGTTGTATAAATTGGAGACCACTTGCTGGCAAAGAACTGGCAGTAGCATGTCACGCAGGTGTCTTAGTTTGGACGATAGAATTAGGAGCAGCCAGTAATATTCTCAGTCACGCGGTGTTACTAAAACAAAGAAATCATGCTCCTGTAACAAGCGTTATATGGCATCCGCAGGGTGATCTGTTGGTATCTTGTTCTCCGGCCGATACACGTATGATTATCTGGGATACTTCTAAAAAAGAAGGTGTTCCATTGAGACGAGTCGGGGGTGATGGCCTATGTTTCGCTCGTTGGTCGTCTTGCGGTTCTCATTTGTTTTCAGCCTCGTGTAGAAATATATTTAGGTATACCATATTATTGACTTATTACTACGGTCTACTTATCTTTTACATCGCATAAAATTTTATTTCACGTATTAACAACAACGCATAGAGTTTGGAACACAGGAGTGGCAACGTTATGGCACGCGGATAAATGGACAGTGCCTAATGGTCGTGTGGCTGTTGCGTGTTTCGGTCCTAATTTGACTCTGTTGTTTGCATCGAACGAAGATCCTGCCACAATCTTTTCTTTGCCTCTACAAGAAAATATTTTCGACGTTAAGAAGCCGTCTCTTGACGACGTGAAAATGGCCGTACCTCTGATAGATTTAACAAGAGTTAATTTTGCGTTGGATGACGATGACGGTTACGTTACGGTCGGTGGAAGAATAACTGCAATGGAGTGGGACCCTACAGGAAGATATCTCGCTATCCTTTTCCAGGTATGTTCCTTCTTGAAGTTTAATTCAAAGAGATAACAATCTAATGATAGATCTGTTCAATTACTTAGGACAGCCCGTACATCGCATTGATCAAAACCAAACTAGGAAATCTGTCACGTGTGATCGACGTTAAACCGAGTTGTCTTATAAAGGGATTTCCGGGCGAAGTTCCCAATTGCATGGACTTTTATCAAAAGTGTCAAAAAGCGTCAGGCAATATAATTTGTCTAACAATCGTATGGAGTAGTGGTCGTATCCAACATTTTCCAATAATCGAGAAGGAAATCGCTCCCGTTACGAATGCGAGTACTTCAGTTTTATCGCACTCGTTGTTAAGGCACGATACGTACAATTTCGATTTGACTGCCATTTACTGATTATATCCATTGTTATCTTGTCGAGCAAGAGGTACGAAAATTCTATCTTTAGCTTTTTTTTTTTTTTTTTTTTTTTTTTTTTTATTGGTTAACGTTTATGTAAGGGTCGAAATATTTTTGTTAAACGGAGTATGAAATAGTAATAAATCGTTCGTTCGTATAGATCAGGCACGACGTTCTCGCATACCACATCACGTCCCGTCAGAAATTATATAATATTTCATAACCGATTCGTCAACGTGCCTAGGGGAAAAAACATCGTTCAGCCCCGTGTTAAGCTCTAATGTGCTATCTTTCTAACGTATGGATATACTACGAGACGGCTCTCGGGTTCGGTACCTAATTATACGAAGTCACATGCAGAGCGCACGTCTTTCTATTTTTACGTCGCTTGACCGAATGCTGAACGTCGACACGTACTTATGTATATACGTGATGCGTCCCGCGCTATTTTCAATATATTCTCCGGCGTTATTTATCAACCGTTGCTGTCACTGTTCCATCGTTTTGGAAACCCCATCGTCCTAAAATATAAGTTTTTCGAACGCAGTTTTTGCTTATGACTCGTAAAATATAGATTTCATAGACTGCATAGGAAAGCTATATCACAATTAGTACACAGCGTTTTTGATCTATGTTACCTTGTTTCGTTAAAAATCGTTCGATTAGTCAAGGTCATCGAGGAGTATACTCACACCATAATGTTCAATTACTTTATCATCGTTCGTTATCTTTTTACTTTGTATTTTCTTCTATTAGTCATCGTCATATCGGTCATCATAGAGGGCATTTGTTCGGCAGCAAAAAGCATATTTCTAGAAAACGTAAAAATCGGATATTAAGAAATAATAAAATTGCAAGGTATCTAATAGTAAGTACACTTACATTCGTGTCAACCAATAATTAGGATATCCGTTGATATTTAGTACAAGTTGAAAATTCTTCCCTATTCTTATATTTTGTAGTTACTTTATCGTAAATTTGTTTAATCGTTCGTATCATGTAAATGCAAAACACCGAATAAAATAAAACTGTTTGGTTTTCCAATAAATCTAATAACTAAATAGAATAACTTTTATGATCGTCGATGTATATAACTAAAATTCAAACTGAAGACATTTTCAACTTGAAACAAACTAATCAGAGAAACAGTTTTCAATTATCATC
Organism: Bombus dahlbomii; assembly: GCA_037178635.1. Classification (NCBI taxonomy): domain Eukaryota; kingdom Metazoa; phylum Arthropoda; class Insecta; order Hymenoptera; family Apidae; genus Bombus; species Bombus dahlbomii. The sequence goes on from CM074113.1 coordinate 11,640,099, forward strand.
GTGGTGCCGGTCAATCGGACCGAACATGGAAATTCGATCTCACTTACGTTAGATAGTCTTTTGGAAATCGCGAAGGGACGTGTCGCGTCCAATCCCCTCCGATTAAAGTTCGTTAAGACACTTTCTTTTTTATCTTCCTCCTTCATTCTTTCTCTGTTATTGCATCCGTATGGGGTGTACAGATCGAAATCCTTTTTCCAGTATATTTATTTTAATGGCAGTCGTACACATGCGGTGACTATGGTACGAACGGAGTTGACAGGTGCCTGGACAAAAAAGCGTGGTCGAGAGCGGGCATAGTATGTATAATGTAAGCATAGAGGGCTGGCAGGCCACATGTGCCACTCTATCACTTATCTACCCGTAATATGACGTATAACCCGACCATAAGATGCAACTGTGAACGCATACGCACGCATGCATATATGTGTGCGTGCGTACGCGTGACTGCAGCAGTCAAGAAGATGTACACTATATATACCATATACACGCATTTATACGTATACAAGGGTCGAGTAGAAGGATGCACGATCGCGCTTCTGTGTGCGTGCGTTTGCTTGGAAGAAACAGAGGACATTCCGACTTTCGAGGATCACGATGTCGCAAGAATCGCTATGGAATCGTAACAACGCGTTTTGGATTGGCCGCCAGTCAATGAACCAAGTACGACAGTCTACCATCTTTTTGTTCCTCCTTGTCTCGTTCTAACTTCCTCTTACGAATTAACGTGACTGGCATACTTGATAAAACCGAGCTGTTGTCTTTTGTAAACTTACGACGTAAGTCGTCGAACTTGTGTAATCACGGAACAAATTATTTGAGGAGGAATTTACTTTAATAGAGGAAAGATATCGATTATCTGTAGACGTCTGTATGGAATGAATTTACTTTAGCGATTTAAAAAGATGTACGAGCATAATCTTATATACGAAGGACCGAGATATACAAAGATACGCAGATTCTTTAATGCGACTATATATGACAAGTTACGTATGTCAGTTAGAAAGTATCGCGCATTTTGTTTTACCGTATTTAAAAGAACGTAACGATACGAACGTAAGAAAAGTTGGATAACGCAATAAGAATAATATATAATTTTGTACGAATTCGCGTGCTGTCCTCCTTTTTATATTTAGATATTATATTTAGATATTAGTCGTACATACATTTGAGAAGAAATTAAAAAAAACGAGCATATTCGATCTGCTAATTTTTTATTTTCCCTGTACCTTTAAATTCCTCGTATTCCCTGGTGTGCTTTAAACCGTTTCTCTAAACAATCCAAATTCCTATATAGCTTTAGGAAACCACGAATTGACAAATCTTTTCTCAAATCTGCTTCCTCGTCCGTTCCAGAACCGAGTTTCAAGTTGTTTCCACAGCTTCAAATACAGACAGCCGTTATTTTAAATTGACCAAAGAGAAGCAAACTTGAATTTTGTTCAGTTTCAGAATGGTAGGGTATTTTTGAACCAACAAGACCAATACAACGTATATAGTATGGGAAACATGGAGCGCGAAAGGGTTAATATAATGGAAATAATTTCTGAAACTTTAGGTAGATCCAGCATGTAGGAATTCCATTGACACGCCCTTAAACTTATCAAAAATTTGAAACAACAAGCGACGGTTACCCTCGTCCGGCGTAAAGTATTATTCGAAACACAAGCAACGCAATACTCAATGAAGAATGGAACGATACGAAGCGCATTTATGCGAAAGTCCGAGATGCAATGAAGGAGGAGAAGAAGAAGAAGAAGAAGGAGGAGGAGGAGGAGAACGGGGAGGTTAGTAAAATAATAGTAGGCTGTAATAGGAGGAAGGAGTGAACGACTTGCCCTCATGTGTGCGCGCGAAGAAGCTGTTGTTAATAAGTGACGCGTGTGCGGCAGCTGGTTTTACGTTTTTTGCCTTGCACCCGATTCTCGGGGTTCGAGCGACGAAAGATCGGTCTAAGCACCCCTTCTCCCGCCACTTTCACCGTTTCTATCTGTTGCCCGAGGCCCGATGCACCTCGGCTTGGAATATTCCTTAACAGATTCTCAAAGAGATACCGATCGCCACGCGACCTCCGACTACCTAATCGCTTTTCGACGTCAATGACCGGTTAAAAATATATAATCCTGCACTCTGGATTGATCCGAGAAACAAGTTTGCTCGTAGAAAATTAACAACTCGTATACGTTTGATCGATACTTTCAGCGATCCTTTGGTAATTTATAAAAGGACGAAAGAAACGAATAATCCCTATTTACACGTGTAATAAATCAGGCATAATCAGGGTAATCGTGTACCTTAGTAGAAAGTTGATTTGTAAATCGCAACAAATTCGGTCGCTTCTCATTCGCAACAACCCCGTAGCTTCATGCACCGCTATCTCGATTCACGAAAGATCGAGGTCGAACAACCACCACCACCACCACCACCACCACCATCACCATCATCACCACCATCACCACCATCACCACCACCTCCGCAATTCCGCGCCCTCCCGTACAACGTCCCGTACAACGTTCTTCAACCACGAAACCAATACCGATCGATCCTGTTCAAGAGCCAATCAAGGGATCCCGATCGATTAATCGTACGAATCAAAAGGTATTTAGGCAACGCTAAACAACGGATGACGCAATCTGATAACAGTTCGTTAACCTCGAAAACAATCCATCGGGTATAACCGTTCGAACGATCTAAGAAGGGACAAAAACGTCCCGTGGAAGACGAATTCGAAGGAGCAGCAGCGGGGAAAAAGGGAGACGACAGACGCGCACGCAGATGTGTCGCGCCACCCTGAAACCGATGAGGTCGAGGCAAGTGCAGAGAAATGCACAAGTGCCGGACGCGATCTTCTCTACTCCTCTTCTTATTTTTCTTCTTCTTCTTCTTCCCCTGCTTCTTCTTCTTCTTCTTCTTCTTCTTCTTCTTCTTCTTCCTCCTCTTCTTCTTCTTTGCTTGCACGAGGGAAACGAAGCACGGCCACGCGAGTGGGCGGCGCGTAGTACCCTTCTCGAAGATTTCTTTCCTTGCTTCTGGCGCAGGGATGGAGGGGATCCTCCGTGTCGGCCGCTGGAACAACGTTACGATGTCTTGTCCTGGCTGATAGTCGTCGTAGCGACGCGGGAACGGGTGTAGCCGAGCTATCTTCAGGATCAGATAGGCGCAAAGTGTCCAGGAGTTCGTTCGTTCGGCCACCCTGTAGCCGCTCGATTCTTCCTCGTCGCGATCAAGATCGCGCCATCGCGCGTGACGCGTAGACCTTGACAAGTGATAAGCTTATCACGTTGGAAGAGTCGTCGACGATCTGTCGAAGAAGAAATTTTCTGCGACAACGCTCGGTATCCGCGGAGTTTGTTTGGGAAGTTCGATCTCGTAAGCGGACAGTGAAGTTTTATCGGACGGAGGTTATTAAGTTCGTTGCAGCATTGTGATCTCGTTGGTCGGTTGGTGATTCGATACCACTGATTTCTTGAGTTTGTTCAATTTGTGATCGATGGTCGCGAGAATTCGCAAGAAGGAGAATAAGTAAATACGTGTCACCAACGAATGGAACGAGAAACGAATTCCGCGTCGAACATGGTTCTTGAGCGTGGATATCGCAACGAGCATCGAGAGTTCAAAGTCAAACGATCGGAACTAAAATTAGTAAACGGTAGTTGAAAATAGCGACAATTAAATTTTGTGCGAGCTCCATTTATCGTCGAACATACGGGTTCATTCATGAATGCTATCGCACGCACGTTAGCCGGAGGCTCGTTAATTCCAGAAATTCTTACAATACTGTTTCACTCACGTGCTACTCGCGATTACTCGAGCCACTATCGCTTTCCATCACGCGTGACTCGTTGCAACATCCCGACTCGTGTTCTTAGAGCCTCTGTAACTTTCCATTATACACCAGCCTGCCACGTATAATTTCGCGAATGAATCCTAACCTTCCGTTCCGTATTACCAAGTCAATTTTATATCGAAAAATTTACAAAATGAAAGTTTCAGGTTGCAGCAACATGCATCTCGAAGATTACCACGCGAACAGAGACGAGGAGAACGTGCAACGGGCGGTTTCCAAGAACACGAAACAGGAGGCTTTTAACAGTTTGCACCTAGCACCTATCGCGACCATAAACACCAACGATCAATCCTGTTGGATCGCTTCTCACGCGGACAGCGTCTCCTCTCCCGTTTTGCCAAACAATTTCAGTCCCAGAGAGTACACGGACTGGGAGCAACTCACGACCGTCTTTCAATATCCCTGTCAACCGTACTCGTCCACATCAGACAGATCGCCAGTAAGCACAGGCAGCGGCGAGGCTACCACGCCAACCTGGAACAACGTCGTTCGCAGCGAAGCATCGGACTGTTCCAATAGCCAAAGACTACCTTCCGTTGGTTCTGCCTTTTCGTTCTCCAGAACTTTCTGCAATACGATCTATCCAGAGTACCAGGGATATCAGGATTACCAAGAGTATCATCAGGACGACGTATCTTTGGCCTCTTTGCCTCTCGTCCTTCACAATCAAACGGAAGATCAGATGTTCAATGGTTCCATGCAGGCAGCCACGGATGAATTCGATCTTAGTTTGATCAGAGGCGATCCTACGTCGTTGTTGAACAACGTGGAGTCTCCCTCTTCACCGTCGTCCACGTACCTGGAAGAGCTTCAGGATCCGTTTTCCAACCTGAACGGATCCTGCTACGCGGTTGGACACTTGGTCTCCGGGCAGCAAACCTGCGTTTCCACGATGAATTTTCTCAACGATACTGGATTGAACGATGGATTTGCGAATCAGGTTGTTCTGCCCAGGAACGAAGGATTGTTGTTGACTGATAGAAGAGTACCGGTGTCGAAGCCTGCGAGCGATACGGAGGCTCGAAGCAAATCTTTCGGTGGGTCTAAAGCTGTTCTCTTATAGTTAATACAATATACGTATGCGTATCGATTTTGCGCGATTCTTAAAGTATAATTCGGTAAGCTGTCACTATGGTCGTTAGTTTCTTTCTTTCTTTTCTCTCTCTTTTCTTTTTTCTTTTTCTTTTTACGCTATTTATGCGTTTGATCAAAGTATATCATATTATGCCGAAGCGTAGCATGTTTTTAATCGTATTACGGAAATAGCCTTAAATCGTATCTCGTTATAGCACTCTGTAGTATAACGAAACTTGAAGATATCATTACCAACACGTAACGTATATTCACGAGCCACTATGTCATACCGTTCAACGATTAATCGTTCTCTTCCTCGTTACCTAACGTATCCAGGAAGTCACGGTAAGGATCGTGCTTGTTTTAAGAACGTGAGAAATAAATAGAAATACGAAAAAGTAGCACTCGACTGGCGCTCTCGAGTGCAGCGAGTAGTTTCGAGTAGCTTCCTTAACGAGTCTTGAGATCTACGGCTTGTTTACACGCCGATCACATGTTTGTTTCCGTTTCAGACTGTTCAACGACAGACGACAACTTGACGTCGACGTATCAGTGCCGATGGATAGACTGTGGCTGCGCTTTCGCCGAACAAGAGGGTCTGGTTCGACACATCGAAAGAAGACACGTCGAATCGTCGTCGTCGAACGCGCATGGACACGGAAGGCGAGTTCAAAGGGACAGAGACAAGGATAAAGACAAAGAGGGAGACGGTTACACCGGTTCCGTGAGCGGTCAGGATGAATTCGCTTGCCTTTGGCAAGGATGTCCGCGTGCTCGACCTTTCAACGCCAGATACAAGCTACTGATTCATATGAGGGTCCATAGCGGAGAAAAGCCTAATAAGTGTCCGGTACCAGCCTCTTCGTTCTTACTTAAAAAAAAAAAAAAAAAAAAAAAAAAAAAAAAAAAAAAAAATCATCGAACTCTTCTTGAACACGTTCTTTAAGCTATTACGTTTTAATCGAAATCGCCAAGCAACAGCTGGTGTAAGCAGTAGCTGGTGTATCGCGCAAACGTTAATTAGAATTCCTGTGATTAATTGTCGTCTCGTTTTTACAGTTCACCGGATGCAAGAAGGCGTTTTCACGATTGGAGAACCTGAAGATTCACCAAAGATCTCACACGGGAGAAAGACCGTACGCATGTCAGCATCGCGGTTGCTCCAAAGCGTTCAGTAACAGCAGCGATCGTGCAAAACACCAGAGGACTCATTACGACACGGTGAGCTTCTTATTTTATTCGGTTGTCCAGATCGAAAAAACTGCTTGAACTACGATACCCGGATCGTCATACACATATACGCTTGTATATATTTAAAACAAGGAAGAAGCGATCATCGGTCGTTTTAATAAGTCAGCTGTTTGCATAATTTAGAAACATATTTATCGTTTGATTTCAATCGCCTGCGTGCGTCTGATATAACTATTTTGGGATAAATATCGATATAGCGTTCATTATATTACGTAAGACGATCGCAATTAAAGAACGATATTTCATCATGTAGTATTCAGATTTGCGTACAGATTTGGTTTTCAACTATGATTATTCGAACAGGTGACGAAAGACGAGTGAAAAGTTATTGCGTAATTGCAAATTAATAGCGATCCTTCGATATTTACGTGGTCGAAATTCTTTTGAATACTCTTTCGTATCTTTCGATCGCAATCGCATCTTTCGATGCGAAAGCTTAAGAACCCATTGTTATAAGCCATTGAAATATCTTGAAATTTCGATAAATGGATATTTTTTTTTGTAATTAAAATTAACATAGAACGTATCACGCGACATTACTCGATAGTAATAGCAAAGTAACTTTAAGAAAGAGAAACGCTTATCGCCAATGTTGAAATTTTGTAGCACGAAAGGTCAGTGAACATACGCCGAGATAATTCGAAAAGCTTGCGAGTTACTATACGCGAAACGTAAAATCTTGCTATTGCAACGATAAAAAAAAAGGAAAAAAAAAAAAAAAAAAAAAAAAAATATATATTATCGCTTTAAAATGACGTGGACACGATAATTTTGTCGCTCGACGAATAACGGCTACTCGACGCAATTATCACACGACGATTACCTTTTTTTTTCCAGCCGCTTTCCAATCGATAATTAAATAAAATTACGATCACTACCTAAATCGTTTCAATGCTGTGTATAATCCGTTTGCGCGTACCAAATACCAGGAAATACCAGCGTCCGTGAATAGAGCCACTGATAAAAAATATTTTTAGCAACAAGCTTGCGAAAATTTTCAGAAACCGTACGCGTGTCAGGTTAGCGGATGCGGGAAAAGGTACACAGACCCGTCGAGTCTCAGGAAACACGTGAAAAATCACTCGGAACCAACGACGCCGTTGTCCAACTTGTCATTGACATCGGATAGCAAGGCTTCAGGTAACGTGACTAAAAGTTCAAGCAACTCGCGGCACGATCCGATTTCTACCAGTTCGAGGCAACAGCAACAACAAGCACGAACGGCGATCGTTTACACCACGGAATCGAATTATCGAACGTATAAGACTTCGGAGTCTTACGCGGACGAGGACGCGGACCTGTTCCAAACGAATCTATGTCAGGTCGATAGGATTTCCATGAACCTTGACAGCAATCAAGAGTACGTGCCGATCGAATCTGTGAAACGCTTTCTCATCGACGATGTCAGCGCGTCTGGATCGCACGTGGACGGTACAGGTAAGGTGAAAGATTCACGATTAACGTTAGAAAGATCGGTCGCGTCGATTCGAACGATCAACGATTTCCAAGAAATTCGACGCGTACGATCGAAAGATCGTATATCATATAAAATTTGCCAAGAATGGAACTTCTTTCGTATCGATTCTTTCCTATACACTTTACAGCAATAACGATACTGAACTATACAACGATATCGAACGATCTTTTATTCATTCTTATCATACATTCTTATCTGATTTCATTCGCACGACTGACGAAGAAACGTTGGAAAGGTTGCATCGATTTTCTCATAAAATTCGCGGAGCGTCGAACAACTTCTCGCCTATGTTCCAAGTAAATGAACGGCAAGCTCGAGAAAAATTCCGAGAACGTGCGATAAAAGAGACGCGACTCCTACCGTTTCGAACAAAAAGTGGAGCAGCAGCGTTGTTCGAGCGACCCGTACGAATCTTCATTGTACTGGTCCGCGCGTGCTGCCTTTTTCTGTCCCGGTAAATAGTAACGGCGCCGATGACAGTGCGCGTTTCGCTTCCACCATGCTTAATCTCAGAGGAGGTTCAAACACGCTTTACGCGTTTACCCCACACCGAGTCTTAAAATAATATTCCCGACTTTTTTGGCCGGGAGCACACGCACGTAACGCACGCGCCAAAACAGACGACGCGGCTGCCACGTGCGACACACGCGTGCCCTTTTAAATTCCAGCCCTCTCGAACCCGCGATTTTCTACCAAATAATACAGCCGCATCGTCGATCAACCCCCACTCTACACCTTTCTCAAACCGTTCTCTTCGCTGTTTATTGGCGATACGCACTAGGCTAAATCATCGAGTTACGGCTATACGCAGGCATTTCATTTTTCTAGCCGTCGACATCATAATTAAGGTCGATACCATTTACGATCGACGATATTCCACCATTCTCCGTGGCATACTCTGTGTGGCATTTTGAACAGTGCGCCAGCCATTTAAAACATATTTAAAAACAACGGATTAACAGTATTCCGAAGCAATATTTCCATATGAATTTATATTCATTTGCATAATTGTAAATACGTGTACGCGTACGTATATCAAAGTATAGATATAATGTTATCGTTGTACGTCGTATTACGTGTATAATAATAAACATAACGGAGTTTAATTAACTTAACTTTAATTAACTTAACTCGAGTCTAGGTCTAGGTCTTTAAACTAGTTTCGCGAAACTAGCGCACAGTGGTCGTTCAAATGCGTTTCCTACTTTACAGGGTACCAGGTCGAGGATGAAGTGCCCGACTTTCAAGAGCTCGGTTCCGACATCGAACAACAGTTTCTCGAGCTAAGCAGCCTCGATGACGCGGTTTTCATCGACGGTTGAGAAGCGTGTTTATTATAGGAGGATGATCGAAGAAGACTTCGCGACGAACGCGCCATATTTCCAAAGACTTGTTTCCATTTCTTTTTGTACTCGATTTTTATACACTTTCGCTCGATTAGATAAATTTCATCGACAGATATATTTTTGTACATAGACGATTGTATATATCGTTAAATACACGATTTTCATTATTACGTCCGACGTTATCTTATTTTTCACGCGTTATTACGTTACTTCTTAAATCGAGAGACCTCGAGGGAATTTCGACTTTTTAAAAAAAAGTGGCGTTTGCTATCTGAATATCATCGATAACGTATTTATAATTAGTATCGACAATGGGAACCAACTGATTTATTTTACGATATAATCTTGTTATTATCGCGTTATCGTTAATACGAAAATATAGAAATTAAGAAACCTTGGCTATGCTTATAAAACGAGAACTCTTTATTTATTCGTCGTACATCGAGTCAGAGACAGCGACAATTTTTCTTCGCACGATTATTCCATTACAATTTAACTTATTACACCATATACGATACCATAAAACGACTCGATATACAAGTATTTTTATGCAAAATACAACATCGTATCATTTTCGTTCGTAGAAAGTGTTACGAACGACGAGTCCTCGTTCGTATTAATTTAAATCGAATTACTTGAATTCACAGCATTCGAATGAATTCGTTTGAATAATAATAATAATAATAATAATAATAATAATAATAATAATAATAATAAGAATAAGAATAAGAATAAGAATAAGAATAAGAATAAGAATACTCTCCTGACTTGTACAATTTTCAACGATCGAGACTTTACGAGTCACGAGTTATCGGTATTAATAAAGTATCCCGTTGCTCGTGTCAACCAACTTACATGCTAGTAAAACCGATGATGAAATTTTGCAAATTATACATTAATTGGTCATTCTATTTGAGGAAAAATGATATAATTTTGTAAAAAGGAAATACCCAATTCGTTGTTTGTCGATTGACTAACTGCGTTATAGTTGATAGTTGATAGTTGATAGTTGATAGTTGATAGTTGATAATTGATAGTTGATAGTTGATAGTTGATTGAAATCTTGTGTAAAAACTTGAAAGGATATATTTCGAGTCAACTAAATTAGATAAATCGAGTAATCCGAGCTAATCGGATTAGTCTAACGGCTTAATAAGAACCACCTTCTCTTTTTTTTTCCTATATCGAGCTTGTTAACCTACTGTAATGGCCCCTCGCGCGAATCGTAACGACGACACGCCGCAACAAGCTTCGTATAAAAAGCGATGTGACCAGCCACTGCAGAGATGTTTTAGCGGCGATAGGGTTAATTAAGGCAACGGTTTATTTTCAAGCTGTGCTGCACTGAGACGGTTTCGCCCCCTCCGTCAGTGTGTCGCAAATTAGTTTAAAGAAATTATTCAACGCCTTGTTTTGTACCTCTCTCGAGTACTCCTGCAACAGACGGAGAACACCGTTAACCTTTAAAACATGATCTCAATCGCTATTAATCGAGCTCTTATAGAAGAAACGTGCTCGTAACGCCGAGTACTCACCCCATTGATCGTGATCGTTGGGACGAAAGAGAGTCTCGCAGCCAACTCTTTTGTTTTCTCGCCATACGCGACCAACAGTTCGTCCGATAGGGAACTCTTAACGCACTCGTCCATCTTCACTTGGGTCTGCTCGCTCAATCCTACCTTCTTCGAACACTGGAAGATCGTTTCATAGTTTTGTCTCGAAGAAAAGATTCCTTGTAACAGGTTTGCTTTAATACCGTCGCGAACCTTCGATTTTTATATTTTAGGTTTCTTCTTATTTCGACAAAGCGGCAAAATTCGTCGTATTTTTAGGCGAACGTTTAACGTAAAGTTCAAGTTGCACGATCATTAATGATACGACGCATTAATGTAATCGTTACGTTAAAACGGTGTAAACGGTTAATGAAAAACGGTTTGTGTAGCGCAACTTTCTTTATCGACGAACTTCGATCAGCTTTCGATCCATCGATATTTTCTCTTTTTTTTTTTTTTTTTTTTTTTTTTTTTTTTTTTAACACGCTTAAAAATCAATGCAAAAATCGACCGCTTGATTAAAAATTTGATCACCGATTATCTTCCTTTCCTATCAAACGACTATCTATCAAAATTTTAATTATTTTCCAAATGTGTTTAATCAGTCTTTGATTCGTGATCTTCGTGAAAACGAAACATTTCCATTTGGCAAGAAAGGCCTTTCCTCTTTTATCCTCAAGAATCGACTTTCGGGAATCGGTCAACCAAATGATTTTCCAACGATTCGTACACGATTTCGCATTGCTCTTGTTCTCACAGTCGAATTATAAATAATAATATTGGTTTAATTATATTCGGTTAGATTTCTAGTCTCGAGAAAGATGGCACGCGGTTCGAGTCCGTGTGATAATTATCGGAGAATCGCGGATTCAAGCAGAAGAGTATAAATAAAGATAACGAGTACCTGTGAAAGAGAGGATGGCGGAATCCGCAAGGTCATCGCGCAACCAACTAGCGCCACGGTAAGTTGTTGAACCTTATCAGCCGTTTCTTCGTTCTGAATCGCGTGAATACCACAAGCCTGAGCCTTGTTCCCATTGCACTCAGACTCTCCGTGCTGACACACGAAACGCCATTCCTGGGTGTTTGGATCTCGCCAATGCTGTTTATTTACATGCAAATACTTATTTAATAAGATTTATTTAACAAGGATAAATAACATACGGGTCGATTCGTACGATACGGTTGTATTTTCCGTTCGTCGTTCGTCGTTCCCAACCTCATTCCATTTCTTATTTATCTATCGCGTTTAGTCTATTACGTATAACGTATTAGTTGTGTATCCGATGTAGTATGGCAAATAATAGCGTAGTAAAGTGCGATAGGACCACTCACCGATGCTTTCCCGTAGGGAACGAAAGTGACTCTGATGTAATCTTTCAATACATCGTATTGCGGCAGTAATTGCTGCTGGATCCATCGCATGCTATCCGGGCACAGCGATTCGTAATAAACTCCCACATTTATCACTGCGTTCGACTCGCCTCCGGCCACCTACACAATTATCACACAATGATCATGAGCCTATGATAGCCATTATCGTTCGTCTTATGCTTAGTTATATTTTAACCGACGAATTAGGTTTAAGTCAGTTTATGCGAGCATAAATTGATACAAGTTATCAATAAGAGACCGTTTTTTTTTTTGTTTTTTTTTTTTTTTTTTTTTTTTTTGATATAGTTTGCGAGAGAGGTAATCGGAAATCTCGTAACCTCATAGGGGAGTCGATATAAATTCGACTACCGTTATCCTACGTTTACGTAAATTATGCGAACGATAAGTATATTGTTTAACGTTTCGCTGATATAAATTACAAATAGATTAGAAATAAAAGAAATGTGTGCGATTACATTTTAATACAAAGGTACCTGAAAGCAGATAATCACGCGAGTTTATGTTTTTATTTCGGCTTGTAATAAAAACATTCTTTACGCCTGCAAACATTACAACATATTACAAACTGGAATAGAATTCTCTGTTATACAGATAATGTGTATCTCGTGTTCCGTTCTCTATACTTATCGCGTTTTCAGAAGAAATATACTTGCATAATTTCTCCACTGATCCTCGCATACATGGATCAGGATGATATCGTACAACTTTTATAACAACAATTAGACCGTGACTGTTTATACAAAATGTGGTATTTTTACGATTAAACTAAATATTTTTTACTTTCGATAATTTATGTACACGTTTCTCCATATGTATATCCTATAGATATATAACCACGATCTAACGATAATTCCTACAAATAGTCGGCGCGTTAAAAAGAACTTGTATAATGTTATTTATTTGAGATTCACGCCGTGCTGCTCTGTGAACAATTAATCAATTTGACAATTCGATTAGTGATTAATTTAACGACACTATAACGAATACTTTCGTAATAAAATTCTACAAGTGACCTCTCGTAGCTTTTGGAACAAAGAAACGGAATCATCGCGAATAATCGATAAACAGGTTTCGATGTTGTACGATACTCGAGGGGAAAAAACATCTTGAAAACCGGCTTTCGTCCCGACAGCTTTTTTCATCGGTTTATCAAAATAAAAACTTATCAGAGTTTCTGATTAGATTTATTAAGAACGTCAATTTTTATTCTATATCATATACTTGTTATTTTAACGATAACGCACCACAACAATATTAAAACGAATATACGATTAGCAAATCACACTGTTTGATCATTTGAAATTTGAGATTTTATTTCTGTCTCCTCGTTATGCAGTGAAAGGAATCATAAAATGTAAGCAAACTTCAAAAGTGAATTCAACGTAAGTTGTGACAAAAATCTGTTGGAAACAATAGGTAATTATAATTTAAAGATTATTTGTCCATTGTGTAGTTTCAGTCTGTCGTCATATAACCAGTTATCTTAACCATAATGGGAAGAAACGAGTCGACACATTCACGGTAATAATTCATTTATCCAGCGATTTCCTCTTTCTTTGTTTCTAATACATCGTTGTATTTACATTCGAAATACGTGTCATATTTAGTGAAAACAATACGATATAAATAATTTTACTTGCTATATTTAAAAATTCTACATTTTAAATGGGGATACATAGATAGATAGATAGATGGATAGATGGATAGATGGATAGATAGATGGATAGATAGATAGATAGATAGATAGATAAATAGATAGATAGATAGATAGATAGATAGATAGAGAGAGAGAGAGAGAGAGAGAGAGAGAGAGAGAGAGAGAGAGAGAGAAATTCTACGTTTCAAATGGGAACAAATAGACGTTCTACATCTCTATAGAAATACATAAAACTTTTATAACCTAAATAAGCGGAAGTTTCGCATTTCAGATGGAAATGATAAAACATCCTATATCCCGGATCTCTTTCGAATAAAAACACATGGAAATTCTACATTGAAAATTACAATAAATAGACATTCCACATTCTATGTAGAAATGTACAGAAACTGAACATTCTAAATGGAGAATCTTACATTTTAAGTGGAAAATAAATAAAAATTTCACACCTGGGATAGAATTCTTTATGAACACATATTTGTCGAAGGTACGAACCGTCAAAAGTGAAATTAAAGGAATTCCCACTTACCAAAGCACTATGGCCGAGGAACGCGACAGCGAGTATAGCCGTGATCGAGCTGCTCGCAGTGAACAGGTAGCACCGCATGGTCTTTCTGGTACACCGACGAACTGACACCAGCTTTTAAACCAGCTTTGTCTATAGCCTACAGTCCGCGGTCTATAGCAACGTCGAACCAGCGCCAAGGAGGGAGACTTCGAAAATGTAGGAGGGGCTGATAGAAAGAGCGGTACGAGAGAGTCAGTGAAGAGAAGAGAGACGGAAAATCGTACATAGTAGACAGTACCTCGTACAGTACTACGGACAGTAATTCACGCATAACGTGGTCACTTTCGCTACTAAAGAATACAATGATGTTAGTAACAGGTTTGCGAATCAATCGATTAAATTAATAACGAAGCAATTAACAGCGACTTTTAATGCAAAAACCATGTGAATTATGTACATATACAGCTTTTGTCGTTCGTTATGTTATAAAAAGTAACATAATAAGGAACGATATTTATTGTTTACATTTTTGGACAAATATATATTCGATTTCGATATATATACATATATTTTGATAGCTGATAAATTATTGCAAGAATATTTTCAGTTCATTGGTCTTTAAATGATCAAGCGATTAACACAATTTACCCCGATCGATAGCCGATTAGTCGGGTTTTTTCGCCGACGCTTACCGATCAATAGCCTATTAATCGGCTTTTTGTCGCCACCGACGATCTTTCTCATTATTCGAGCAGTAATTTGTTATTTGGTATTAAGCTACTTTGCTCGGTCGCGTCAATTCGCGTTGCTTCGTAAGCTCCCACAGTTTTATACCAATTTGAAAACCGTACCGTTCGCGATGAACAAGAAGAATGATATTGGAGAGTCTAAAGCGAAACAGAGCCGACGTCACGGATAATCCGCGCCCAAACTGCCGGTCGAACGTGCGTATGCTGTTGAACCGCTGGCGGTCAGCAAAGTGTTAATACTACGCAAGGATAAAAACGCTGTCAGTCGTAAAACTGAAAATATCGTAACATTTTAACACTTACGATATTAATATCTCTTGACACTGTACAAAGCGATAAACGCAAATGTCACAATTAATTATTCACATTGTTCGCGAGATAAAGGAACACATAATTTAATCGATCTACCACATTCGCTACAAAATTTCATCTGTATAACTACCATATGTAATAATATTACACAAACAAGGATAATATTAAGGATCGATCCCCTGTTGAAATTTCAACGGTTTCTTACTTCCTTTCAGATCCTGTAATATTTCATTAGCTCGTGTCCTGAAAGTTTCTGCTAGTTCTGCATTTTGCTGCACACCATCGCCCCTCTTGTGCATTATAGATAAATTAGCACAAGCATACGGGTTATTTAATTCGCAACATTTTAACGACAGTTCATAGGCCTCTTTTACATTCTTTTCTACGTATCCTTCGATACCGCTTAAGTAAATGCCTGACAAAAAGAAGCAAGCTTTCTCCTGGTTTAAATCGCAGGCTTTCTTTAATAGTTTCATTCCAAGCAAGATCTGAGTACCCCTGACCGGCTCAAGCTTTTCTTGGGATATCGCAAGAGCGCCTGCGTGGAGACAACCTCTCGCATCGTCCTTATCACAACCTTTCTGCATGTATTTAAATGCTTCTTTGGCATCTTTCTCGCACTCTGTACCTATGGAAATTCAATTTGCAAATTTATAAATAGCAAATAACAATATCGGTAAATGCTGGTTATCATTAAATTATAAATATCAGTCAATTACGTAAGATATCAAATGAAAGGTGTAAATTTGAAAAAGATGAAACACGATGTAAATAACATATTTGACGAAGAGACGAAAATACCGTGGACAACATTTTGATTTTCCCGGTGCGAGGCACGCGCCATTTTTACTCACCCATTACTCTGTAATCGCCGTATTTTGCACAACTTCTCCCATAACCGTATTCGTCACAATTTTTCTTATACAAATTTAGCGCTTCCTTGGGATTTTGATTAATAGATTCATAATAATCACCCAAAAGATGGCAAACTATCGAAAAGTGTCAAACATTTGAGATACGAGGTTAGAATCATCAATAAACTCGGTGCTTACCTTCAGGTTTCTTCTCGCTTAAACATCCAAATTGGTATTCTATATAAAGATTCTTTAAATATTCTTCGACCTCTTCTTTCTTTTTAAAATCGTATGCTGCCATATTAAGCGACCAATTTTAAAGTTACGAGCGTCGAGCAAACTTATCAGAGAAATAAGCACATGGCTTCCATTTTAAAGACCAATCAAACGATATATGCGTGCGCAACCTGTGATTTTTCGAACGAGCGTAAGTCGACAACCAAGGTACTAGTAATTCACAACATTAGACCTGCTTGTCAGTTCAGGTGTGCTTGTCATGCAGTACACTGTAAGTACGTATCAAATTAGTTCTACGGGGCACAATACGACGACATATATCTTCACAATTATAGGATAATTCATATGTCCTGGAAGAGGAAAATACGCTTATCGAAGTGAGTAATTTTGATTTAATTTGATTAATGCTTTCTGTCAAGCTATCGGCGAAGTTATTACAAACTGTTTGTAATCGTTTGGAAATTTATTTATTCAGGCTTTTTCACATTTCTGACGATCCTTGTTTTCAATCACACATATTAATATTTCAAATAACTTGCTTTGCTTATAATTTTAAGGTTACTGAACTACATATATTGTTTTGTACTAAAAACAATAGTATATCGTTTCAAAGCATAAGTAGTTATAATTGCGTCTACAACAAAATCGTTTAGAATCGTTTGTCCAATTAAAAGAATGTATATATTTTTGTTGAAAGATGCAGTAATCACTTTTGTATAATTTTCCTATAATGGGATATTTGGTAGGTTTCCAATTGTATAATTTGATGAAATATAAAGTGACGATTAAATGCAATGTCAGCATCAAAATTTATATGTGTTCGTTTCTCTTGTTGTTTGTTTAATAAAAACAAACAATTCAATTTTCATACATTATATAATTAAATGCTTTTTTTTTTATTTACCATACAAATTGCTTTGAAGAAAGCTAAATTCACACGATTGTTTAAAATTAATATTAAAATCGATTAACATAATTATCTTAAAGCAACTGTATGCAATGTTTCGTAAAACGTGGGAAAACAATAATAAATTAGACTAAGAAGTGCAAAATGTATTCAAAATTGTAAACACGTGTGTACACACACACACACACACACAAAACGTATACATATATATATATATATATATATATATATATATATATATATATATATATAGACAATACGTAGACAATATTGTATCAAATACAGTTGTATATTTAAGTAAATGTGAGAAAGAAAAACATATTTTGTATAAAATAGAGAATATTCGACAAACCGATACGAATCGATCTATAGTCTAGTCGATTTAAACTTTCCTTACTACTAGGTCAATTCGTGGAGTTCACTCGGTTAGAAGGGCCATCTTATCTACCCCTCGCAATCAGAATTCATCTACATAGCAAGTGCAAATATAAACGTAAAATACACCGAATGAATTGTACACGGGCTTAATTTACGCCACCTTCGCATTTACCCCGATTTAACACGATCTTTTTTTACTCGAGCACACACGAACGATACCTGCGTACGATTTACACCACTTACACACATCCGTTAATCTTCTGCACTTGACCTATTTGTATTTTTCTGCATATTTAATCCGATCGATATTTCCATCCAATTGTTATCGATATTCGATAGCGCTTGACATGAAATTTTACAGTTCTCCTTTGATAGTTCGTGACATAAAAATTTGCTAATTATGTATGTACGCGCAAAATTATACAAATTAATAAATTCATGCGAAATATTCTACCCGTAACTCATTCAGTGTACTCCATGCATAATTACGTTAGTTGTATATTAACTGGTATTTATGAATATTTGAAACGTTCTATCTCTAGTTTATTTATTATTCGTTTTATCTGTCATACTGGATAATCCGACGTGAATCTTGACAGCCTGATTGATACTTCAAGGTTGAAGGTCGTAGTTAAATTCTTAGAATCGGTTCAGTTTCAGCCGACGCCTTGAACTTGTTGAAGAAAGTTAAAATTAGTTTATTAGTAATTATATATCGAATGCTTTTAGAATGCAGTACATGTAAACATAAATATTATTATATGCAAACATAAAATATTTTTTTTTCTTTTTCTTTTTTTTTTTTTTTTTTTTTTTTTTAGTTTCTATACTCGATCTATGAGAAACAGAAAATTTTTGGTTAATCAATAACAACAATTCATTACTACTAGGTCTTGTAGTTGCTATATTTTTCAAACTGTCGATCCCAACATTTCAACTTGTAATGTAGTTTATGATCATAATTGCAAGATTTTTATTATCAGGTGTTCTTGTCGTATTATGCATTCTGAAATTCTTAAATGAATGCCGGTCGCATACACAGAGGTGGGTCGTACGGCTTGGACACGCTGTAATTCGGGCTGATTCAACGCGTAACAGAGTTCAAGGACAACACGCACATGCACACATTCCGTCGGTACACGAATGAAACGCTTAACGAGCGAAAAAACAATGTGTTATACTTGTTATATACTTATATTGTTATATTGTTATATACTTGTTAAAATGACGAAAATTCAATCCAATTAGCGATAACATTTTTGGTGACTTTTGATATTTTCGTTTAATTTGTTCGATACGTTAATTCGTTAATTCGTTAATTCGTTAATTCGTTAATTCGTTAATATGTTCGACCGTTCAAATAGTGCAAAAGATACGGAGAACTGTGCCTTGTAACAAAATAAAACGCATAGTTGGTAAGTCATCAGCTCTTCAACTAAGTATACCATCATCTTGCAATAGTGATCCAACAGTCAAGGTTAACGACGCTTCTACAATCGTTACGCGTAACGACGATCCTCGAGGCAAAATCTCTTTCTCCCCCTAATCTAGTGTCTTTCACTTTTAGATGAGCGAGTCTGTGAAGGTGGCTGTAAGATGTCGCCCAATGAACGCTCGGGAGCTCCAGCAGGGATCCAGGGTACGTTCATAAAGGCGGACAATCAGCGGCCACGAGATCGTCGACGCTTCCGAGTTCCGCGTCACATGCACCACCCATGCCACCAACCAACGTGCGCTATGCACGCTTCCGCTTCTGTTTCTTGTTTTGTTTATTCGTGGAAAGTACGTGGATAACTCGTCGTTGTTCTATCGAGCGCGTTGTAGCTTAGCGACCGTATCAAAACACGCGAGCAACATGCATGGACACTGTAATTTTTCCGCTAGGAAATTCTTTTACGAGATTATCCTCTCTGAATCTTCGAATCTTTGACACGAGTTCGTTGGATGAATGAATCTCGTCCGATTAAGGATGGCTTTGGCTTTGTTAAATAGATGTAAAGTCACCACGAAGATTCCGATCGATGTCCTTTCTTTTTGTTTCAGATCTTTTACCCTCTATGTGCAATGTGGGACGTTTAAGCCCCCAACGATTTTTCGATCGCGTATTTTACCGAATAATTTTGTCTAAACGTCGATATCTTTTTAAACGAGTTTTTAAATATGTCACTTTGAAACCTGTTTGGACATCGTGGTAGGGATGCTAATAAATAGCCACGAATTTTTCTAGATAGTTTTGAATGTCCCTCGACGAGTTAGAAACTCGATTTAGCCTTAAGCTCTCGTCCCACATCGCACAACGCGTTAAGTAAAATGAAAATTGCATTTTTTATTTATTTAAACCGAACAGTTCTTTTTAATATTTTTAACGCCCCGTGGCTGTTGGCAACACGATGTGGCATTGAACGTTAAAATGACTGCAAACTCGTTCGTGGAGTTGAATTTTTTAACAGGTAGAAACTGTCTGTCTTTAGTGTCGCACGGTATTTAAATTTTGCATGTAACTCCTATGACTATCATAATTCTGCGGTAAACCGTGAAAAGCTTTCAAACCATAAAAAAGAAAAAAAGAATCGATAATATAATATAATATAGATTGTGAATTCGACAATTTACATCGGAAATAAAATAAAGAAATCCCCTTTATCCCATACAAACCAAACGTAATTTTTCAATCAATAAAAGAAATTGAAAGAACGGCGAAATATAATTAGTTTACCGTAATCACCGTATATCGCCGAGTATATTTCGTTTTTCTACGTATCTAGGAACCTACACCATCGTTGAAAAGTATCCCTACAGTTGCTTATTTCTTGAAATGTAACTAAATTATAACATTATGGATAACAGAATCGACGTTGTCTCGGTAGATAGTAAGTAGCTATCTATTATAAAATATTATGACACGATATTCAACTATTCACAACGATAAAACTGTAAATTCATTTGCACAAATGCCATGTAACGTAATGTAACGTAACGTAATGGAAGAGTTTCGCTATTTGAGAAATTCTCGATTTCAAAATTGTTTAATTTTCAAGATATAGATTAAACAAAATCAGGTCATCTAATCTCACAGATAAATCGCACATCAAGTGCTTACTTCAAGTACCTGATACATACTATTCAAAGGTTATCATTGTACGGAAGATTATTGGAAAATAACAAATAATATTGGAAAAAATGACAGTCAACTATTAGTTAGTTCGTTTACTATGCTTCTATACTAACTTCCATACTTTAATAAAAATCATTTTATCGGGATATTCATAATTTTTCAGGTTTCGATCGACAAGTTTTTAATTATGCATTATGCACGTTTTACGGGCGTTTTGTGAATATGCATTGCAATTCGCTTCGCGTGAACCGAAACTCAGACTTTGGTAATTAGCGTGGAACTTTAAAATCTGAAAATCATTATACCGTTGTTAGGAATCAATAAATACGCGCGTGTATTTATCGCGTATCATACGATCGTACCTACGCAAAAGTTACACGCAGCGTGCACGTGTGTCTCTTGTGGCAGTGTGTCAACCACGTGTGCCGCCGTGCATGAACGTAAAAGAAGGAAAAACACGGAGGATATAAAATTGGTAGCACGACTGTGGCTTTCCATCGATTTGGCATATATTCCGCTTCATCGATAAGCATGTGAATACGTATGTAAACTATATATATATATATATATATATATATATATATAGAGAGAGAGAGAGAGAGAGAGAGAGAGAGGCATGTAAAATGATGTGTGCAACGACGACGGTTCGATACCACTATCTATGCATCGTGTATGCACCGATCAGCTTAGCGTGCCTACGTTAGCTTCTGAATATCTTATGGAATAGTAAATTTAATGACGACTCACTGTACACGATGGTCCGTGATACGTAGCTGTGAGATACGTTGATGGACGTACGATGAAAGTGGAAAGGGTCTTCGAGTCAACGCGTGACAGATAGTATACAAATTTTCTTTCCTTTTAATTCTATTTACGTTTGTTTTTCATTACTTAAGTGGTATAGAATGTTAAGCCTGTTGAATGAATTCGTGCAATGCTGTATTCGTTCAATTTTATCAAGTTTGATAATGTAGGAATATACGTACACACGCGTATAGAAACGTTAAAACGATTTAAGATACAGGAATTATCAGGAAAAATATTCGTTATTTCATATTTTATGCTGTTCGATGCGTTTAAAGTATTTATCATGTCGACGAGTCTAATCGTTAATTAATATTTTGTTGGATCGTACCCCGGCTCTACAATTTTAATTTAATCTTAAGGCAATTTAGTTTCATTTTATTATATCAGGTTTAACTCTCGATCAACGTTCTTCAATCACACGTGTCACTACGGTAATTTTAATCAGAGCACTTGAATTTAAATCAATCTAAATTTGAAATTAACTCGACCGATCTTGAAAGTGTCGCGATCATCTAGCATAGCAACAACTGGCTTTTAATTATATCACTGAAACTTATTTGCTCGACGTATCGAATGAAAAATGGGAGAAGAAGCTCGAATCGATAATTTAGTTACGATATTGAAATAGGAGGAAGCGTTTTGTCATTATTTCCGCGAAATTCGATCGATATGAATACGAACTACGAACTATCGCTAAACCGACGTTGCAACTAACATTAACATTACACAGATAGCTTTTGCATAACGAGTATAGAGATGTCGCGATATAACGCGATCGATAAATGGTTGATCGATCGATTAGTTTTATAAAAAAAAAAATTGAACGACTTTGATCGTTCTTGCGGACGTTACTTGTAAATCAAGGGAGCAGCGCAGTTATAGGTTTTAATCTCAAACGCAAAGTCTTTTGCTCGATCGATATTTCGCTCAGATTAAATTTACAAAAACCGATTATTAATAAAAAAAAAAAAAGGCAGGAACATTTGCGAACGTTCATCCTCTTTCGTACACGCGGTTCGTTTTTAAGAATGGACTAAACAGAAAAATATTTGCACAACGGAAAACTACATGCACACTACGAAAATATTTTTCCAAGTCACGGTGTTTCGTAAATGTACGGTGACCTTAATTTATGCCGCGGTATATCGCGTTATATCTGTACTTTGATCTTACGTTATTACACGCGATATTACACACCATTGCGCTCTTCTTCCTCGATTCTAGCCATTTATTCTTATTTCTTCTCCATTCTTCCTCCGATCTCCGTTACTTTTTCTGCGTCTTTATCCTTTTTCTTTTTTTTTTTTTTTTTTTTTTTCTTTTTTTTTTTTTCTATTCTTCGTCTGCGTTCTTCGCGTTCTTTCGTTATATAATGCAAACAGTCGTCAATTTGTTAACTTTGAGATTTATTAAAGAGCTGCAAGTAACAAAGCTGTTAAATCGATTAATGATCATTAAACATCGTTGAACTTACATTATTAATAACAATGAAATTTCCTTGAATAAGAAAACTCGTTTGAACATCTATTGGTAAACTGGAAAATTCATCTATCGTATTTTCACCTGTGCAGAACGTGGTAACGATCGATTCTGCGTCAAAATGCTGCACCCTCGAGTGTCCAGCAGCCGGAGGCCCCGGAAACGGCAAGGTGTACCAATTTGACGCCGCGTTCGGTCCGGAAGCAACTACAGAGTTCGTCTACGAAAACGTTGGTTCGGTGATCGTGGAAGCTGTACTGGACGGCTACAATGGCACCGTGTTTGCATACGGGCAAACAGGATGCGGCAAATCGCACACAATGCGTGGTTTCATCGAACGTACTTTAGACCACATCTTCGAGGCCACGTCGACGGCCAGCGCGGAAATGAGATACCTGGCCTTGCTGAGTTACCTGGAAATTTACAACGAACGATTAAGGGATCTATTGCAAGACGGTGCGAGCGATCTGCTGACCTTGAAAGAGGATCCCAATCGTGGAACTTACGTGGCCGGAGGTTTGAGAGAGGTGACGGTGAAAGATGCGGCGGAATGCGCGCGACTGGTCGAACAAGGCGATAGAAGAAGAGCTGCTGCAGCTACTAAAATGAACGCAGCCAGTTCTAGAAGTCACGCCGTGTTGACGTTGTCCTTGGAAACGCTGGCGATTAACGAAGAGAGCAGTAAGACCGAGAATACGGTGAAGAGAGGAAGGCTTCATCTGGTGGATCTCGCCGGGTCCGAGAGGCAAGCGAGGACTGGTGCTACCGGAGATAGACTGAAAGAGGCAGCTAGCATTAATCTGAGCCTTTCCGCGCTGGGAAACGTGATCAGTGCGTTGGCTGCTGGTCATGGGAGACACGTGCCGTACAGGTATGTTGCTAGACCGTTGGACGTTTATCCGTTAATTTAGAATCGTTAGGATAACGTACTTGCGCGACGATACACCAGAAGAAAAGCACGATACGTCGCGTTCTTCCGCGATTCGTTGCGCGAAAAGTTTAGTTTTTGATTTTTATGCCATATCTTTTTTACTCGACGGCCAAAAAGGAACAGTTCGATGTCAAACGATCGTGAAAAGGGTGAACTCGTTAAGTCCAGAGATAAAGTCGCCGTAAAAATAGAAAACACGGCACAATAGTAGAGTCGTAGTTTTTCGAAAACTACGTCGAACGTAGGTATCGTTAAAACAGGCGATTTATACATTATTAGTTGCGTCGAGAACATTATACATTATTAGTCGCTACATTAGATAAGATCACGTAAGAGTTATCAGTCGTTGAATAAATTCTTGGAGTTATCGTCGTGAACGTTTCGAAAATCGTCGTCGTATTTCTTACGACGCTTCGCGGATATATCGGCTGTTCTTCAAAGGCCTGTACTAAAGGGATTAATCGTTTCGATATTTAATCGTTGTTCAAATCGACGCTCGAAGAAACTTTTTGTATACTTGAAACGATATGAAACATCGCATAACGTACGCGGTTTATTACAAAGTCATCGTTAAACGTTTCCTTTGAAAATTCCCTATCCAGAGACAGCAAGCTAACCAGGCTACTAAGAGACAGCCTCGGCGGAAATGCAAGAACTCTAATGATAGCTTGTATAAGCGGCAGCGACGTGGACGCCGAAGAAACTCTGAGTACCCTGCGGTACGCGGCCAGAGCTCGATGTATCAAGAACAAACCTGTCGTCAACGAGGATCCGAAGGATGCTTTACTGAGGCAATATCAGCTGGAACTGCAACGTCTAAGGAAGTTACTCGAGTCGAACGATCAGTCGCTCGTAAAAGAGATTGCCGCTAAGGCGGAGATCGAGGACGAAGAGAGTATCGAGCAACGAGAATACACCGAACATGTGAAAAGATTGAAGGAGGAGTGCGAACACTCCAATCTATCCGCTCAGAAGCTTCGAGAGGAATTACAGGCTATGAAGATTCGCTACGAAGCTGGTATTATTAGCGATACGAGGCCCAAGCCTCTGCTTGTTTCTCAGCAACCGATGGACGAACAGGACGTGGAACGGGAGGAAAGGCGAAGAAAGAAGCGAGAGGCGGCCATGCAAGAGGTATTGAAGAGATTGGAGAAGTTGACCATCGGAGGAGAGGAGCAAGGAAATACCGAATTGAGGAGACGACGAGAAAAAAGAAGGAAGAGGCTGGAGGCTCTTGCTTCGGCTCTGGAGACCAGCGCTCAGGAAGGAAACGGAAGCGTCTTCCAGGTGTACGGTCAACTCCGGTTAGTAGTTTTAACCTGTGAAAGCTGCGTCGAATGCGCAACGTGTGCGCGAATCGGTTCGTGCAATCGAAACGTACACACCTCTTTGTTAGTTGAAGTTGGGGGAAAAAAAAAGAAAAAAAAGAGAAAAAAAAAAAAACGTTAGCGGAAAGGGACGAATAAATTTTGTTCGATCGATTTGCAACCGTTGGATTCTATCCTTCTAACGATTCGTACGATGAAATCTAGATTTTAGATTTTCCGATTCTTCTACATCTGAAGTTTGAAGAAAAACGAAGTGTTTTATCATTTATTTCTACGAAGCGTTAACAATACAATCGAAAATAAAATATATAATACAATTTAACGGAGTCGCCTGGTATTATTACGAACAGTATGTGGATTGGATGTTTCGATCGTTATATATTTTTCTATTCGGCTAAAATTATGTTCCCACGTAGATCGACGGAGGATGCGCTGAAACGAATGGCGAAACGAGCGAAGCAACTCGAAGCGGAAGCAGCCGATCTCCAAGCTTGCTGGGACGCGGAGCGACGCGATCTTCTGCGCAGAGAACTGCTTACCTCGCAGATATGCGACGCGATGGTTCCTCATCTTCGACCCGGATGTCCGTTTCGCGACGTCGCCGCCGTCAGATCCACGGCCACTTGGAGCGACGAGTTGGGTCGTTGGAGATTACCGGACGCGACGCCGCTTATTTCCCTTCCTCCAGCGTCGTTAGCGCCTAAAGACAATATACAGTACAACGTAATGCCTTCCAAAGCTGATCTTAATAATAATAGCAATAACGAGGATAACGAGGATAACGTGACAGCTGAGATCGACGCGGCAGCTGAGAACGAGGAGAGCAGCGAACAGGAACAAGCGACGAAACTCGATATCGTTGACACGTACTTCCGACGAAATAGGATCGACAAGCTGTTAGCTCACGTCAGAGAGGCAAAAACTTTTGGTAAGCAGCGATGTAAAAACGATGAAAATTTGAAAGATAATATGAAGTCGTTGTAACGTAGATCGAGGGGCTACGCCCTCTTTGCAAAATCGTCGAATCCGTCGATGCGTGACGATCCCGACCGAACGTTTCCGTCTGCTCTTTCTATACGTCGAGTAGTAGGAATCGGAAAATACGACGCTCGATCTTGCATGATATTTTATTGTTTTCAAGATAAACGACAACGTAAACGACAGAGTCTCGCGAAAATCCACAAGGGCGTAATACATCGACGGATCGACCTGATAAGCTCGTTGCTTTAAATCTAGAAACCTATTTCCTCTTGCAAACGTATACGTGACTGGTAAAACGGGAAAACAGAGACCCCCTCCCTCCCCCCCCCCCCGCCCCCTATATAACGAACGACGAGACAAACGATCATAACCGCGTTGTAGAACCGGGCAGCCGACTCAGCAGATCAGTTGGTTCCGAGGATAGCGTCCCTTTTGGAGGCAATCGTCTTCAACTGAACGCGTTAAATCTGCAAAGCAGCGCGCCGGTGATCGGCGACTTGGATGGTTACAGGCCAACGCAACGTCTACCGACCGGACGAACGAGCCGGCCAGGTTGGACGTTGGAAGAAAATTCGATAAATAAGAAAAGTTGTCTGGTTAATCAAGCGATAAAGCGGAATCCTCCTCGAATCTTGGAGGCGTTGCCCACGCAACGCAATCCCCAAGGTACGAACGGTGTCTTCAAGTTTGGGAACAAAGCCACGTCGGAGAGAATGTCCGACAAAGTATCGTCGGCATTCGTTCGCGACCAAACGGACGACGACGACCATACGACGCTGCTTGAACACGCTCGTTCCCCCGCGTATTGAGATCGAAGGCACGAATCCACTGACAGACAGTTGGCAACTGCGGACTAGGACGACGTCGATTGGGAGACGCGGATCAGGTACTCCTACTGTAGTAGTTAGGCGAATAGATGCTTTAGAATCGGTCGATTTTTCTTATCAGATTCTACGTATATACGTATTTCGTCTTTTTAGCGTCAAATTCGCGTAATGCGACTTCGACTTCTAATTAATTAGAAGGCAAATGCCGTAATGGATACGTCGATACGCAAATGTACGTTTTGCCGCCACTACGTGTCCTAGACCGCGCATGTTTATATAAATTTATATCGTCGCGAATTTTAAACTTTCCTCGTACACTTTTAGCATTTTTATCTTCCTTTCGTTTATATTCATTTGAACGATTATTAGGATATCGCCTTTGTCCTGTATCATAGTCTCGAAATTTTCGTTGCCATGTACGCGTTTTAAATTTACACGCTGTAACGCTCATAACTCTATTCCGTTATCCAATTGTTCGACAGGGGTAAAAGTTTCCTTTACACGAGATACGTGTATACGACGGTTCTCATGAGAAACGACGTAAAAATGAACGAGATAAGGTGTACGTAATATCGCCATTCTCGTTCTCTTTCACGATGAAGGAGACCTTGATCCGTCGACCGATCCTATATAGATTTTAATTTGAACATTTTGCGAACTGGCTTGGGTGAATGACATTCGTATACACGGTGTACCGCTATAACTTCACCGCTTGAAATGTCTTCTACGGCACGCCTTGTATACACAAGCAAATATATATATGCGTAACAAAAATATCGTTGGCATGTGTTAAGAAATTCCGAAGTTCGAGAAGACGTTCGTAATAGACGACACAAAGGAAACGATTTACACGTGAATAGATAATAATTCGAATTCTAACGATGCTCGGACGTAAACCGACCTCGCGTCTCGTCGGCAGTAGACTCGAATTTTTGCCGACAAATTATCCTACGAATCGTTTTTCGTAATACGAACTGGTCGTTATATAGTAGTCGTATATAAGGTACATAGCGATGAAATTTATTTTGCAAACTAACGAAAACGACGACATATAAAAGCGACCACTGGGCCAAGGTCGCACAGTCGGAGTACGTTCATTTCAATATAAAATACATTAAAATTTCTAAATACGTGTGCGAACGTTCTGCCATGTAAAAATGTTGTTGATCGAGTATCAACGACGGATCAACGAGTTACCTGATAATTCAAAACGTTGACTAACGAAACCAACATAAAAACAGATATGCTGAAAAATTTGTTTTCCTTCTTTGTACAGTTATCTAAAAAAACGAGCAGAACCAGCTTGCCCACCTCTTTGAATATTTTAAAGATATCGATTGTCACAACTTGACTCGTATTTATGCAGATTCGTACTTTCGCGAATATAAATCGGAAAGGTGGAACTCTGGTAGAAAAGAAATTCCCTTGCCAGTTAAATCTAAATATTATAAAAAGCAGCCAAATTTGGCAAATTTGCATACTCTCGCGTACATATTTTATTATATATTACGGCATATTCTGTGCATTTTGACATCTTTGGATTTTTCATGTCTACCCGTAACGTTGGTTCAGCCACTTTCGCCTCGCTATAAAACCTTATGGATTGATTCATCGTCTGTGTTTAAAAAAAAAAAAAAAAAAAAAAAAAAAAAAAAAAGAAAAAACTTATTATTCCGAAGCTAGAAAATTTATAATCTCTTTCGAGTTTCTCTTACGATTCGTAAATTATCATAGTCTCGTGTCCCATTCGTATTCTGCAGTAATCTGTAAAATACGTTCAATACAGAGATTAATTCGGCGATTCTCTATGGCTCGTTCTCTTTCCCCTCTTCTATTTTCGTAATTGTCTATTTACGATCATGTAGATATATCTATTTCACAAGTTCATCTAGATCTCGTGGCATTCGTCCCCGTTAGAGCTCTAAAAGTAACCGTCGTAAACGCGCGCACGCCCACGCACACGCACACACGCGCGCACACACACGCACACACACACACACACACAGAGTGTTATACAACATCTTGGCATCGTGGAATATATCGACAAAACCAGTCTCGTACGAAACATTCAAATTAATTACTTTCTATCGACGAACGTCGATATCAATCTCTCCAAAAATCGGTAGGAACGAATTTTCTTCGTGCTTGTTACAGGAAGCGACGTTCGAAGCGTGTATCCTACGAACGCGATAGCAACGAATACCCTTGCGCAACCGGTTTCCACACTTACCTGGTCAGGGATGACGGAGACCACGTGTGAACTTTACTTTTCGTTATGGGAAGACAGGCATCTAACGAACGACTCTCTGCCTTCCACTCCTCTGGTCCTTTTATACTCGTTAAGGACGAAGCAGCGAAATATCGTGTAAAAGTTGCATAAATGCGGCAGTATTAAAAAGAGGTAAATAAAGTAAGTTATTATTTTGTCTCTTGGAGAATAACTCGATAACTTGGAGATTGCTCGATGTAAATACATTGTACGAATCGAAGGTACGAAATGACTTTCTGTTCCTATTATTTGAAAAAAAAAAAAAAGAAAAAGAAAAAATAGTTTATCGTAGTAATACGTACGAGATAGGTACTGCGATTTCCTCCAGTTGCATGTTTATTTCGATCCGTCGCGTCGCCGCTGTTTTCGGATATTTTTTTTTTTTTTTTTTTTTTTTTTTCCCTATCAGGTTGCATCTTGATAGCTACGATTTTTAACTAAAATCAGTTGCTTTAAAAAGTACAAGTTATACCTTTAAAACGATCGCTTTTTACGATCTTTCGTATAACTTTCGACACCAACGTACGATACGAACAACGTGTCGTTATCGATCTACCATCCAACGTGTGTACGCAGATGTAACCACCAAAATATTCGATTTCGTCACGTTGTCTCTTAGGTTTCGTTTGGAAAAAATTAATCTCTCCGCTTTTGTACGCCGACGTCACCACCTGTTGCTACAAATAGATCGAACGGAGTTTAAATTACCGACGATCTCAATTTTTTTTTCGTTCCTCGCAAAAGATCATCGAGAACGTTACGCAATCATCGAAACTAACAGCTAGCAAAACTCTTCGGAAATTAACTTCTCTCTATTTTATATCTCGTCATCCGTTTTTACGTCGATCTACGTCGAACTGTGACTTTAATCGCGAACGACCATCGAGCTGGAACCAACGAGTACTTTCTGTGAAATCCACCGGTTCCAGGAATTGTTGCGCGAATAGTTTGCGCGTAATTCGACGACACGCTTTTCAAGAAAATCTCGACGCTGGTCGTTAATAGAAGAAGAAAAAAAAAAAAAAGAAAAAAATAAATAAACAAAAAAAGGAAATAAACAACTAAAATGAAATCGGCTTTCGAAACGGAACTCTTGGCGCGCGCAAAGTAAAAAAAAAGGAGAAACTTGAACGATAGCCGTTGTAATTACAGGACGAGGGAGAACTTTGTAGAGTCGCGGTTGCCTAGCGTTCGCTGCGATATTTTTCGGATTGGACACCGATTTGTCGTTCCTCGATAAAGATCGTTGCGAAATATCCCCGCCTTGTGAGAGAGATTTCAGACGTACCAGCGACGGTTTTCACCTGACACGGCCGCGCCGCTAAAAATTGCCAGAGAGAAAGAAAGAATCAAAGTTGCAAAAGTCTACCTGCAATCCATCTACGATAATGCTATGAAATTTTTGTACGTGGAGCTTTGTTCGAGCGTTACGCGGTCGTAAGTAGAAAAAGAGGTGAGATAAAAGGAAAAGTTTGTAAACGAAAGTGTATTATGGTTTCCGTCGTTCGCTTTAGAAATTAATTGCCCCTTTCTTACAGGGGACCGTGTAACAGAATAGTTTCTTTATTTTTATCTTTTTTTTTTTCTTTTTTTTTTTTCATAATTCGAAAGTGTATCGTTGTAGTAGAAAATCGTGTTTTGTAGAGCGTCCTGTTGCTTCGTGTACGCGAAATAGAAACAAGGAATTCGTTATGAATCAACGTTTTCGCATACCGATATTTCCGATTTTAACAATCGCATTAGTAGGTTTTTCAACGTAGAAAAAACATAAAATGAAGTCTTGATACTTACGAACGACTTTGATTGCTACGATAGACTTTGGTTGCGTTAAATAGAAAATAGAGAATAAAAAAATTGCGTAAGAGACGATGATTTCTTCCGACGTGAGGATCGATACCAATTCGCGATACGCAGCCACGATATCAAAACGAATCGAAGCCAAAGACGAACTGCTGCCAAAGATCATATCCCCTCGAAGCTTTTAGAGAAATTTCACAGCATTTCACAGCCAGCCGCGCGACCTGATCGAGCAACCAGTCAGTGACTCTCTCCTAAAACCTTTACTTTCCATCGAATCTCCGGAAAGAGGATGAAACACAGAACAGAGGCGAAATTATAAAAGGTCTATTATAAAAACATTCAAAAATACCTGTGACGATCTTCTTCCGAAAAAGATGTAACAAATACGGTCTATTTGTAAATAACGTATCTCTTTTTCTTTTTTCTTTTCTTTTTTTTTCTCTTTTCTTTTTTAAAATACGTTCGTCAACGTTAATCGGAAATTAATTGCCGTTCTCGAGTCAACGTAACGTGTCTAATGATCTATAATTTCGCAACACTCTGGTATTCCTATAACATTATAACGTGCCTCGTACAAAATACGCTTTTAAACGAACGATTTAGTTGGCCATGTTCGAAACGCGTAGTACGCTTCGTGCGACAAAACCGACGCGTATGTAAGTATTTTCGTCGAAGAAAATAAAAGTGGCCTCGAATGCTGCAAAACTAACGATCCGAGAAAAAGGAGACAATTTCTCCAGCTTTCTTCAACGTCGAACGCAACTTTTCCCGCATCCTCTCCATAAACGAAGAAACGAAGAAACGAAGAAACGAAGAAACGAAGAAACGTTCGTACGTTCGATTACCATCGAGTTAAGATCAAGTATAAATTAACTTTAAACCCTGCTACATTTTACCACGTTCGCTACATTTCACAACGTGAATAGCAAGTGTTGGATATACAATAATCGATTGTACGGATGGTGGTCTCATCGCGTATTTTGGCTTATTGATATCGTGAATAATCGACAGTTCAAACACTTTGCCGATCTTTGCAAACTGTGTGCACGCGATAGATATCTTCTAATTCTTTTTCAAACGTTTCAAACACGTTTCAAACTTTGCCGCTATAATCACGATACGCCACGACGTGCAACGAATGGCTCGTTAGCGCGCTAATGGGATTTCAATGATATTTCGTATAACGCGTATTATATATATATATATATATATATATATATATACACGTATAATAGTTTGTAAGAGAGCGTTCGAATACTTTCGCGAGCCACTCTACGTACGATTGGGTTTCTTGGGATGTCATTAACGTTCGGTGTTCGTTATATCCTTTATATAATATTCTACGTTGCGTTCTACTAGGAATCCGTAACGCGCAAAACAAAGAGTTGGCACGATCGTTTTTCTTGATACTCCTGTGTCGTAGAATTGATAAAACATGCTGCGAGACTCGGCAGAACCGTATTATTTATTGGCTGATGAAATCGATCTGAAATTACTCGTAATCGAGTGAAACGATCGTAAAGATTACGCGGGGAAAAAGTGTCGCGAACGAGCTCGACCGTTCGAACATTCGGGGAGTACGAAAGCGAACGAGCTCAGCCGTTCGAACATTCGGATAGAACGAAAGCGAATGATGGAAAAAGCCGGCTTACCGTACACGTGTGTATAACGGCGATGGCTCACTTTTACTTTCTCTGTTTTGAGCGAAACGCGAAACAGCGGCCGCGAGGCTGGTAAATGCCGCTTCAAAAAGCGGTCCGCTTTCCCTCTCGTCCTGTTCTCCAGATATCGAAACGCGAAAAGATGACCGCCCTCTCTATTAAAATCCTTTGTCCTTTCTTATCGTTTCGATCGACGTTTCGCGACGCTTGTCATCCGTGGATCAGCCATTCGAATTCGGTTCTTTGAATTTGCGTTATTTTTCAAAACCGTTAATTACATCGGCGATTGTACAACAACAATCGAAAGTTCCACATAGGTTCGATAAGGTAAGATAGAGGCGAGCAGCGAGCATATTTTTCATTTCCCTGTCAAATTTTTCATTTTTATCGTCCGTTTATCCATTGTTCGTCGTTGTTTGTCATGTTCGCTACTTTAATAATAATAACAATGATGATAATAATAATAATAACAATGATAATAATAAATCTTCGTTGCGTTGAAACATAATTTGCAATGTTTCGAAATTTTAAATATAGGTATTTACCTTCGAAAATAGTAAGCAACTTTAAAAACCATAAAAAATTCGAAACACTCGCATTCCCGATTTACCGAATTGGAATTAACTTGCAATTTCTATCAAACTTGGAAACCCATTACCCTTAATAGAGTCGGCATCGTACACCTTCCACCGTTCGATTCTGTTTCGAGTGAACAAATTGCAAAACATATAATAAACTAAATCGCTCTAAGCGTACTTGATTTGACTTGACCGTCGTGAGATTGCAAAATACTCGACTACCAACGTTTCCATTTCCCGTTAATCGCGCCACATACGTATATGTACGTGTGTATGTTGTTTCTGCCATCGTATCGTGGTAAAAAAAAAAAAAATTACATTTCATTGTATACCTACTTCCTATTTCCTCTTTTGTAAATACTTAATCTCCAAGTTTCTTAAGATCGTTTTCAACAACGCGGTACTTGAGTAAAATGAAAATGTTCGCTGGCATTTTCGTTACAAAATTATCGTATTATCGTTTAAATATTAGGCAATTGAATGCATTTAAGATGAAATTTAACAGTCGTTTAAGCAGTGATTCGATATATTTAAGACGAGACTTGATAAATTTAACGAATCGACGAGATCTACGTTTTTATCTACAGTTTCGCAAACTTTTCTGCTAAATAAATCACGAAGAAAACGTTAAACCATCTACGCATACGTTCATATCCAGCCAAATCTATTATACGTGGATAGAACGGTACGAAAAGAAGTATGTTTTTCTACGAGATTTTGCCACGGTAGAAGCTCGTAAATATGAATGGCTAAAACAAGCACATACATAGGCATATCGTCACGGATGCATTCGTTAAATAGTTGATAAACCCGCCGTGACGAAAAGCAATGGTATATATTTACCTTAACCGAAGAAAACAGACGTTTCGCGTATTCCCAGTACACGGTTACTTTCAACACGTGGTGTTGTTTTAAGGTTGTATCGTCGTTTGAAGGTTAGAAATACTAATTTAGCATAGACAAACATGAAGAAAAATCGGTCCTCCCATCGTGAATTCTCGTATATTGTAACGATTATGTCACGCATCCTGCATCGGTCTCAAGTTCGGCTGGCGTGTTTCATCGGCTTTCGTTCGACGTCCCTCCCTCTCGCCCCTCTACTCTGTAATCGCGGAAAGCAACATTTCCCGGACCAGGGAATATCGGCATCGTGTAACGCGAATCGGAACAAAGTGGAGCACCGATCTTGTTACACGGCGTATTTCACGCGAAACCGTTGCTACGCGAGCCTCTTCCACGAGGAGGACAATTTGAGATTGACGTTGTGATCGTTGCAGCTGGTTTAAAAATTGTTTCTCCATCGCTCAGACTGCATTCTCTACGACACGTGATTCACTATGCAGATAAATATTCAGCTTCGGAACGAGTATATTCGCATGAATATGAAAAGTTCTTAGTAAAAAAAAAAAAAAAAAAAAAAAAAAGTGAGAAATGAGAAAATTATTTAGCATCCGTAACGAATAATTATAATTAACGAAGAATGCGAAATAATAATTATAGGATAAACTAAAACAATCGATGGAAAATTTACGAGGATAATTAATTATAATGTTCGCGATATAACCTTTCGATCGCATACGTATGCTGGATAAATGAAATCAATCGTGGATTCGTACGAATTCTAAGGTGTTTTTCGATCAGACTCTTTCTTATATAGCAGCGTATATCAAAAACGAAGAGAATGGCAAAGAATGGCAAAGAATCTGTAGATACAGCTATATGATACATCTGTTGTGTACAGGCCAACGTCGTAATCAACTTTCGCAGAGGACAAACGACTAGTCGTTAGACGTCTATCGAATCATCATAAAAATACAGTTGCAGGAAAAGATACTGGTTAAATTAATTCTCATATTCTTACAACAAATGATTCAAAGTACGCATACATATAGGAATTTATCTAATTCGCAACGCCTCTAAATAACAATTTTCGCCTCTCTTCTCTAAATTATACTTTCTGTATAGCCGTATAAAAATATCCGTACTCTATCTAATCTCGTAATGTCCAAATAACGTATATAAATAGAAAAAAGATATTTCTGAACACAGCGATCTCGTATAGTATCGGATGACCTCTAAAACGACCTTTTTCTCCTTAATTCGCGATTATATCGCGTACTAATCTCTAATGCAAATAAATAACGAACTCTCAGATTACATATATGTAATCAACGTTACGTGCAACAATTCGTCGCAAGTAATTATTTTCCCCGTCGTTGCGTTGCAACGTTGAAGCGATCTAATTCGATACCGAACATCTCTACGAGCTCTGTAATATAATATGTCTCTATAGAGGTCATTTGTATTTAAAATATCTGTTAACATTATCGACAACATCAATGTTAGTTATTTCTGATTGAGAAAAATAATAACAAGTCGCTTGATTATTCGACAACGAATTCCAATTCCGTCGTACGATCACGA
Organism: Bombus dahlbomii; assembly: GCA_037178635.1. Lineage (NCBI taxonomy): Eukaryota > Metazoa > Arthropoda > Insecta > Hymenoptera > Apidae > Bombus > Bombus dahlbomii. The sequence goes on from CM074113.1 coordinate 11,675,844, forward strand.
AGCTTTAAGGAGACAAAGTCGACACGGAGAATGCCGCCGGGTTCACTGTACGCTCTACGTCCGTTTATGCGCACCATAGCTTGTATATACCATATGATCGCAGCAAGAAAAGCAGAAACGGCAACAAGTATATAGATCCATGTTCTATTTCAAACATGACCGACGGTCGATTATCACGACTCGTTACAGTTACAAATGGCAACGATCTTATTCCATGCCCTCCACTCGCTGCACGTGTATCTGATGTATCTAAATATTATATATACTTGGTATTGTATACCTCGTTCTTTGAAACAGCCGTTACGAGACGTCGCGCCGCGTACGACGCTTGCGCCTAGACGTAAGAATTAGTCGGAGGATAACAACAGAGCTTCGACCGAAAGATCCGAAGAATTAACGTGAATTAAGATTAACATGCGTGACTGGTACCGATGTTTAACCATACGAGTCATACCAGCCAACGATTCATAGTATAACCAATAGGGGAGACGAGCGAAAGAAGCGGTGAGACCAGAGAAAGATTACGGGGAAAGAAGACAAAGAATATCAGTACTTGTATACGTATGGGAGATATGCGTTGAATATATGTATGTACGCACACGTCAACGTTATCCTCAGAAGGAAAGAGAGAGAGAGAGAGAGACAGAGAGAGAGAGAGAGAGAGAGAGAGAGAGAGAGAGAGAGAGAGAGAGAGAGAGAGAGAGAGGAAGGCAAATACAGTTAAGTAGCGGCACTCTGATCCACAAATGTACCGCGTGTTCAAGTTTCAAGCAAATCGCAATACGGTCAATGATACGTACTTGCCATTGATTAATCGACAACATAATAACATTTGGTACACGCAACATTGACAAACTAAAAAGAAGCTTTTTAATCTCGTACTAAAATATCGAACAATATCAATAATGTACGAATTTCTATTCGTTGGAAATATTTGACAATAGAATTATAAGGTGAAAATTATACATATTTAAATCAATACCGAGCGTAATCTTTCTAATAAAAACTATTTTCTTTTTATACCCGTTAACGTTTAAAATTTAGCATATTTCCCTTAGTCATCTAACCCCGTACTGCACAATTTACATTAAATTGCATACATTGGCTCACGAAGGTATTTGAACAAGTGTTCGAAAGTATTTGAAAAATTTGTACGTTCATATTATATGTGCGTTATATGAAACATTTTGAAATTGGTTGGGGTTCGTTAGCACTGTACGAGATAAAACACAGCTGTCACGGCAAATTTCTCGACGAAAGTCAAATAGAAGTTTCTCGACGAAGATCTTCGAGTTCGCTGATCTTTCATAGAGATGGTTCTATAAAAGATGTCGAACATTTTGAGAAAATTTTTAGATCGATCGATTCGACTCGAGATTATGTTAAATTAAAATATAATCGAATAGATTAAAATTACGATCGGGTAATAGTTTGTAAATAATTTACGAAGAAAACAGAATGTTCCTTGATCGGAATTTTATTATTCCATTCGAATTACGGAACGATACATTTATTGCGCACGAGTATCCGCACAAGTCACGTTGATCGCTTCCATAAATTAATATGTACGAGAGAATAACGATAGCGTGCATTGTTTTTTTTTTTTTTTTTTTTTTTTTTTTTTTTTTTTTTTTTTAAATTTATACCTTGGAATTTACGATTACGTTATATTCTTACTCTTGTGACAAATAAACTCGCGAAGTTAAAAGCCCGTTGTTGTCCGAAATGTTGAACGTTAATTACGATCCTGAGAAACGAAATTAAAAAATTTCATAAAAAGTGGTCTCGATTAGTCTGACGGCGCTCGCCGAGAGAGAGGCTCGCTCGCGTACGTACGATCATCGATATCACAGATATCCGTCAAGCAATAATGGCCGATGCCAACAACATAATACAGATAATATCGTCGTGTTTTATCGTGCGGTACAGTCTGCTCGCCAGAGCGCCGCGCACAAAGGAACCTACGTTGGAGTTGGCCCGGAACGAGCGCGGCGGAACTAGCAGCGAACCAAGAGAGTGCATTCTGGTATCTGAGATCGGCGGCTCGGAAAAATGAGTGACGCACGATCGTTGCCGACGAGCTCGGATCCAAGTCCAGCGACGGACACAAGCACGAGCGATCTACCAGTCACGGGTTCTAGTTGCCGCCGCGGAGAGGGTCCAAAAGAGAACGGAACGGCGAACTGCGTGCGGGAGACGCGACGAACAGTCGCCAGCTGGTAGTCGGTCTACGTGGATCGTGCGATCACGAGCCGGAAAGAGAGAGAGAGAGAGAGAGAGAGAGAGTGTGTGTATGCGCGCGCGCGCGCGTGTGTATGTGCGGTCTTTTTTTTTTTTTTTTTTTTAACTTCTCTTTTATGCACACGTAGCGGTATACGCGATAAGAGCGATTCGCGCGATAAACGCGTGTATTCTCTGGCTGACTTGGTTAGTCTCGACGTTCGCACTCGTGAATAGTTGCGAAGAGAAGAGAAGAGAAGAGAAGAGAAGAGAAGAGAAGAGAAGAGAAGAGAAGAGAAGAGAAGCGAGGTCGGAAGCGGTTGCCACTGATAGTACCGCGATGAGTGACCATCGTCGTTGACGAACCGTTCGACATCGAAACGAGTCGTTTCGATTAAAACGACGTTCAACGAAACGAGTTTTCTACGCCGCTATACGCTCCCACGAGAGCGTGCCCTCCGGCAGGATGTCGTTGGTGTTTTCGAAATTAATCGACAAGACGTCCATCAAATACGGTATCGGGCAAGAGCAGCTGATCCGTGGTATAGTCGGGATAGCGACCACTCTCTACTTCGTCAAGATCGGTTATCCGTTGGTGACTTTTGCCGTGAAACAGTACCAAAAGGGGAGAAAGCAAACTCGGAATAGCGTTCGAGCGCCGAACGGGGATAAGAATGACACGAATAACGTTAATAACGATAGCAAGTTGAACAGCAAGGCAGGGAAAGCGAACGTGGGTTTGGACCGACAATTCGTTAAACAGCTGATCGCGTTGCTGAAGATCATGGTTCCTGGATGGAAGACGCGCGAAGCCGGATTACTCGCTTGTGCCACTCTGACATTACTAGCTAGAACGTTTTTGTCGATCTACGTGGCCACCTTAGAAGGTCAAATCGTGAAGAGAATCGTGCTTCGAGACGTTCAAGGGTTTTCTTTGATGCTCGCGAGATGGTTCGCTATAGCGTTCCCCGCGACGTTCGTTAACTCGGCTATTCGATATCTAGAGGGACGATTGGCTCTTAGTTTTAGGTATTTACACGAACAATGCATTGACCTGTAGTTTGCGTGGCTTTAACGTTTCACAAACAAGTGTCAAGTTCTGTTTTCTGTTTTTAAAGAGGACGCCTGGTAGAGCATGCTTACGAAATGTATCTGAGTCAACAGACCTACTATAGAGTGGCTGCACTGGACACTAGACTCGGAGGTGCTGAACAAAGACTGACGGATGATCTGTCCGAATTGGCTAGTTCTGTGGCACATTTGTATTCCAGTTTAACCAAGCCATTGTTAGATTGCGCATTGGTGTGCGTCGCGCTTATCTCTTTCTCTTCCAAAATGGGGGCAAAAAGGATACACGGTAATACGATTAGCAAATTATAGAGTGTACGAATATAGACAGAGTCTAATCATTCGAAAGAAAGGCAGATTAAGCGACGCATCGATTAATAAGCATAGCAAAATTTCCTTTGTATTGTTTTATAGGGCCGTTGTTATCATGCGTGGTGATTGGTCTAACCGGACAGATTCTACGTCTAGCCTCTCCAAAATTTGGCCAATTGGTGGCCGAAGAAGCATCGAAACGCGGAATACTGAGAGAGGCACATGCTCGTATCAGTGCTCACGCAGAAGAGATAGCATTCTACGGTGGTCACTGTACGGAGCACCGATACTTGATTACTGCTTATAAATCTCTTGTTTCGCACTTAAGAAGAGTGTTGGCACTAAAATTTTGGTACGTGATGTTGGAACAATTGCTCATGAAATACGTATGGTCTGGCACTGGACTTTTAGTTATCGCCATGCCGCTTCTCTATACCACGGTGACATCGGGAAACTTGGCTTTGAAAGACGACGGCGACGGTACGTACATGCTAAATATAAAATTAGTTTACAGTAAGCGAAACTATACCGACGGATTCGTGTCCTTGCAAAACAGGTGGAGTGAGCGAAAGAACTAGATACTTGACAACCTCTAAAAATCTTTTGAGCTCCGGGGCGGACGCTGTCGAAAGACTGATGTTGTCTTACAAGGTAGGATTTAGGATTTAGGAACGAGACAGAGTGTTGTAATCGGCCAGTCGGAAGAGTTTAACATGAACTTCACGTTCAATTATAGGAATTGGTGGCACTAGCTGGCTACGCGGCGCGGGTCAGTGAAATGTTGGACGTATTTAAAGATGCTGCACTATGTAAATATAGAAGAAATATCGTCAACAGTTCATCGAGGATAACAAATAGTACAACGAATTTTGCTTTAGACAATATAATCGAATTGAAAGACGGAGCACCGGTGATAAAAGGTAAGGTATTTCACAAGCATACAGGTTAACAACAGTTTTGTTTTTTTCTTTTTTTCTTTTTTCTTTTTTCTCTTTCTCTTTTTCTCTCTTTCTCTTTTTCTCTTTTTCTCTTTCTTTTTCTTTTTTCTTTTTTTTTTTTTTTTTTTTCTCAAGTATACTCGATCGGATATGATAAGACGCGAAGGATATTTTTGTTACAGGAATCGTACGCGAAAGTACAGATGGCAGTATAAGCTTGATCGACGTGCCAATAGTTACACCAAACTGTGAAATTATTGTACCTAGATTGACTATTCGTGTGAGTTTCGTTATATATTTTTAAATCACCGAGTATCGAAAGGGAAGGAAAATTATCGTACGCTTTCTTTTTTTTTTTTTACTTTTGTAGATAAAACCAGGGGACCATATACTGATTACCGGTCCGAATGGCTGTGGAAAGAGTTCCCTGTTTCGCATAATATCCGGCTTGTGGCCAGTGTATGGCGGCACTCTGATAAGACCGGCAGAAAATTACTCGGCTAAACGAGAAAGACCCGCCTTATTTTATATTCCCCAAAAACCTTACATGACCGTCGGTTGTTTGCGCGATCAGATCATATATCCGTCGGAGTCACGAACAGAGGACTGTCGCGACGAAGAGCTGCTGAAATTGTTGGAAGAGGTGGATCTACGAAGTCTGGCAGAGAGAGAGCCGAACGGACTGGATTCTTTCGGTGACTGGGACTCCACGTTGTCTGGCGGCGAGAAACAAAGACTCGCGATGACGCGTTTGTTTTACCATGCGCCTCAGTACGCGCTGTTGGACGAGTGTACGAGTGCCGTGAGCCTCGAGGCCGAATCGGTGATCTACGAAACTGCCAAAAGGAAAGGCATAACATTGTTAACTATCACTCATCGCGTGGCTTCCCTCGCGAAATATCATAAACTACTGTTACGCTTCGACGGAGAAGGTGGTTGGACTTTCGGCCCGTTAGAGGCGGAAAGCGCAACGCGTCTAACGACTCAAGCTTACGAACAAACCGAGCAACACGAAGTGAAAGGAGGCCACTATCGAATGTTACACGTACGTTCGCGTGTTTTTTTCCCCCATTTTAATACGAAACGAACGACCATGTTGCAACGAGCATGTACCAAATGTATTTCGATATTTTGTTTCTGTTTACAGGAACTCCGTGACATTCATAAGGAGGATACGAAAATTGGAATTAGCTGAAAAGAACGAGACCAATTATTTTGTATTATTCTAGCGAATTCGTGTGTAGAAACTTTTCCGACTGTAAATAGATACCAATTAATGCGTTTTGTACAGTGGTTTGTTTATATACAAAGGTTTCTAGACAGATATTCTATTTTTGTATAAATAAATAAATAAATAAATAAATAAATTAAATAAATAAATAAATAAATAAATAAATAAATATCGCTATTTAATGTCACGAAGTAGAAACATCGTTCGACGTCGTTCGAGCATCTGGAATCAAGGAATCCGCCGAATCAAGGACAACGTGTAACGAAATAAAAATGACACTTTCAATGTCAACCCGATCAACGCGTTAATTTAATGAAACGTACCCGTTGCTACGAAAGTAATTTACCTGTTTATATAAGTTTATAGTAGTAAAACTATTTTGTCTTTTATTTGTTTATTTATTTATTTATTCGTTCGTTCGTTCGTTCGTTTATTTATTTATTGTTCGATATTCTTCGAACTTTACAAACATATCCGAGGAAGGTTGAAGGCGATAAACATCATAATTTTGATTTGCAAAGTGGCCATTAAAATGTTAACGAGACGATCGAATCGTAAATCACGAAGTAACGATTTCGTAATTTTCTATCGATTAAAAAAATTATCCCTGAAAAACGAAATCCTTTTCTTTTCCTAACCGTAAGAGGATTATCTACAGCCGATAACAATAGAAACTGTAGCAAAACAGAAAGATATTTGTTATCCATGCGTCATCACGCGATAGATGTTTCCAAGATGTGATAAAGATTTTCAAGATAGAGGACGATCGGAAATCGAAGGGAAAAGAACAAAGTACAAAAACAGAGAAATAAAAGATTTTCTACTTTTATCGATGATCGACGATCAGCCGGCAATCTCGCGCGAATATCATCCTCGATCGGTAGAGAAATTGCCGTGCTCGTCGATCCGTGGAAAATAACTCGATGAACGAGCGAAATTATGAAAGCCGATGGTTGTTGATCTTTGTACAACTCGATCTTTGCTCCTATCACGATTTAAACTTTTCGCGATTGACATTTTCCGGAAAATTTGTCAAGAATAGTCCAAAGATATAAACGTGATTTTAGGTGAGAATGTTCGATGGATGGCTGGAGAAACGATTGAAATAAACAGGAAAGCAGGTAGGGTAAGGTGAAAGCAGGTGAAAACGAATCTGGCAAAGATAGGAGAGGAGAAAAAGAAAGGACGAGACGGAAGGAAAGTGACGAGAATGGGATAGGTGGGATGCCGATTAGAAGGCGGATCGCGGATTAAACTTCCTTTGGCGATGGCGTAGCTTGCTAGCCAGCCATGCTAGTGGCGTGCAGTGGCGTGCAGTGGCGTGCAGTGGCGTGCCGTGGCGTGCCGTGTCGTGCACGTTAATTTGTGCCGGACAAAAAATTTAATTACGTGTGTTTCTTTGTTTTGAAGGGCCAGGAAAGGCGGCGGGGGCGATGCCAGGGGAGGGAAGACCCACAATTTCCGATGAGCTTACCTCTGGGAAACCTTGCAAACGCCAAACGTCGATACGCCCGGGAGCAGCCATCTTGGGGGGTTGTATACCTCTCCGCGACGTTCCAGCTAATGCTTTAAAGCAATTCCGGAATACCGGCGCGGCGCAATTAGTCGCGTCTCTTCTTTCTCGTCCATGTTACAGGGACCATCAGGGAAGAACCACTTGCCAATGCGTCCACGGCTTATAATACAAATATTCTATCCTGATATTCCTTTTTATCTCTTCATTTTTAACGCGTTCATTCCACGCGTTCGATGCTTTTACAAGATTCAATCCTACTTTTTTTTTACAATTAAACAAACATTTCTTGCATCTGTATCTATCTTTACGCTTAACAAGATTGCCGCTGCAAGATCGGTGGCAAATCGCGCATCCAACCCACAGATTTTACCACACAGAGAACGAGAAACGGCAATATAGTCGGCTACATTGCACGTTTAAAGGATTCGTTGGACGTACAAACGGTATTTTTTCCATTATAGAATTTTTCAATCCGACCTTATTTCAGTACGCCGTAAGCATCATAACGGGTATCTTTTCGTTTATCCGGGTTTTTATCACAGCCTCTTGCACGATAATCCGTCAGCCAACGATATCACCGATATTATAGATTTCTCTTTCGTAATTTTACAACGAAGGCGGACTTGTAACAACGTTTTCCGCGACGGAAACACGAATCGAAGCCCATGGTATCGAGAAACGTTACATTTACATTACATTACATTACATTACATTACATTACATTACAAAGCGTCTGTCCAAAAGCGTTTGTCCAAAGCGTTAGGTTGCTTTGCGAAATCATCTGGATATCGATGCGAGAATCGCGGTTATTTTATTAAAAATTCTTCGCGATAACGACTATTCCTTGACTACTATTCGTCGATAGTTAATAGAATCGATGAAACTTTGCATTATTAACCGTAGTAGAAACTGGATGGAGAATCGAGCGATCGATGGATACGCATGAAAATTGGATTTCCGCGAAATATAACGGTACAAAGATGGTTTAAAGCGGGCGATATAACGGGCGCAACACGCGGTACAAGATCGGTAAAAACACTCGTTGGTTTCCGTTCGTTTAATTACGTTTACAAACGTACGTGAATTTACTGGACAGCATTTTAGTCGACGTATGTAGGTGATTTACCTGGAAGAGGATTTGAAACGACGAGATCGGTAATAGGGACGAAAATGAAGGAAAACTCGAGTTACTTCGACGGCCGTATAACTCGAACGCCGCTGTATTTCTTGCCGTTGTTTATCCGAGAACCGACGACCATGGACGGCTATTTTTAGTTGAGAGGCGAGTCGCAGGCGGCAATTTGGCTGCAACATCCACGGCCGGTATCGAGTTTCGTATTTTGAGAAAGGGTTGAAGGAAGACGCGAGGCAGAGACCATCACGCGGTCTTAGACCATCTGTCCGCGATAGCCGACTAAGAAAATAAGGCGAGACTCGCGAGGCACGATTAGCGAGAGGAGCAACGAGCTCTCGCCCCCCCTTGTTCGTAACAGTTTTCTCGAGGATTAAAACCTTGCCCACTTTCCGGGCCGCTCCGTTGGCTGTTGCCGGTCGTCGAAATAGCCGATTGAATTACACGTGGCGCGTGCCAGCCGGCCGCCACCGTCACCGCATACGCCAACGATCTTTGCTCGAACAAAGAACGCGATAAGCCACCATCCGATCGCTATCTTGTTGTCATCCGATGGGATTTCCAACGATCGAAGAGGCGTTCGGCCACGATCGTGTATATGTAGGGTTGTCGATGATCGTCGGAACGACCGGAATCGAAGAAGCACGGACAAGAAAAAATTCGAACGCGCGTTCGACAAAGCGTCCGCAACAAGTAATTTCGCGCCGGTGAAACTTGATAATGGATTTTCCATCGGATTACACGAAAAACGTGTAAAAACGTCGCGATACGTTGCCCGTTCGGAGTAGCGTGTTCCGGTAACACGGTATCCGGAAGATGGTGGCAGCCGCGTAGAGCTGGTTCACCGCAAATGTAATTAAGCAACCGTGACGCATTTAGCAACATCTCGATCGTTGAAAGCTGGCTTTATCCCAACGGTGGAGATTATCCGATGCGCAATCACTTTAGCAAAGGGAGATGGGTACCAGTGGGAGGAACTTTTGATCGCGAACAATACCGTCACTGTCATCTCGTCTCGAGGGCTAATCATTCAACTTTGAATGGACGGCGATGAACACGCCGGTTTCCTGCTCCTGTATCGACCTACACCGTTCGGTTACGATACGCTGTACTTTGACGCGCCACGTTCACGCGATAGCACGAAAATAAAAAATAGAAAATGGAAAATGGAAAATGGAAAATGGAAAATGGAAAAATGGAAAAATGGAAAATAGAAAAATAGAAAATAGAAAAATAGAAAATAGAAGATAGAAAATAGAAAATAGAAAGCCGAAAACGTTGAATCGCAAAATTTCATTCGCGAATATAAGTCGAATTTCGAGGAACTTTTGCTTGGAAAAGCAATATAATAATCGAATAATCGAGTAAACGGCAGCGAGTCAAGAACAACTTTCAGGTAAAAAAAGTTGGTTTTCTGTGTCTGTATCGCTTCATTTCGCTTCATTTCGCTTCATCTCGCTTCATCTCGCTTCGTCTCGCTTCGTTTCGCTTCGTTTCGCTTCGTTTCGCGGATGAAAATTAGGACCTACGAATCCCTACGTACACCCTACGTACTACGATTATATTTGTCGAAAGTATTTAAGAAACCCGGCACCCGGCGACGAGATAAGCGGCCACGGCGAATGCAACCCGGCTCGCCTAGTCGTTTAACGTGCGCACGCGGTTAAGGCGGATCGGCATACGTACGACGCGTGTCCGTTTCTCTCGATATCGCCGGTAGAACGATCGCGGCAATGCAATCGCCTGTTTGATTTCAGGTGCGAGCAAACACAGGTGCGCGGTTGGACGCGTTACTCCCTGAAAGAGGGTAGAAAGAACGACCCCGACTCTCGTTGCCATAGACGCTACGCCATAAGGCTATCTCTGCCTCCGAATCGATGATTCGAGATCGGGAAATTGGGTGTAAACGTTCCGTGCAAATTTTGTGGTCGCGTGTCGCGGTTAAGCGTCGGCTCTTTCGATACGATCAAATTTTTACCTACGAGACAACGATTCGACGATGTAAACGAAAGTAAATCTGCCTCGGACGTCGGCGTGGTCGTTTTGGCGTTGCCTTCCCTCGCTGTTCATCTTTCATTTTCCAGATTAGATTCGAGCTTCGCAGAGACGTGACGATCTGACGATCGACTACGATCGGAAAATTGGCAAACTATGCCTCTGGTCTGGATCGCGATATAAGAAGCGACTAGTTCGTCGACAAACTCGAGATGGTTTCTCGCACGCATTTTATCGTTCGTACCGCCGTGCACCATCCTGTCGGGTTTAACCGGCGGCCGAGGAACGCGACGATGCGAGTTTCCACGAGCTCGAGAACTCGGTTGGAAACGTTACAGTTCGGTGGAATCGCGCGTTACCATCGCGTCACAGACGAAGGCGGGGTCCGGTTTTCTACGGGGTCCTGCGTAAATACCACGGGCCCAATCGGTTGGAAGCGTAAGCCAATACTGCGAGTTCTTCTACGCGACCCTCTATATTCCCATCCTTCTTACACCCTCTCTTCTTTCTTACGCCTGTATCGGGGTTCTCGCGTTTTCGTGTTTCTCAATTTTATAAATCCTTCTTCCTCCGTATATTCTCGCCTTCTCCTTCGCCAAAGGTTTCTCATCGTACAAACCGTTTCGTACATTTATTTATACCGTTGAGTCGATGATCAAGCGAAGAGGCGTCGCTGGTTCGTCGATTTTTCGCTTTTCCACGTTTTTCATCGTCCGAACGTGAAACTTTTCGAACGCTCTTATTTCGTTCTTTCGTCGTTCTTTCAACGGTACGACGACACGCAGCTAGATTCATCGGTATTATAGAAATATCGAATTGTTCGAGTAAACGAACAAACGTTCGAACGTGGTAAAACGTTTTCGCGTTACGGGTTGATCGGCGATGATACGGGTTGATCGGCAAGCGATACGAAACGAATCGAAAAATACGCCGAAACTCGGTAGTGGACGGTTCGCGTCGACGACACACGGTGGACGCCGGAACGTTCGATGCCATCCGGTCGACTTCCTCTTCCTGCGTTCACGTCGGAACTACAGTAGTCAGGTGTCCGGCCTGACGGTCGCGATTCGGTCGAGACATTCGATAGTCGGATGCGGCCGGCCTCGTGAGAGACCACGTCTCCAGCCACTTTGCTTTACGTTTTTTCCAATCTCTATCGTCTACCGTCTATCATCTAACTATCGTCGAACCAATCGTCAAACTTTCATCCAACTTTCGTCTAACTTGCAGCGTCGCTCGTCCAGGAAAGAATTATTTCCTGGACGTTTATTCCTATCTTTCAACATGAAAACGACTGATTTAGCAACGGCGAATCGAAAGGTGGTCGCGACGCAACTGTTACAGGTTTCTTCTTAAAGTACCTTCTTCCTATCGAGTACTTAGTATCGTACGGTTTCATACTTGGTGGCGATAAAATTACAAGAATCACGGAAATACGATATTAAATTCGAAAGAAATATTATTTTATTCGTTGCTCTCACGAAAGATCCATTGTTGCGCGCAACGATACTACCCGGACAACGATCGTGCGTTCTAACGCGTTCCGTCCAGACGAATCGATAAAAGTGACGATTTAATAACGATATACAGAGGCTTGGTATTTGTCCCGATCCGTAAAGCTTGGCGAACTTTTGCGCAAGAAACGGGCCGACACGATCTCGATCGTATAAAGCGTATAAAGCGTATAAAGCGTATAAAGCGTATAAAGCGTATAAAACGTGCCGAGGCGTTCGTCGAGCTCGCTCGATAGATCGACAAACAAGAAGCAACATGTACGTAGACGAGATTGTGATTTTTGCGAGTGTAGGATTTAAAAGTTGCATGTTTGCAGAAACGATATACGCGATATAGATCGGTCGGTAACGGAAACTTTTGACTTTTGACTTTTGACTTTCGACTTTCGACAGGCTCGCTGTTCAACGAACGCTATCGGGTTAAAAAGCCGGAGAACGAGGAGGAGAAACGGTTTGTCAAAGAATGTGACGGGATGTCAGGGCATGGGAGGAGCGCGCGGTCGCAAAGGGTGGCCGCCGTAGCCGGGTCGCAAGTGGAATAGGTAGCTTCCAAGTGTTTGGCAGCCGGGCTCACCGTTCGCTGGTCAATAATCGACGAAAGGGAAGGCATTACGAGCCAGTGATCTCGAGGGTATCGAGGCCCACTCGTCTGCGAGGCAGGACCACCGTGATCGGCGTGGTAATGGTATCTGAAGAAAATAATATCCTAGTTCCCCGTCCCGCCCTGACAACGGGGATACCGGTGTAGCAGAGGCGAACCAGGCTCGAAGGAGGGCCCCGATCACCGATCACCGATCACCGATCACCGATCACCGATCACCGATCGCCGATCGCCGAACGAACCATTAGTATCCCGTGTCGTCGACATCGACGACGACCAGGCCAACCCGTGTATACCAACGTCTCGCGTTTTACACGCCCGTGGACATGGATATCGTTCGAACGGTTCCTCGTCGCGTCCCTATTCGAACACCTTGTCCCTATTCTTTCGGCGCATCCTTCTTCTACCTTGGTAACGGATATCGCTGGCAGTGCGATAGGTCGCGTACCACGATTTTCCTTCTTCGTTCTTGAAAATCGGTGTTTGTGCTCTCTACTCTAGACAGTCTATCCAGTCTGGTCGAACAGTCGACTCGAATAAGTTGAATCGATAATACGAGTTTCGAGCGAGCGAGCGAGCGAGCGATGATTGCATTACCGGCATACGCTATTTCCGTGCTTGTACTCACATTGATTTCAATACGATCGACCATTACAATTTTATCGCTCGTTTCTTTCGGAAACGAACCAACGCGTTCAATTATCCATATAATAATAATAATAATAATAATAATAATAATAATAGTAATAATAATAATAACAATAATAACAATAACAATAAGAACAATAATAATAATAATAATAATAATAAGAACAACAACAACAACAACAACAACAACAATCGATATTTTAGCGATATTCGTCATTGCGAGTAGCCGGGTTAGATTAACGTTCTCCTTCGAATTCTCCTTCGAATATTGTACGTAAAAATCCGTAGTCCGCTCGCAACGTGAACCATCGAACGAAACGAGAGCTCGACGATCGTAGCCGACAAATGCCGTATAGAGAAATAGACTGGACGTATAGAAAAATGAATCGTTAAACGCGCAATGGAAACGATGAAAATTTCATCAGCGGGGAACTCGAACGTTGCACGCGTGGGCGTTTTCTGCCGTTTTAAACACGAACGAAATTGAAAAGTGCTGCGAATCATCTTAGCGAACACCTTACCGAATGCAAGCATAGACGAAAGGTTAACACGTTGCTCGAGAGGGGTACGGTAGGGGTAGACACACGTGGAAGAGCGGCATGTTGGGTGCGTGGAACAAAGTCAGGCGCGGTGGAGGAAAAAAGAGAGCGACGAAAAGGCCGGCCCTTGATGATGGAGTGGGGTCAAAGTAGTAGTCGGAGTGAATAAGGGGTGAGAGTGGGTGATAGTAGGTGGTAGATCCCTAGTTAGTCAAGACACGTTGACGAGCCATCGTGGCAGCATGGCAGCAGCGCACGATACCATCCCTCGACGCTTCTCCCTCTTTTTCTTCTTCTTCTTCTTCTTCTTCTCCTTCTCCCTCTTCTTCACCTTCATGCTATCTCGAGATTCACGCTGGCTGCAACTTTAATACGCATCGTTGTAAACTCCGATATACATCGACAACCAAGTTCGAACGCGATTCCAGTTAACTTACCATGTAGTTTGTAATTCATTTTGTCAACGTTGCGAGTGCGCTCTCACGCGATAGAGGAAGAACCAGTGCGTATAGTGCGGCTATGTCTTCTCTGTGTTTCAAGATCAGACTGAAAATTCGATCATCAGGGGGATCGAAATAGCGATTCGAGAGATCGCGTACGATTCTGCGCCGAGAAGATAGAAGAGAACTTTGTACACCGATGGAAGGATACGCGTTGTTTACTATCGAAGAATTGTGCGAGACGATCGCGTTTACACGTTGATTTTTCGTTGCGCGTGAATCGTGCGAAAGCGATGACACAGACAGACACGGATCATCGCGTCGAACGAACGGAACAAATACCGTATACCTGTCAGGCTTGGAAATTGTTAACCGTGCAAACGAGTTTGAGTTTCGAAGCTTTTCGAAGTTTCGAAGGCAACGTTTTAAACGAAGAGGTTTCTGCCCGTCTTGAATACATCGTGCAACGAATAACAGATACTCGTCGTAGTTGGTAGTTGGTAATCGTTAGTGGTGCAAGGGGAAACGGGTAAAAAGGATAAGGATTTCGAAGCGAAGAAAACGAAAGGTCATTTTCTCGCGTCAAGAGAATCGACGGAAAACGGAAATTTTCCGCATCGTTCGAATCGTTCGAATCGTTCGAATCGTTCGAATCGCTGGATATGGAGAACCGAATCACGTGGCAACATGCACATGGTTTTCAGGCTATGAATGAAAATATCTGGCAGATTTTCTGCAGAAGCCTTTAGAGGAAACCGGCAGGTCTTCCAAGCCATAAAGGTACTTCTATAAGCTCGGTCCATATGCACGTGCATTTTCCTTTCAGCCATTCATAAAAAGTCATTCATGAATCTCGCTCATTTTTTATTATCTCCCTTGCTTTCTCAAACAATCGCGTTATAAAGTTACCTTACGGAGTACTACGATCTCTTAAATAACTTTACCGACGTTTAAAGAAACTGGAAATACGCTGGAAACGCGATCGATGCGATTGCTAAAAAAAAAAAAAAAAAAAAAAACGAACGCTCGTATGTAACGATATACATCGTACAGATATTTAGTTGTCTTCGTGGTTGCCAGTAGTAGCTAGCCGGTAGTTTGTTTGTCGAGCCTCTTACAGTTGTTAGATCGTCGTTGTTAAAACGCAAACGGTCATCATCATTTTTATTTCCAAGCTTTATTTTATTTTCCGATCTTCGAAAAAATATTTATGTTCGTTCGTCGATCCGCCGATTTCCAAAAAAACATCGAACACGCGTAAACAGGCAATTCTCGAGAACGATCTTCGAATATTTCGTCTATCGTACTGTGTATCGTTTTGCTCGGTACCGTGTCAACGATATCCATGTCGTATCGTTTCGAAACTGACGATCTTCCGAAAGAAAATCACTCGCCGTTCTCTCCAACTTTTATCGCGCTACGCTTTTGTCTCGAACGAACGTGGACGAGAATTTTATAAAGTATATATAAAACGAAATAAGGAACGTACGTTCGAAAGCGAACGACAGAACGAACGATAGAACGAATTACAGAGATAAGTATCGAAAAGAAAATATCGACGAATATTTTTCCGTGATATTTTATCGGCAATTAAGAGAGTGGTGACGTGGTGGTGGTGGCGGCGGCGGCGGCGGCGGCGGTGGCAGCGGCGGTGACGATGGCGGTGACGGTGGAAATATCGCGAAAAATATTGATAAAGAAATCGGTCATACTCATGGAGCAATGTGCGGTTGCTAGGGAGACCAGAGGGGCTGGACCACGTCTCTACAGAGAGGAGGCAATCCGTCCGTGTATTTTGTCGAGAGAGGCGGGGGAAGGGGGTGTCTCTAAGGGCGGCTACGACCAGAAATTTCGCAGAGATGGAGTTTCTGCAGAATCATCACACGGTGAACACCTCCGAACCGCCGTACACCCTTGGCACAGGTGAGCCACAGTGTCCCTGACTGCGAATTAATTTTCACTACTATATATCGTATACGAGACACGGGAGACGTATTCGAGACTCGAAGGAACCGATGCAACCTTTCTTTTCTTCTTCTTCTTCTTACGAAACGCGAATATCTTAACGATTTTATTATTACCAAGTGACATTTACCCCGATCTCTTTCATCGCGTATTCTTCCCGTATTCCTCGCAAACTATCTTGTTTATGCGTTCTGTGTTTTCCTTCAAAGTTCCTCCTTGCGTCGGATTTTTCGATATTCTTTCTCGGCCGTTACAGCCGTTACAACCGTTACAGCCGTTACAACCGTTACAGGATAGCGCGTTACACAACGACACAGACGCTCGTAAACTTATCATTTATCTTTCTGTGAATTATCCGTGAATCTTGACCAAAGATTTCAACAGAGGAATCTTTACGATTAAGATGGTTTTATATTTTTCTACGATTACTCGATGTCTCTCGTATTCTCTCTTACGATCTCTTCTCCCATAATCTCTCTTCAAACTGCAAAATAATTTAGTTGGACAATTCTTTATTAGCCATATTTTCCAATATCGATATACTTACGTTTCGAATAAAACGATATTGCTAGATCGTTTCTCAGTAAACTCCGTCTAGTTGAACAACTTTCGATCTCACGTTTTCCAACGATATGCCGCAACGTTGAAATTTCACGATTCAAAAATCTTCGTAATTTTTCATTTCCATTTTAACAACAGCAAGACAAAAAAGGGAAAAGAGCAAGACAAAGGGAAAAAAATTGACGAATCGTCTGCCCATTGTAACGTCTCTTCTATCCGATAGGTTCGGTAGGAAGTATCGAGGCCACCATACCTTCCGGCCTGTGCACCGGGCCTCTTGGTGTCCTGTCCACCGAAGACGCCTTAACGGATAATCAAAACGAGGAGACTCTGGGTGCGCTGCAGGGCACGCTTCGTCTACAGGATCTGCAAAATTCTCCGCAAGACATTGGCGGCGATCAAACGCAACACATCCAACATTCCGGACAGAACCAAGTGGTCAGCGAGTTCGGGGCGAGCTTCTGGGTCGACGATATGGCTGGTTTTCCATTGCCACCGTTGGACTTGGACCCGTTACCTCCTGGTCTCTTCAGTCCATGCTCGGCAACCTACAAGTAAGTGGCAAGAAAATCTCTCCTCCTTCCATTCGTTGTTCCACCTTTTTCGCTCCAATTTCTACAAATTGCAATGTTTCCGCTTTGAAACATTTACTTCATTTCGTGCGTACGTTTCGCTGTATTATAAAACGTACCGCTACTTGCATTACAGATATAAATACGCTGAAAATCATTTCTCAGCAAATTGTATTCTTCCATCGTTGACGAAATTCTTATATCTGAAAAAGAAGAAGAAAAACAAAATAAGATTCTTCGTTTTAACCTTTCGCTAGAGATTTTATTAGAACGTTCTTTGGTCCTTTAAACGTCCGTTGAAACGAGAGTAACGAGAAGAACGAGATTCGCATTAAAATTCCGAAACCGCGGCAACATAAATTAATCTTTGCCAGATACCAAATACACGTACGTATTTATAAAATATATTTATAAAATAAATTCATTTTATACGACGACGATCTCTTCAAAATTATACGATACGCGTAGATCGAATCAATTTGATTTGCTTTTCCGTGTTTGTTCCTCGATCAATGTCACTACACAGCTTTAGAAATAGAAAAGAAGGGAAACAGCGGTTCTGTAAAAGTTCAAACTTACGTCCTAATATCATCATTAAAATGTCGATATCTGTCTATATTTAAGCACAAGTGTTTCTCCGTAATGTACATAAATGTACATAAATGTACAAAAATGTACAAAAATGTACAAAAATGTACAAAAATCTGCAGTTTAATCGCGACATTTTCGCGGTATTTTTAAAGTATTTCAAAACATATATTCAACCGCGAATCCAAACGGAAGTATACCTTCGACTATTTAGTTCGGCTATTTACAGTACGGCGAGTTTCAAAATTGCCTCCATCTAAAAAACGTGAAATTCGATTTACTGCGATTTTCCTCCGCGGCCTTTGTATAGTTCTCTGCTCTTACTCTTAATCTTCACGATCATTTCGTAAAATATCAGTCGTTTCTCCCGTACGTGAATCGCCATGCGTCCTGGTCTGACTAATGTTAGACGTTTCCACTTACGATCGATCGATCGTTGCATACACGACAGACGGTGGCTGATGAAGAGTCGACCGGTTTACCAGATCGGTAAAAATAAACAAACGGATTTAAATTCAACGCCGATGTATCGCAATATTTCGTATTAAACAAAGATTTTGATTTCTCGATCGATAAATTCAACGCGTTATCTAAATACACGATAATCTGAAAACTGAATAATTGGAAAACTTGTTAACCAGAGTGATCGACTTTAGCGTCCTTTGGTATTCAATACCTTCGTTCTCCTCTGTTCGAAACATATACAGTGGCTACGGAAACTATTAGTACGCTAGTACGTTTATTATATACTAGCTAGTTAGATCCGACCGTAACAATTACATGTATCATTTAGCGATACAGTACCATTGTACAGTACCATTAGAAAAATTCGATACTTATCAGAAATCAGATACAGAACCTAATAATAATAATAATAATAATAATAATAATAATAATAATAATAACAATAATAATAATAATAATAATGATAATAAAAAAAAAAAAAGAAAAGAAAGAAAGAAAGACGTTCCGTTCGAAAATAAGCGTACGAGCAAGTAGTTTTTGTAGCCACTACAACTACTACTGTTTGACGGGATTAACCATTATGGACCCATTGAAGACAAGAAAGAAAAAAAGGGAATATAGAGCGACATGTATATAGGGTAAAAATGACTGTAACTTTGTATTCGATATACCTTGTAATTTTTAAGTGTCCTTGCAGTTGGGGTTGCACCAGAGGAGAATGCGCGCCGAGGACGAGCAACGCGAACGGGGAAGGCGTCGCGGACGTCTTACTATCGCTAAAACATGCGGTGGTCCATCCTGGAAGTCCTACCGGCGGATACTACTCCACGGGAGGATCGTCGAGTCATCATTATTCTCAAGATTATACTCAAAATCTTGGCCCGCCTGTCCCACCCACGCATTACGCGTCCACGCCAGCCATGTCTGTGAACGTTTCTATGAATATGACCATGAACATGAACATGCACTCTGGGTGAGTATTATTATTTTATTTGTATTCGTTTTAACGATCGAATAGAGAACGATCTTTTATAGAGAAACTTTTATTTTCAACGCTGACGCTTGAATTTTTAACTTTAACCTTTTTATTAATTTGAAATCCTCCATTTCTAGCATTAGCATTTCGAGCAATCTGTGTCTCTACGACTGATAAAAACATTGCTCTTCCAGTTTCAAAATAGATTTTCAATTTCTACGTTTCGAAATCGTGATCGTTCTACTTTCTAATTTCCAATCTGTCATTTTTTTTTCTTGCACACTTGCCGGTCCAACTATTAGGACATCTGCCAACATTTAGTACAAATTGAATGTCTCTCGCTATAGTATTAATATAAAACTGTTATTTTATTCGCATCAACCGTACATCATAATTTATAAAATTTATAAAATACAATTAGAATCAATTACTCTATCAGTTTCTTATTTTAAAGAATAGTTAAAGGATTATAATTAAAAATTAAAACTTAAACTTAAGTTAAAAGTATCGAAAGGACCTCGATTTGCGCAATTTCTTATCATTCTCCTTTGTTTAATATTTCGTGTAAAATTTAAATGTCGTTTGTAAGTTTATCGAAAATTCTTAAAACGTGTAATATCGGCCTCTATTAATTTTCAATATCATCAGGAAAATTCGTTTCAAAATTCGTTTCGACGAAAATATTCAATCTGATATAAATCTGATTATAAGAATCGTAGTACTTAAAATACTTGTTTAAATCGTGAAACAAAAGACTTTGTAAGATGTTGCTATTTTTTCATACGAAAGGGATCGTAGAATTTAGAGAATAATCGTTATGAAATAATATTCATATTAACATTTTATTTTGTTGGAACTATTTTCGTTGGCTGGAAATAGAACGGCGAGTACGAACATCTTCCGAATCGAATCATATTCGTAGCGGGACAGTTTCATAGAGATCGACACTTTATTGGAAGCGGTAAGAATTGTAAGGTGAACCGATACTCCTATTCTATTCTATTCTATTCTATTCTATTCTATTCTATTCTATTCTATTCTATTCTTCTAAATTACGTGAACTTTGAAATTGTTGCGGATATGAAGAATGTCAAAGATCGTTTTATAAAACTTTTTACCATATGCTTACGAAAACACAAAGAAACACGGAAACTCGCATAACACAACGATTTAAACGATTCGACAAATTTTATTACATAGCAATATTCTGTTTTTCCTTTTACGATGAAGATAAAAAATAAAAACTTGCGAAAATACCGTACGTTTACTTTATCGATTATCGAAATAAGTAGCTAAAAAAAAAAAAAAAAGCTATATAAACAAACAGCGAATCCACAATTTTTAAGACGAACAAACCGCTAAAAATAAGAAAATAAATATAAGAAATAGGAAAGGTAGTTTCTTATTAAACGTCCAAGTTCATACGATTATCGTCCAATATTCGTATTATTACCTAAATACCTGGAAAATTCCTACAACGTAGAAAAGTTTTGTATAATAAGAATTTGATACATCAAAATCTCTCAAACTCCTTATACTACGAGAAAATTATTTTCGATAGTATTATTCGAAGAAAAAAAAAAAAAAAAAAAAAAAAAAAAAAATACAATTTCATCTGACCATTTCGAATATACCTTTCGCGAAGTAGCTCGTAATATTTCTGTTCGAAAGCAGACAGCCCTTCGCCATTTTGCTCGACGGAGAGGGTGCGCGGATCTAAGAGGGTGTAAAAGCCGAGTTATTCTGAAATTCACGGTTGTGTGCGTAGGTACGAGCAAAGCTATTCGTCGGCATGGGGCGTGGAACCCCTGTTAAGTCCCGCCCAGCAGTATAATCCTGTGGAGCAGCAGGCAAGGGTGAATCAACCCCCGGCCAATAGTCTGATCGGCACCAGTACCCATCCTCATTCTCATCCCCCAGCGCACGGCCATTCCAGGCTGCAATTGTCCAGTGAGCATGCTCTGTGCATTGGCGCCACCGGGAACCCAGTTACACCCGACGACAATGGCAGACCTAACCTATGCCGAATTTGCGGCAAGTCGTATGCGCGACCCAGCACCCTCAAGACGCATCTTAGAACGCACTCTGGGGAGAAACCGTTTAGGTTAGTGGCGAATCCGCTTCGCTTATCGCTCGATAACATTCGATCGATAAAGCTTGTTCGTTTTATTACGTTCGCCGATTTACGATAGTAATTAGAAAATTTATTACAAGAGAACCTCTCGAAACAATACCGATCGAGAGATATGTATCAAACGAGATATTCCGCCCGTTAGAAATTTTACTTTTCTCATTGTACAAAGATTTATTATTGTCACTATGCTGGCATTATACTGTTTTCTTTATAGATTTCATCCGTCGTCGATGAATGGACTACAATGACACAAATGGAACAACAATTTAAATCCATTAAACATTACAGTGAAAAGCATCCGAAAGTGTATAATATTGTGTTATTATCTTGTTGCAAGGTTGATAGAGTCGATGTAAAAGTTCAATTAAATTCTACAACTTCATAGTTACATTTAAATATCGATAAGAGATTTATTCTAATCGATGTTATCAAAAATACTTTAGACCATAAATATTTACTTCTGCTGTTTGAACGGTATTCGCGACAGTATCGTTCCCGTCGTTACTTTAGGTTAGGTTCAAAACTTTCGTCATATCAAAATCCAATCTTCGAATACGACACATACTTAACGAGATTACCATCTTCGTTCTTCTTTCTTTTAAATTTAAATACAATTAGTTCACAAACTCTTTAGACAAAATACTTACATAAATCGTTCTTCCTATAAATCGTTCGTCGCAATTCCAGTACAATTCAATTCTTCTTCAATTTTCGATAGAACGATGGAATTACAAACAGACAAAAAACTCGTTACTGCTACCAATAACCACCGCTATTGGCATAATAACATGGTTCTCCTAGAACCGAAGTTTAATGCCCCGTATGAAAAATAAAAATATGTTTTCCGCTATAATCAATTTTCTATTTGAAAATCGTGTCACAGTGACGAAATAATCGTTTCGTAATTACATATGTATATAATATAGGTCGATATATCGAAATTATCTTCCTATGAAACCGTAGAATTCAATTCAGATTCTTTCATACGATAATTTTACTAATATTATTTTATATTTACAAAATGTCTCAAGATTTACATTTTTTAGGTGTCACGCGTGCTCCAAGGCATTTAGTCAAGCCGCGAATTTAACTGCCCATGCAAGAACTCATTCGGGAGAAAAACCATTTCGATGTCCAGTTTGTGATCGGAGATTTTCGCAAAGCAGTTCCGTAACCACACATATGAGAACGCACTCAGGAGAACGTCCGTATAGGTGTGTTGCACCTCGTTGTATGGATTATTTATTCACCCGTTTCCACAACGCGCGCCGCTTAAACCGGCATATATCATTACTTGGAAGTATTTGTATCTTATCGCATGCAGAAAAGTATAAAAAATCTGGAATGACACTTCTTCTCTTCTCTTCTCTTCTCTTATACCATACAAAATTATTTCTTCTAAATTCATATAAATTACTTCCAAGTCGACGATTATCAATATAATTACGTTAAACAATATCTTATTACGTTTTGCAATCCAATCGATCCATTTACCTTTTATAATCGCCATAATTCTCTTTTATTCCAGATGTCGATTCTGCAAAAAGGCATTCTCGGATAGTTCTACATTAACCAAACATCTTCGTATTCACTCTGGCGAGAAACCGTATCAGTGTAAGCTGTGCTTGCTGAGGTTTAGCCAAAGCGGTAATCTGAACAGGCACATGAGAGTCCATGGCGGTTCTCTAACGTGACACAGCTCAATATCGATTATCGATAACAATCGTGTTCTACCGCGATGTTGTCGAATACCTGTGATTCAACTTGGCTCGAGCTTACCAGCGAAAATGTAAAATAAAATAACTGCGACGAATGTTGATACTCTCAATAGAGTTCTGCTTCCTGACTGACTCAAATTTGCAAAGCGTTCGTGCGAACACTTGGTTATTTAAGGGCTTACATTTGAATATTTTTTTAAACGATACACAAGACAAGTAATAATCACAATATGTGTTATATTTGGCATTAGGAACTCATCAAGAATTCATTATATATATATATATATACATATATATATAAATATATATATAAATATATATATGCGCGTGTATGTGTGTGCATACATATATGCTTATATACCATATATACATAGAATATATATGCATATATATCATATATACATACATACATATATATACATATATATACACACACATCATCATCATCATCATCATCATCATCATCATCAACCACCATTATCATCATCATAATAATCATAATAATCATAATCATCATAATCATCATCATCATCATCATCATCATCATCATCATCATCATCATCATCATCATTATCATCACTTCCTGAATCGAAACATTAAATCGAAGGAAATAAAAAACGAAATGTATCGGCATCGTTATAATTTTAGAAAGTATGCACCCGCGAAATTTCTTGTTCGTTCACTTATACGTTTACGAATTGTTTACAAATAGGTCAGGATAGGTTAACAGGGTATCGCAGATTTAGACCTACAGCATCCACCACAGCACCGTTGATTATTGTACAAATATTGTATTTATTATAATTATTATTAATTATAATATTAATGTTGCTGTTTTCACCATCTTCAATTTTCATTATGTGGCTTTTTCTTTCTCAGTTTGCTTCTTTTTCATAATTGTAAAACGAAGGTGTTTTGGCGCCATTTCCATCGAACAAAAAAAAAAAAAAAAAAAAAAAAGAAGAAAAAAGAACGACCTCTCTATATATAATATGTATGTATATATATTATATATTAATATATAATATATATAATATTCGTATGAGAACGACTAATTAAAAACGGATGAATGAGTTCTTTTTTGTTTGTAATCCCACAGCATCAGGACCCACATACTTTCTCGTAGAAAGAAGGGGGGACAAGGAGGCTTCATATTCGCCGGCTAGTTGGTAATTAAGTGCGTAGATATTGGTTCATGAATCCTCGCATTAATTTACCTCTCTTCACAATTAAAACTATATAAAAACAACTCTCTCCATCATTTAGAATAGTATCTCCTATTCATTCGTCAAAATTCTCTCGCTCACGCTCTCGTTCTTCCTTCATATATATATATATATATATATATATATACATATATATATATATACATATATAATGATGTATTTATAAGTAATAATATTCTTGAAAAAGAAAAGAAAGAAAACGTATGTATAATGTTCCTACGTTATGTACCGGTACGACTTGTTGCAGGGACGAGCTGACCCCCGATTCTCTATATCGAAGTCCTCTAAACAAACCTGCAGCTTTTTGGACCATCTCGTCACGCGACAAACGTACCACGTGTAGCGTGTACGTAGCGTATCTCTATTTAGAACTGTATAATAACGTCATCTCTGTCACACTGTATGTGTCTCTGTGATGTTTTATGTTTTCATTTCTTCTTTCTTTCTTTCTCTCTCTCTCTCTCTCTCTCTCTCGCTCGCTCGCTCTCTCACTCCTACACATCGTCTCATACTTATCGATCAAGTGTTGTTCGGTAATTTGATCTCTACAACAGTTGGAATGGCTTGTCATTCGCTTTATGAAAGCTTCGAAGCAAAAGCTCGTGTAAGGTGCATATTTATCCCAAAAGCATCGATGAATAATACCAAACAACTCAGTCTATTTTTGTCTTCCGAACGACTTTAAATAATATTAAGAAAACAAAAAAAAAAAAAAAAAAAAAAGGAAGAAAAGAAAAAATCCTTTCATCTAACATAATATACATATGTATCGATCATTGAGAAATTGAAAAATTAATCGTCTATATATACATATATATATATATATATATCACTTTTCTTCTTACAATATTTGCACTCCTCTTGAAACACGGACACGCAGTGTGTTGGAGAGTTGAACGCTCTTTACAACCGCACGACAATTCCGAAATGGCGTCTAAAATTAATAACCAACGCCATTACGACGATCCGCAATTATACATGACGACGATTAATCATCGCGATAAATTTTATTTTCTCTCCGACAAACGAAATGATACAAAAAAAAAAAAAAAAAAAAAAAAAAAAAAAAAAAAAAAAAAAAAAAAAAAAAAAAAAAAAACCGAATAGATATGTGTGTTTCTAAAATAGATTTTTCATATTCTTCATTTTTTTCTTTTTTCTTTTTTATTTAATTATTATCATCGTTTTTAATAATCTTTTTCTCAAAAAATTGTCCATTTTGTCCTTTCTTTCGTCTTTTTTTTTCGTTTTTTTTTTCTTTTTCTTTTAATGATTCATCTTTCGATAATATATTCAAGTGTTCGTAACATCGCATTTTTACTTTACTTAATACAATAGTTAATCATATTATAATTATCAATTAATAAAACTTGTCTCTGTTCGTACTACCTTTCGCTCGTGTGTTCTTTCGTTCTCTCTTTCTTCCGTACACAATCTCACTCACTTAAAGAACGCTAACCGATAGGTATTTATTTTCTCTGAAACAATAAGTGGTTTTTTGTCCCTTTCAGAAAACACAAAAATACTCTGTATCAAAATGCCACTTATCGATGTTACCTATTATTATTATTATTATTATTATTATTATTATTATTATTATTATTATTATTATCGTTATTTACGAATTTAAACACTTCGGATGAAGATGCTGCATTCAATTACAGAACGTTAAGGCATTCGTGAGTGTAACTCGAAAAAAGTACAAAAATAGATGCCACAAAAATTAAAGACGACACGTTTTTCTCAGTTTATTGAAACAATTCGTTTTACTATACACCCGCGTTGATCCTATCGTCACCAATAAGTTTTTTTTTTTTTAGCAGTAAACAGCATTCGTGAAAAGGAGGAAACTAATTTTTTACCTACAAAAGTCATATCATGTCCCATTCAAAAATATATCTTATTTAACCCTAATAAGAAATCATATTTAACCCTAAAGTTTATATTTCTGCAACTTAAACAATCTCGCATTTATATGTACATTTCAAATTTTCGCATGTAAAATAAAAAGAAAACTTACAAAATTGGGAGAGTTAGAACAATCGAAATTTATAAAATTTTAATTATCAAGAGCAGTTTCTTCCCTTCTCACGAATACCATTCTTCTTTTACTAGGTTTCTCGATACATTTTTAATTTGTTTTACCGATCGGTGCGTGAAGACAAACAAACCTTACTTTGATCGTACATATATATCGTAAGGCAATTGAAATGCGTCTGTTTGTATCGGTAATAATCGGCATTTAAAAATATGAATAAATCAGGCATTCGGTTTTACCAAGTCCTATTTAGTACTATCAACAACATAGTGATGTACCACACGCTTGAGAATGCCCCAACGGTTACTATACTTTTTTACAATTTCTTTCGTTATTTTTAATCACTTTTACCACAGGTAAGATATACTACTGAGTTCGTATTCGTTTTTCTTTTTCCTTTTCCTTTTCCTTTTCCTTTTCCTTTTCCTTTTCATTTATGTCACGCAGCATTTTCATGATCTTTAAGTGAAACATAAAAATGTATCTGTGAGCAACTACATCTTCCATTTTAATATAATATACTAACACTGAGAGTC
The DNA here is from genome assembly GCA_037178635.1 of Bombus dahlbomii. Taxonomy (NCBI): domain Eukaryota; kingdom Metazoa; phylum Arthropoda; class Insecta; order Hymenoptera; family Apidae; genus Bombus; species Bombus dahlbomii. Next base: position 11,702,777 of record CM074113.1, read on the forward strand.
ACAACGTCCACGAAAGAAATAAAGTTTGTAAAAATTATTCAAGTTGCCAAATTATATATTTATATATATGCTCTCGGGAGTATGGTTCTCTTTTAGAAACAAAAACTAAAGAGCATGCGCGAACCCAAATACAGTGTGGCAAAATAATGCATGACTTCGCTAAAAACATGTTTCATGTTTGAAATGAAAGAATATGAAGGATTAAAACATATAATATATATATATATATATATGCGCGCGCGGTGTGTATGTGTGTGTCTGTGTATATATATATATATATGTATATATATTTATATCGAACAGGGAGGTTTTTCTTTTATTTATAGTATTAAATGTTTTCATAGGATACTAAACTATTATGTAGCGCAAAAATTACAAATGGAACTAACGCAAGTACGAAATAAGAAATTCTGAAATTGTTTATTCCCTACGTCTCGTTAAATCTATTTAACTGGAAGCGAAATATCATTGATAAAACTTATACAGGATATTTAGGCTAAACTCATTAATATGCTTTTCAACTGTGTGCCAGATGTAATATTCACCCATGTTTGATTTGTACTCTATGACTAGCCAATGTACTTCTCGATGCTGCAGGTATCATTATAAAAGGAAGAACTGATCATGGGCCTGAGGAACTAATTACCAATCTCGATCGACCAAAGTTTGATTAAACTTTGATAAAAACGGAATACAAAACACAAAAACAAAAAATCAATGAAACTTCATTTTCCTTGTATTTGCTTTTTCTTTCTGTCGACATTTGTGTTGTCTAAAGTCACGTGCGGTTAAGTATGAAGTGAATTATACAAAATTACGACACAGAGAATTCTTACCCACCGTTTGTTATTTCCTCCTTTAGCCACGACATCTTATAAACTGTCATCATTACTGCCCAACTGTATTTGGTTTGGTCACAATGTTACATCAAATGCACTATTCCAGGAGTCCACCAAACGCAGACTCAAGCTCATCATACATGCACGCGTCATTCACACATGTCATGCATACTCTACACACCGATACGTACGTAAAACACGTGTACACTCCGGTGAACACACGTTTTAAACGCACGCACAGCAGCAACTCAAAAAAAGGCAAACCTCGATCTTTCTCTCCTACTCATTCACTCTCTCCTTTGCGTTTTCTTCTTCTCCGTTTTGTTTCTCTCTCTCTCTCTCTTTCTCTCTCTCTCTCTCTCTCTCTCACACACACACACACACTCTCTCGCTCGCTCGCTCGCTCGCTCTTTCTTCCCGCCTACCCCCCGTTCTCTCATTTCACTCTTTCTCAAGGATGGATTCCCTCGAGTTCGTCGGAAGCAGCGGACAGATTTTTGGGGCACATCGTGCACGACACACGTTAGTCAATCGGCCATTTGTCGTCGGAGGTCGTGTGTGAATGGCTAAGGGAAATTAGATCGGAGGGTGGTGCTGGAGTGGACGTCGGGGGTTCAAGGTCAACGAGGGCTCGGTGCAGGTGGGCTTGGCCGGGGGTCAGGCTCGCTCACTATGCTGTGTGGTATACCGGTTAATCCAGCAGTAGGAGGAGCTGAAGTAGGGCCTCCAGCCCCACCGCCGCCTACCGTTGGACCCGTGGGGCCTGTAGGACCCCCGGCGCCTGCACCGCCTGCAGAGGAGTTCGGTCCGCCACCACCCCCACCACCACCGCCGCCGACGACGGAATGCCCACCAGGAGGTGGGGGTGCAGAATCGTGAGGAGTCGTTGAATGCGCCTGTTGAACGGGCAGCCCCCCGGAATAGTATCCGCCGTTGATCCCCTCAGGGTAACTGCTGGAGAAAGCGAAAAGAAATTGGCCACTTCGATAAATGCCTTTTACAAAGTGCCCAATCGATCTTAGGAAATCCAAAGGTTCGAACGCTTCTAACCACGTTACTTTACACACTCGATTCTCTTTCCATGTAATACGAGTTAACATCTGCTTGAAAATCTGTTTCTGTAAAAATTACGATATCTTTTTCCCCGGTGTAAGAGAAACAAATGCAACGATACTAAAAAAAAAGTAATACCCTACGCTGATTTCTTTTTTTATTGATGTCTTTTTCTTTTTCTTTTTTTCTGTTTCTTTTTTTTTTTTTTTTCTTTTTTAAGTTAAGCTGAACTTTCTTTATTTAACGTACGAACGAAGCTTACCCGGTCGAGGAAAGGAAGTATTCCTTGTTCACACAGTTTCGCAAGCAGTCGGGTATGCGACCAACGATAGCTCTTCGTATTTCACTGGCTGCCATCTCACGCAGTTCGGTGCAGCTTGCATCGCTATAGAACGCTGCATGTGGTGTACACAATAGATTGGGTGCGTCTTTCAAAGGACCTATAGAACACATACAGAAATACGCTACTTTACTATCCCTTCAATATTCATGAATCAATTTTCACGCGCGCGCTTCACATTAAGCAAATCCACTAATAGCGAAATCAAATTTCTATATATAAACAATGTACAGTAATATACATGATTGATTAATAAACTCATTAACATTGAATACGCTGTAATACTATGCTAATAAATCATTAAGATATCGTCATATAATTAACATTACAGAGCATTGAATTCTAAGAATGTTTCAAAAAATCATTTTTTTGCAGACGATATTTTAAAATGTACAATAATATATTCAATATAATACTAATGTAATAATTATCCGATTCGTTCGGTATCTTGCTTTATATCAATACTTTTCCGCTATCAATTTTCTCTCTGTAATTATATTCTTGCATACGTATGTTTTGTCGTTGGTGGTGTTTGATGTTGCATCAACTGCTCATAGTTATTAGCGATTATATTTAATTTTTAAAACTCCTTTCGTTTCTTCTGTATATGAAGAGTGCAATGAAACAAAAATATCTGATTCTATATCGTAAACTGCGTAATATTGAAGTCTTTTTACACCTTGCAATAATTTATATTTACGATATTAGTAAAAAAATATATATTCCTTTTATACTATCTATACGTACGAAAATTTGAAATTTTACTACATTTTGCATATCTTAAATATTTTTCTTTTTCTTCTTCTGAGCGTTACCATTGTTGCATGAGCTTAACATTATCCAATAGCGAAGAAGGAGGATCAAGATGATGAAGGAAAACGTTAGTTACATGAGAGAGGGGTTAGGTGGTATGGATAGATAAAACTCACACTGCGATGACTGACCCTGAAAAACATTGTATGGCTCATTTTCGTGTACATCGAGTGCTGCTGCACGAATTCTGCCTTGTTTCAACGCTGCGGCCAAAGCGTCATCGTCAACCAGACCACCCCTTGCTGTATTGACTAAGAAGGCGCCAGGTCTCATCTACGATATAAGAAATTAATGTGGATAAAATACAAAAAAAAAAAATACAGAATTTATCACAGATAATTTTAATCTTTAACAAGGTTGTTATTATCTATATCGTTATATATTGCATTGTTAGCGCAAGATACATTTACAAAAAGTAAAGAAATTTTCCTTTAAAAAAAAAAAAAAAAAAAAAAAAAAAAAACTTCAAATTTGACCTGTAATACCTGTTTTATGGTGAATTCATTAATGAGATGATGATTATGCTCGTTCAAGGTACAATGCAAGGATACACAGTCTGACTGGAATAGCAAATCCTGTAATAAATCATATAATTATAAGTTTTATAGAATATAACTGAGATTGCTACACTATTACCTTGGAAAAAAAAAAAAAAAAAAAAAAAAGGAAAAAGAAGAAAAAACGACAACAACAACAACATTGATATCAAACCTGTAATGTATAGACCCTGTTAAGACCAAGAGATTTTTCAATTCCGTCTGGTAGATAGGGATCATAAAAAATGACAGTGAAACCGAAGGCTTTGGCACGCAGGGCAACTGCAGAACCAATCCTGCCTAATCCAACTATACCAAGTGTGTCACCCCGTATCCTTGCACATCCTGTTGCAGCTTCCCTGACCTAGGAGACATCAAATATCAAATTGGACTTTTAATACATTTGCAATGTAACGCAATAAATATACTATGCAGCACATTTTAAAATTCTTACCTGTTCTGGACCTGTGAATTTCTTTCCTTCGCGTACCATGTTTGCCAACCAATATGTACGTCGATATAAATTTAGAATAAGACAAAGAGTAGTGTCAGCTACTTCTTCAACACCGTATCCAGGCACATTGCACACAGCGATGCCAAGTTCCCCTGCTGCTTTGACATCTATATTATCTACTCCAGATCCAATTCTCACAATGATTCGTAATGTTTTGAATTTTTCGAGATCTTCCTTTGTCAGAATTATAGTGTGCCACATTAGTGCACCTACTGCCTCATTTAATACCTACAGGAATGTTATAGTAACATCTCGATGAATTATTACAAATAATAAAATAAAAGATGTTCCTTAATCAAAAGAAATTTTAATAGCACAGAATACACATTATAGACAGATAACTTACCTTTTCATGAATTTCTGATGTTGACTGTGCATCACAGAAGGCTACTGTTGCAACATCTTTGAGAATCGGCATTTCAATAGAACAGTCTCGACCATCTAACAAAGCCACTAATGGTCGTGTCTGAATGGGTCCATTTGCAATAGGACCCCTCAGGCTATCCATTCGAGGGCGTTTGGGCATCATCTTCCGTTTGTCCATCGGTCAAACAGCCCCCCCAATTTTTATATTTTTCACTTGTACTTTCAGTGTCACTAAGAATGTCTGCTTTCTTCCAAGGAAGTCCTACAGTCCACTGACAAGGAAGCCTCTGAGTATATCTTAAAATACAGTTTTTCACTTTTATGCTTTGTCACACAAATTGCTTCTCTAACACTGATTTCTGGTCGGTTTTTGGACAAGGACCGCCGAACTCCCAACGCATCACGAATTGTTGAACACCGTCTCCTGAAAATTTCAAATAAAATATCATTTAAGATATAAATCATTTGGAACCTGCCATACTTATATACACAACACAATAATATGTTTATTAATGTATGATGTTGCAATACAGTAATTAAAATATCGCTTATGCAAAGTCCACTCTAAGTAATAATAATGAATTAAAATTATTTAGCATTTCGTAGTAATCAACTATACGTACATATTTTGCAGTTAACGTAAACAAAACTAAATTGCATTAGAATTTATTTTATATTATTTGACGTATAAATTATACATATCAAAAAGATAAAATTTGCAGTAAAATTTCTAAAAAAAAAAAAAAAAAAAAAGAAAAAGAAAATTGTGCCAATTACATTTATACCTTCGATAATTAAAATATTGAGAAAGAAAGAGCAATACGTATGAAGTACGAACTTCGGTCAATAAACATACATTTCGACGCCTTCATGAATTTCTTCGTAGAAAAGAAATCCATGTGATACGTATGGTTGCGAATATTTCACTCACGGATGTAATATCATGCAATGAATAGTTCGGCAAGATATTGGTACTCAGTTAAGTGAGAAAATTTAGCATTACTTTATATTACAGAAAGCGAAACACTTAACAGCGTGTACGAAACCGAATGTTTTAGGTTACCTTGAAACGCGCCGGCTTAACCTGCGCAGTACGCGTGTCCAGCACAGTGATAGAAGCGCTTGGAAAATATAAGAAGTTTCAAGAATATAACGTCGGTGTTATGTCAAACAAAAATACGTATGAACTTTCTACACTTCGGTGTGAAACAGCGGTAAAAAGTATTGCACAGGACACACCATGTATCGAGAACGAAATTACTAGCTGGGGCAAATGTTTTTGGAACTGATAATAGAATGCCTGGCTTTGGTTAGTGGGTCGACGTTTTCAGCCCATTTTCGGCAGCAATTGTAAACCAATCATGATGCATTTGCACGCTTAATGTCCGATTAACTGCTATGGTAACTCATAAATTCTAGTTCTCAAAATCTTGGTATCTACTAATATGATCAATACGCAGGCAACTATACGAAAACAGAAAATATGTTCGGTAAGAGTCGATTTAGTACCCGGTGCTTTTATATGGCGGAACGGAAAAATGCTGAACCAGCGAAGTTCCATAAGAAAGTAGAGAAACTGACACGTGGCGCCCTCGTCAGACGCCGTCACCACACGACAATTAACCAAGATCATCAAAAATGAATCAAACTTTCTTCAAAGTACCTCAATATGGTATTCCTGACAATTGGTATAACCTTAGGCTAGTACTACTTCCGTAATAATACTATAGAATATTCTCTGATGAACTACAATACAAACAACCTTCTCTTGTCTGTTCGGAAATAGAAAATTCTACATTACTTTAACTGCTTTATATTAAAGAAATTGCGAACAATCATACACTTATCGTTATTACCCTACAATTAATTTTCAGAGCGCGTTAATAATCGTGTTAAATAGAAATCCATAATGCTAATTTTCTAGCCTGTTATGTCAACTATGTTTCTCATTCAGTTTTTTCATTGACACTCACGATACAGATTGAGATCTCGTTTGTTACAAGTGCTCGCAGAGATTTCTTCAGTGAGTTTATAGTAGTTGGCCCGCCGTAGCAAAAACATTCTATGTGGTAAGGTTAATATAAGATAAATGATACACATTAAGAATGTTTAATCTGTGGGTCAATACACACAGGCCAATCGGAAACACAGTCCACGGAGAAGGCTACAAAATGAGATCGCTGCTGGCCTCAGCGAAAGCGAGGATGCGATACTAACGTAGAGTGCAAACCCAAGCACTTTGACTTGGGCACATGTTGTGCCAACTCAGCGAAAATGCAAGCTCATATCATCAAAAGGAGGAGAGGCAAGGAAGCGAGATTAAGCCCTTGTTCGACAGCTGGCAACGTATATCATACGTAATACACGTACGGTTCGTAACATGGAGGAGCAATGTGTTGAGGAAGTGCGCTCAGAAAGAACATTTTTATTTATTATACAGTTCCGCGCATGAATAAATGATTACGATGATGAAATATACCCAATGTTACTATGTTAATTATAATCTTTAGTTCCTCCTCGCACTTACGAGTAAGTAAATGAACAAATATTATAAGGCCTAATATTCGAATCTATTCTTTTTTTTCTCTTTTTCTTTTTTTTTTGTTTGTTTGTTTTATATTGTTTTCTAGATGATTTTTACGATATGAATTTGTATTATAAACCGAGGTTTTGTTAAAATTTTATCAATTAACGAACTTAGTACTTGGAGGACCCACGGCATCATATTGTACGTAATGTTTACAACTTATAAGGTTCGCTTGTCAACGTTCCTTACAGCAATGAAAGCTTCTGAAAAGTTATCAAAAGATATTCCAGAACGAGTTAAAAATTCATCGAGCTTTTAGAACGAACGTTTCGACTAAGCGGTCGAATTCAACCCTTTAGCTTAATCTCAGTGTGCAACAGAGTTTTTCGAGTTACAGATACAACGATGAAGGGTGAGGGAGAAGAGGAAGGCGGCGAGTGCGGTGAGGGGAATGAGGGAGGAAAGGGGAAAAGCAGAGCAAGGGTGGGGCAACGAAGCTGCCTGTGGGATGGGGAGCTATGAGGGCGAAGTTATCCAATTATTGTCTAACCTGGGAGCAACTTTACTTGGCGGAGAACCGTTGGTGGGAGGGAAGCTCGTCCTGCCAGCTCTCTCCCTTCCTACAATCGAGCCACGATAAAGTAAAGTTTGTTTCAAAACTTACCGCGCAGAGAGGTGACTAGGTTTTTGTTAGTGACACGTGAAATTCAAACGACTTCAATGCGATAATAATCGCGGCAAATTTTTTTATATCGACCGGCAAGGAGAGGAGGTGTATTCAGATTCGAGAAGGATCCCGTAAATTAAGTCAAAGGTTCATTAATAATACGATCGCTACGAAACTTTTTCAGCGTGAACATTCAAGAATACGGCCACGTCTTATGAATATGTAATTAGGCAAAAGAAGGATATAGCTATTAATTAATTAAGTTTAAATTTATCCTAATCGCAAGTTAGGTTAAGTTACATTATATCTTTACATTGAGCACAAATTTCTGTTATTATATAATAAGAGTGTTAATAATATATTTGTAAAAGATACGTACACGCATCTTTCATTCTTGTTTCTTGAAGTCATACGATATAACGATATTATAAAGGACGGATGTATTAAATATTCCGTGATGAATATTTCTATTAATATGCATAAGGAGTTAATTAGAATGAAACCATTTCGGTATAACAAAACCTTTATTATTTGAAATCCGGTATTAGGAATGCTCATTGATAGCGAGCTAAAAATAAACAAGTCTATTAGGAAAGTGCACTAGCGATAACATTCGTTATAATGACGCATATGGCATCGTGGAAACCTTTTTAAAGCGATGTATTGTTAGCACCAATAAATACGTATTTTAGGTCAGTTTTAAACACAAATCACATCGTTACTTTAATTACTGTTCTAAATGTTGAATATTTATATTTTAACTTCTCTCGTGTTTCTTCGATATATCCGGTATATTATGCACATGTAAATTTATCAGTTATAAATCAACGTCAATTTTTAAAAAATTCTTCTACATGCTCAGAAATTTCATTTAATTAACCAAAAATCAAAATCAATCTTCACGTTGCGAAGAATAAATTTTCCTTGTAACAATACATGTTCATCGATAAATGCAAACGAAACAAGGAGTTCGTTCAAATTACGAAATAAGAATAAAGAACATGAAGGAAGATACTCGTCCAATTACGATGATAAAAATCGACGCGCCATCTGCGAGCCATCGAGATACAGGACAACGCGGCCTCCTCTTTGTAGAAACAAAAATCGGTTGTACTCTGCGCAACGAATAACAGACGCTTAAATAAATATCCGTGCCTGAAAAGAGAGCGAGAGTTTGTTCTAAATTGTAAATATAAAAAACGAACGAAAACGAAAAAGAGCAAAGCAAACGAGGGGGTGGGGAGTGTGCGTGCGTGCGTGCGTGCGTGCGCGTGTGTGTGTGTGTGTGTGTGTGTGTGTGTGAAAGAGAGAACAGTAAAAAATCTGTCGAGTACTAGAATGGAGAAAGGAGCAGAAGAAACTTGTCCAATTATGATGACGAGTATCGGTGTCGGCGTTCGGGCATTCTCATCCTTGGGCACAACGGAATGGGTCGGCAAAGGGGTAAAGAGAGGGGCTGTTGCTCTGGTACCTTCCGCCTCCACGTTCGTCTCTCCAGCGGGCAACGAGCGAACGGCCATGAGTGTAGAAAGGGAGGGAGGGAGGGAGGGAGGGAGGGAGGGAGGGAGGGAGGGAAGGGAGGAAAGGGAGAAGGAGAAGAGGAGAGGCGACTACTTAAAGTTGGCGGAAAGTTTGGTTCGGCAGCAAAGTTAACTCAGTTAAGTTCTCCGCTCCTAAAGCGAAACTTCGGTTCTCCAACGCCTGCCCTGGCAGCCTGGTTGCCTGCCTGCCTGCCTCTGCCTGGCTTGCTCTCCATCCTCTCTCTTCTCTCCTTTTCCTACCGTGTGCCTTCTCCCTTTCTCCTGTCTCTCCGTTCTCGTCTCGCGCCCGTGCTTCCTACTGTCTTGGCCATCCTTCCTTCCTTCCTTCCTCCTATATCCATTCCTACGGTGCTCCACGAATAAGCAATGTGTTTTGGAATTATCACTTTTCCGCAAACTTTCGTCACGATGTTTCGCCGTGACGATCGATTGGCATCGACCCGCGCGCGACCGGTGTCACTCTCGTTTGCCTTTTGTGCTACTCTCTCCGTGCACCGGTCGCGTCAATCTGCGGCGTAACCATTTAGGCCCAGACCCAGGCCCAGGCCCAGGCCCAGGCACAGGCCCAGGCACAGGCCCAGGCCCAGGCCCAGGCCATCCATTTTGCAGCTGGAACGAGACGTTTTCACGTATGTACACGCGGATGCGGGTACGAGGGACAAGACTTCTTTTTTCAAAGCTTACGTTCCCTCGAGCTGTGAGTGTTTGAAGAAAATTTAAGAGTTTCATATGCCCGTCCTTACTTAAGATGATTTGCATAAATTGTTGAGCTTTCGTATGGATATAAAGTTTGAGGTGTTAAATTTAAATGACATAATTGAGACATCCTTTTCGTATGACTATTATCAATATGATCGATACACGATTTATATGTACGGTGTATATAAAATTAAAATTAAGATTATTATATGAATTGTTAAGGGATTGAACATTTTGAAAAGATACACTTTATTAGATATAAGTCTTTGTGATTATTTCTTGTAATATTTCTGCATAAAAGTTCAAGGTCAGTAATTTATAAATCGAATTCCTTTGATGTCGGCTAAAGATTTCAAAACACAGTATAAAATTTCACGTGAAAATGGTCAAAAGTAAAAGTGACTTGGAAACAGCTAGGTAAAGCCTGTAAACTTCGAGGAGACGTTTCAGGAAGAAAGATGTTTCTCCCACTTCCCTGAGAACTCTGCCCCCTCCCGCGTCCAGAGTGGCAGGCAACGATCGAAATTCCAAGACGAAGTTTACGAGATTCCAAGGAAAGCGCGAGTTTCGCTTGCGTTTATCGTTGCCTTTCTTCGCGTACGTACGTGTATAGGAGCTTGTAAGCATCGTTTTGTAACAGATACCAGTCAGCATCAACCGCGTACTGTCCCTCCTTTGATGGTACGCCAGAGCAAAAAAGAAACCGGTCGAGTCGGTACTTACGAAGAGGTTTAGCTTTCAGGGTTCATGTATGTATGTACATAGTTTGAAAAGAAGTTACGACCGTTCTCCTGGCCAAACGGAGGGAAAGAACTTTCCTGCGCCAATAATTTTTTGGAGCAAAAAATTATTCAACCGTGGAAAAGAAGCAGTTTCGTATTTAGATGTTTTAATTAAATTGTAAATGATCTCGACGTTGCGCAAACGTTATTTCCTGCTACTTTTTGCACTTACCGAATGCAATAATATTATTAGCAAAATTTTACCAATCGCGACTCGCAAGTTATCAACGCTCTCACTAATAAGTTCTCTTGGATAACAAGTCTAGTAAAAAAATAGTAAAACAAGCAAGATTCTACAAATGAACAAATGTGAACAAATTATTCGACATAAAATTGTAAAAATTGTTTGCGCGGTGAAAGCTTGTAACGAACAACTAATTACTTGCCGATATACTAATATTGAAAATTAGTAGTTTATTAGTATTATTAACTAGTAAATTATATCAATCTTTGACATTACATATATCAAACATATCATTACTAAATTACTGTGCAAGAGAAGACACTTGCTATTCATTTGAACGTAGGATGCAAAATTATTAGAAAACACTACGTGTTTTCTAATTGTACGTTATTACATGGATTAAAATTTTTTTTATTTTCCTAATTTAAATTTTTTACAAATTTCGAAAACGCAACTGGAAATGCGCAACAACCGTTTTATTTAAAGTAGCAGCAGTGAGATAATTTATTTATATTAATTTGATAACGAGATTATGTAGGTTGAAATCTTTAAGTAAACAGATAATATATTTGAAGATCATAAGATACGCATGATGATTCATAGAAATGAAAGATAATACTTCGTAGGACATACGTATCTACGCGTTAAATCGAATGTAGTATGTATATATTTATGTGGAAAATTTTTGAAATTGTTTTTGCTCCATCATATCGAATTAACTGATTCATCGTCAAAGAGAATAGATTAAATCCTTATTTCAATAATTTATGATAATACCAATAAATCAATTGATAATGTTTAAAAGAAAATACGGTAGCATTCTAATTACTCCTAACGTTTTTCTTAATAACGACAGCTTATAAATTATTACGTATATCGCTTATGTTTACGCGATATTTTTTTTTTTTTACATACTCCTGTGTAGTATGTAAATTCAATTCATGAACTATCGCTATATATCTATGAATCATCTCGAATTATTTTGAAGATAAGAGACTAATTTTTCCGTACCGCTAATTCATTTAACGTTTGCTCTTGTAACATACTAAAACAATTATTTTCTTCCTCTTCGTAAAACCGAAAGGATTTGTAAATCAGTCCTAATATGATTTGTAGAAAATTTTAGCAAAATAAAAAAGATCGAGAGAAAGTAGAATAAGTAAGGAAAGGAAAGGAAAATAGAAGGAAAAAGAAAAAAAGAAAAAGGAAAAGAAGTAATAAGAAAACAAGATAAACAACAACAGAGTTGAACTCTGTAAATTCATTCGCCGTGTCGGCCTTGAGATCGCACTCGGTTCTACAAATGTCGATGCACATGCAAAGTGCGCTCGAAGCACGAACCTCCGTGTCTGCCTGCTCTTCTACACACTGATCGATATAGGTGCACGCATTAATAACTTGCTGCCTTTGCACCGTGACAGTCAAATCGGCTCACCCAGTGACTCATCCCGCGGCTCGCACGAGTAGTATTCGAGTTTGTGCGAGTCAACTTGGAAAACATTTGGCTCGCTACGTTTCAACATCGTCCCTGGGCGTTTACCTTGGCAAACTATTCCTCGGCAGGAGTTACGGATCCATTCAAGCGTCGCGTGGTTCGTGTTCGCGCAAAAGGAACAACGGCGATAGCAGAAAAATTCAGCGTTAAAGATTCCCAAGTTGGTGAAAACTTTTAATTAGCCACTGACAAAAGGCGTCGCCAGTTACGTTCGTTGAACAAAAGCGATAATAGGAGCAACGACGGTAAACTGACGGTACAATCGTTCGTCGCTTCAAACTTTCAACCAGTAATAACCTACAGAGCAAAAGCGTGCAACAGAGTGTACGTGGGAGAAAGTACAAGAGCACGGACTCGTGTCGAGTCACTACATACATTCGTTGCATTCATATCTGAAACCTTGAAGACAGAGATAGAGATAGAGATAGAGATAAAGAGAGAGAGAGAGAGAGAGAGAGAGAGAGAGAGAGAGAGAGAGAGAAGAGAGCAGAGAGCAGAGAGAGGCCGACAGGTGGCGAGTGGAACGACTCGAGCACACGGAACGCTTCTCAAAACCGTTTAACATCCGTTTAACATCCCTTTAAGCGTCTCCATGCCGGCCGACGACGAGTGACGTTAAATCAGATCTGACCGTGCGCGCGCACGGTCGCGGTCCGTTCGAGTATTACGATGCAAAGAATTGTTACGGCATCTCTTGTACGAGAGATCCATCCATTCGCATAACTCTGTCTCACCACTGCGCCGCGCGGTCGGGTTAAGAAGGACTCGATCGAGAAGCATACATAAAAAGAACAATGCCAGTGTGGCTGAAGACATGTGCCAGCAGCTCGTGTCTCCTTCTATTCATGGGTAGGGGAACGCGATGAATATACCCTTGTTGAGTTTCAAAGTTACATACACTCCGTCGACTTCGCCAACCCCTCCCCTTCTTTACGGTTCCCTATATCCTCTTCCGCTCTGAATCAGAATTTTCCACATAAACCGCGACAACTTTTCTTATTGTTTCCGCGCCCATTCTAGACGCGCTTCACGGAATAAATCACTTCCAAAGAAACAAAGAAAGTTGTTCGTAAAACCTTCCATACGCTGCTGCTACTACTACACACTATGCCTCGCTGGATATATTAAAAATACAAAAGAAAAAATGAAAAGAAACAGGCTCGGTAGTAATCATTATTATCGTAAATACGTTAAAGAAGATGCGGCGAAGTTCAGCGAATCGACGACAAGACTACCAAACAAACCGGTTCGGGCTGAGAACCTCGTCGTTCTAATTCTAGTTAAGAAGAAACTTAGCGAGATATTAAATTAATTCGAGCGCGAACGCAGTCAGGACAGAATTTTCCCATGCGAGATCTATCCAGCGAAATGAATGATTTCTAGAGGCACGATAATCTAAAGAACACATCGTTCGGAGTAATACACAATACTTACACACATATATCTATCTATCTATCTATCCATCTATCTATCTATCTATCTATCTATCTATCTATCTATCTATCTATCTATCTATCTATCTATCTATCTATCTATATATCTATCTATCTATCTATCTATGTATATATATATATATATATATATATATTGTACGCGCTCGACGCGTTGATTAGCACAATATCTCAAATCAATCGAGCAAGGAAGGACTAATAACTCCTAGAGAAATGATAATCCATTAGCGAAGCGTAATGACCTATAACCCATTAGGCGCAACGGTTACATGGAGAACAAGTTCGTCCACGTATTAGAGCGGCCAATTTATAACTTACTTCACGCTCGCTAGCGTCCCCGCGTAAGAACGTCCGAGAACGGCTCAAGTATGTGAGAGAGTGCGCGTATAAAAGCGACCTCACGGGGCCGCAAGTATATACAAACGATTTTCTCTCTCTCCTCTATGCGCGCGATTCACCAGCATGGAAGCAGCAGCCAGCAGCACCGATGAGTGAGTCCCGCGTACACTTATTTTCTCGTGGATGTGCCCATACACACCTACGTGCGTGCTTGCTACGTAATACGTACGCAGAGGACATAAAACTTGCTTCTCGTGTCTTCCCCGTCGCTCTTTTGCCTCATTTTCCGTTCTCTCTCTCTCTCTCTCCCCCTCCCCTCCCCTCACCCTTTCTCTTTCTGCTGTGTGATCGTCCCCAACGTTCGTCGCGTCAGCTCGACCTATGCGCGCGCGGCGCACACCTATACAGAGTTACAGCGGGTTAGGACAAGTGCGTAGAGAGCGGCAGAGAGTAGTTTCATGGAGTTTAGTTCCTCGTAGTGGATATGGCATCTTGACTCCTAGTAGTGGAGTGTGGCAAGCAATGGCCGGCCCGATCGATGTCTCGGCAACTTCCCACCCTCGACAGTCTGCCCCTCTCTTCACGACACGTCCCCTCTCAACCTCGCCCCGCTTTGGCACCCTACTCTCCGGCTTTCCTCATCCCAACCGTCAGACTCCCCGTCTCGCCCAACCACCTCCCGCTGTCCCCATCCTCCGACACATCGAACTAAATCCCGGAGCTGCTTACTGCTTCCAAGTCTGTTTACAATGGCGATACGCTACCCCCATTATCCTAGGGTCGTACTTCACGTTCGGACTACATCACCTCAATGACGACAACGACGAGTTTCTTTTTCTTAACTTTGTATATTTCTTTCGAACGATCCACACCTTTTCTCTCTTCCCCCCCCCCCCGCACCAACCTCCACCACCACTATCCAATATTCACGTAGCAGCCGTATCTCTATTTGTTTTATCTCGTTTATAGCTCGATTCCTGTAATCTGAAGTATTTCAGACATTTCCAGGTATATACGCGTATAGTATATTTAGCTCGGTCAATTTACTGGAAGATATTCCAACTACCGTAGTTACGTACAGCGTACTGTGGGGACCTTCTTCTTTGACTGAGCAATGAATACGGAGATACATGATGCGCGTCCGTTCGTTACTATCGAACCAATTACATCTCGATATCCGAGTGATCTAAATGATTGAATACTAAAGCATAGTCGATAATTTAAAGAAGAAACATTGGTAGGTAATAATCCTTAAATGCGTATTAGAATATATGGGAGGTATTTGCATGATTACAAATAATCAATTTGTTACAAGTATGATCAATGACGTCGTTTCTTTTGCGTGTTCCAGACGCATTGTTCCACGTTATTTACGTAATACATGTGCATTTATCTATTATTATAGCTATCCATGTCCGTTTTCCGCAAGACTGGCAGAAACGAATGGCAATATCTATATTTTCATTCCATTGTACAGGCATTGTAGAAATCGATTGCCTGTAGCCTGAATAGCATAGCAGTAATTACGCTTTTCCCTATTCTCGATTATTTGTACAAGAAGAAGCGGCCCATGACGAAAAGAAATCAG
This sequence comes from Bombus dahlbomii, assembly GCA_037178635.1. Taxonomy (NCBI): domain Eukaryota; kingdom Metazoa; phylum Arthropoda; class Insecta; order Hymenoptera; family Apidae; genus Bombus; species Bombus dahlbomii. The sequence goes on from CM074113.1 coordinate 11,718,511, forward strand.
GGTGCATACGAAACAGTTTCCAACGTTCCGCTGGCTGCTCGCATAGAAATTGTCATATATCTTTTTCGCGAATCTGTACGACACGCTCTAGTATCTATCGAATACCATTTGCGAACGATACCGAGGCACTTAGCAGTGGAGAAAAGAAAAATGCCATTGGGTCCAATCCCGGATTTATGAACGTTTCTCTTTCCGTAGGTTTCTGCGCTCTAATATCCTAAATGAAAATACCTCTTTTAATCGATTAATTTATAAATAGTGTATTTCTGTGTTCTTTTCAATCGTGCTCGAATGTAGAAAACACTCGTATATTCGATGCATACGATACTATGAGACAAGTTATTTTATCCTTCTACGCGAATACAATTGTAATGAAAAGCTTCGAGTCAACATATCCGGTAAAATTACTATCTGTCCGAATCGCATACAACTGGCAGGAAACGGCGAAAAACGTGCCCTCTATCGTGCAGATTTTTGATTACACGACATCTAACGGAAAGCCCCGTCCTCATGCTCGACGAAACTTGAGCGACGAAACCGAGGAAGGAAAAGAGGAGGAGAAACCTATAGCTCGTCTCTCTCCCCTGAGAGAAGTATAGCATACCCAATAGTTGAGTCAGGTCAGTTTGCTAGCCTTACATAAAAGAGGCTAAGTAACGACGAAGAGAAAGAAGATAGGAAAACGTTATAAGATATACACACAGGATGAACAGGGCAAACCTGAAGAGAACAGCGCTGCGGGAGAAGAGAGGCATCGAGGCAAGGAGAGTAAGGGCAACAAGAGAACGAGTGGGGGCACCTGTTACAACCGACCAGACCGTTCTTTCGCTCTCCCTTTCCCTCTTTGTCGTGCACTCATCCACATGCCACTTAGGCTGTTACATTGAAATTTCTACGGAACGATCGGATATATACAGCGCTTCTAAAATGAGCGAACAAATTTTCAATGTGTATACTACTATCGTAAACGTTTCGTCCATAACGGGACAAGATGAACTGTTCGTCGTGCTTACTATAGACAGAGAGACTACTACGCAAATCGTTTAAACGATACGTACGTGTTTTGACTTGTCGATACAATTATGTATATAGGGTGTTCTAAAACAGAGAAAAACGTTTGGGATCCGATAGGATAATCTGGTTGCTTCTAATAAAATTTCTAAAATTTTATAATTAAAAATAAAATAGATATTATCGTTTTTGTATGTGTAAAATAGGTTGCCAAGCTTTATCTTTAAATTCGTATTAAGGTAAGTATCCGTATAAAAAATATGTAATCTGTATTTTTCAATTTTATTAAACCGATGCAACGCTAGTTCAACGTTATATGCACGTTATCTATGATTTTTACAGTTACTCTTCACTTCCTTACATAAGTAGTATCTCACCTACAAGACAACTTGGAGGAAAGTTTGAATGACAATATATAAATAGCCCATAAGCCCATAAGCTTTGTGTAATTGTAGTCATCCGATAAGTTGTATTTCTCGTTTCAGCCAATTCCTGGGGGCCTTAACGATGTTCACCTTGAGGATGGGAAAAGATCCCATGGACACGGAGGGGAAATACTCCCTTTCGAGTTATGGCTATCTTTTGTTTGCGACAAAGGTTTGCAAGGATAGCTAGCTAGTTTGCAAGCGTTTCAAATTGAAATAAGTATTCACCGTTAACGGTTAGAAATATGGTTTTCTTTCCTAACAGAGAACTTCTCGCGCTACGTTCTCGAGCTACTTTGAATTCTGTCACGCGAAACTAGGATGTAATTTGAACATTGGCGACGATAGAAGTGTAAACGAACAACTTTAACTACCTACAAATAATATATTCGCATAATTGCATCTTAACCAGCACCCGTTAATAATCTAATCGGAGTAACTATAATGGAGATAAGTTATGTATGAGATTAGGTGTGGTAGGCCAGATTAAAGTTATTTGAGATTTTTTCAACCACTATTAATCACAAATATTTCAAGGTCAGTTTCACCTTGTCAACCGAGGTCACATATTCCTATCGTGTCCATGTGACATAGGTATCGCAAAATACGTTCTGTAAGACGAGCTAAATTTTCCTTAATCGTTTGTAAACCACTTTCATAAATAACAACAAATATTTTGTTATCACGACTACCTAAAACTATACTCTATACAACTCGTTAAACGAATTCGGGACATACGTTCCCAAAACAAGTAAGTATTCACGGTGATTTTATAAAAAAAAAGAAATTCAGTATGTTTTTCTTCTAAATCAGAAAAATCCCTGTAACGAACAAAAAATGACTGCGACCTATATAAAAAAAAAAAAAAAAAAAAAAAAAAGTCACTTCCGCGGCTGTGAACGTGGGATCTGTCCCCCATCGTGAAGGTAAACAAAACGCACTCGAAAAGCTTTGGTCGTTTATTTTAGAAACAGCCTGTAGAGCGCCGCTTCTCTCTGCAGCCCGTGGACAATCGACGTAACCACTCTCTCGTGCCTTTTACCGCACTTGTACGGATCCCGGACGAAGTGTAACGATGCCGAGAGATCGATAATAACCGCCGCGGTTTGGTTCCACCCGAGCCTCGTACGAGACAGGGACACTTTTTTCCTCCTCCTCCTCCTCCTCCTCCCTCCCCCTCCCCCCGCCGCCCTCGACGATCCTGCTATCTCTCTCTTTATTTTCGTCATCTCTTCTCCCGTTCCTCCTCGTGGCGATTTCACGCTTTAATTACGCGACAAAAAATGACGGAAGAGCGACGACAGAGAACAAAGCCTACACAAACTTCGCTCGTGCATCCTCCTTGTTTATACTTGTCCGCATGTTTTATTTTTTTTTTTTTTTTTTTTTTTGAAACTTTTATTTTCCAAATAAATGTTTATCCTTCGATGAAAATAATAGCCATCGCTGCGTTAAAAAGGAAAAAAAAATGGAAAATCGATTATCCGTAATGGTACTTTTAATTTAACTATAAACGTTCGAGCAACTTAAGATTCGAAAATACGACAGTCGTTCATTTTTCGCATTATCGCGTTATTATCAGTGCAGGCGATAACATTTCTGAAGAGGTACATAGGTACGTGGTGTTCCTGCAACGCATCTGTATCCCATCGAAGACCATGCAAGTCGTGTAACGAACTGACTTATCTCAGCGCGCGTTATACGACACGCCAATACGACGAACAGGGAATATAATCAAGCAAATTTTACAAACGCTTCAAACGTTGCTCTTATTTCTTATTTGTGCTTAATGATAGATACACGATAGATAGTTGTGTGAAAAGAAAGTGATAACGCGTTTAACCGGATAGTTTGGTGTTTAGGAGATGACACGACGTTGCTTTCGAGCGATACATAATCGCAATATACATATGTTTCTGTGCGAACCGAGTCTGAAACAAACAAATAACAAATTCATTCTTCTGACGACCTCGTGGTTCGCTATGAACCATGAATCATCGATAAGTAGTAAACCAAATGGCAACAAAAATTCTAAGCCACGCACCATCCCACGACCCGTACGCGGCGCGACATATTCCTTAACCGAATTGAACGCGATATATGACCCGATTATGTCCAACCGTCAGTTAACAAGCACTAAGACTACTATCGATCTACTACTTAACGAAACCAAGTACCGAATTACAGTCGATAGTAACGTTCAAGTAACGTTCTGTCATAATAAATATTATATATATTGTACGAATATTGTACGAATATTGTACGAATATTGTACAAATCGTCAGACAATTAGCAAAGAGAACGCGGAAAAAGAAAGGGAGACGTTAGGCGGACATCAAAGATATTCTTGCGAACCGGCGGCTCCTTAAATAAAGGAAGAACGCGATTGGACAGTGACGACGGCGCGAAAATCGACCTCCTTCGTCAAACTGAGAACGATTTAACTTTCTCGAAGGATAACGCCTTGCCGTTTCCTTTCTCCTGGACGATTGCAGGAGATGGATTTACGCGGCGCCAACGAGGAAAACGTAAATATACGCGATGCCGCGCGCACACACGCGGCCAGCCGTGAGTGGGTTTCTAGTAAAAAGAAACAGAAGTGTCGCGACGTGAATACAGGTCACAACATCGCTGAATAAGCAACCGAGCGCGTGTATACACCGCTGCTCTCCGCGTTCAGCAAATTACGTAAGGCCAGAACAGGAGCTCGTTTAAATACCGACACAATCAACGATGAATAAGTTACCCGTGCATGTGGCGCGCGCACCGGCGCGGTGAAACGAAATAAGGGAAACGTACGCGACGCGTTCGTTCCATATTCGCGTTAAATTCGGCGAAAGTTACGCAATCCAACATACCGTTTGGCGCCGACGTCCTTTAAGACTTGCTATTAGCCATCGAACTATGCGTACATACAGAAATTTTCCACTACTTTCGCATCATTTCTACATTTTGTATTTCACATTACAGTATCACACAAACATCGAAAAGTATTTTTTTAATTCCCCATCCTTCTTTTCCCTTTTTCTTCTTTTATCGTGTTCATCTTCTTTCTATAATTTTATTATTCCAATGTTAGGTGATCGGAAAACGCCATGTCACGCTTCTAATATTTTGCGGTCGTTCGAACCCTACACATTTCAGATTAGTAGGTCGTTAGCATGCTTTATCGTTTCGAACGGAAGCTTGTTAACCAAGTCCAGACAAGAACATCGAACTCGTGGAAAAACCAAACCAGTGCGTGTGTCGAAGTTGAAGTATAAGTGGCATTGATTATGTTATAAAATATTTTTGAACTTCACTTGTCCATGCACGAAAATCCGATTATGTAAACTTCGTGATTATGTCATTTTTAATTTATAAATATTCCCTTTGTATATTATTTTTTAATTGTTGTTAAAACCACGGAAGGACCATATAATTAATACTTAATTGGTGCTCGTATTATAATCTTTCTCAATAAAGAAATAAAATAATATGATTATTCTTTTTTATCTTAACTCTTCGTTACTTCACAATGTTAAGAAAAACACTCTTTCTTTTTATTTTTTAATTTTTTTTTTCTTTTTTTTTTAAATTAGAAAATGGTAAAACAGACGAATAAAACCAGTTAAAAAATTGACGATAGATGCAAAAGTATCGACAAACTTTTAAAATTAATTAAGTTCGTTGTATTAGTTGTGAACGCTAAAACGGTCGTCTACAACTTTGTATTGTAAGAGAAGCAAGCGATATATCAAATCAATCAAAGGATGCGGGTTGCACGAACACGTATAAAAGATTCACGCGACAACAGCGGGACACCAGGAAACAGGGCGGAAAAAGTTGAGAACCACTAAGTGCGTTCACGGTGTCACCCACAAGCACGAATGATAATCGTTTTCGCAAAAGTTCGCTCGAACTCTGAGGAGGATGCTAATTTGTAGCACGAACGTGGTGCGATAATTAGCGACGCGTGTAAACGCGTTCTTAAATTATGTCCTCGCTTAAGAAAATTCTCTGAGATAGCGAGCGTGCGCGTATGGTAAGTCTCTGGCGTGAAAAACGCAAAACACATTAATATGGTGTATATCAAGAGATAAATAGATATGGAGAAGACAGGCCTGTCGACGGAAGGAGCGGGAGATACAAATGAATGATATTCTAGAAGCGTCTATCCAAATGGCGGTCAGTCGCATGATACGTACACTTAGCAGAATAAATGATTTACATCAAACTGTACTGCACCATAGGCATTTCGCTACTCCGGCATGCTCTTCGAACGGCAAATCAAACATTTCCAGTAACGTGATTTATTAAAATGTAAAGAGGGAACATCACGCGAACTTGATTCGACCGAGTTCTCAGATACGTGTAAGTATACCTGTGCATACACAGATGGACGAAGATTGAAAATTCCCTGCGAATGTTTCTTTTCATAAATGAAATTTCAAAGCGTACAACGCAAAGTGCTGCCACCTAGTAATAATTCATAACAATTTTCATACTCGTCTGATATGTCAGAAAATTCGCCTGGTTCGCACGTGCGTTTTATAACGTATAACCATAAATCGAAGGAAAATCGTACGATTCGTTCCACGCGGTAATTTAACCGGTGCAGATTTATTTCGAATAACCACCGTTATTATACTCCTTACGTGTCGTGATAAAACAGATAAAACGTTTAATTACCCATTGGAATCCTACTCGAATATTAACATATTGTAATGAACTTGCATATTATAGTTAAGGATGTTACGCGTCGATACATACAAACAAGTATACCGAGGGAAATGTGAGAAACACGAACATGTAACGTTTCATCGGAAAGGTTGAAGCGTTGCCGAAGGTCAACGTCAAGATACGATTACACACAATTCAGTGGAAAAGAGAGTATTTAAGTGTCGAATAGTCTGGGTTTCGTGAGGCACGAGTCGAAAACTCTGTGTAAGTTTTTAAGAGGTGAAAAGTATGGGTAAAAGAGGAGAAAAGATAGAATAATCGGGCCAGTGGCGAGAGCGGAGGGCTGAATAAAAAGAAAGGCGCGTGGCCGTTGCTGGCGCGGCGTCTCCCGCCATATCACACTAGTCAGCACACTCGCACACTAAGTGTCATACATTCGCCATATACATATAGAGAGACGGTGGAACGGTTAAACGAAGAACTATGTATGCACTGTATTGGTACGTTCGGAGTAGAGACGGAAGATAGAAACGCATACAAATACACACGCATGAACCCGCGGAATTTTCTCCGGTGCGTGTGTGCACGCATGCACCGTGCACACTAGGGGCCGCGCGAGCGACGCACACGGCGTATACCGAGCCTCTCGGCGGCGCGATCTACGTGAGAAAAACACTGACTAACCTGTCGGAGGCGATTCTCCCAGTATTCCTTGGTCCACGGTACTCCTGGGTACTCGTGTATTTTCACCGGCTACACTGCGATCACCAAACTATTCACTCTCTCACACGGCGTTCTTACGATTGTGTCTCGATCGGGGGTATAAGCGCGGCGCCTTGACTCTCTATTACGATTCACACGGTTCTCGCGGTGTCCACGGGTGACTTCGAGCCTCCCGTGGAACGATACTCACTCGGATACGGGCTCTGGGGTCACGCGCGCCCGCCCGACGCCCCAGTTCTTACCGAAAATCTCTCGATTCGACGAAAAAATTGGTCGACAATGCGCGGAACTACGTTCGCGACTGTCTCCCTCGCTGGAGGAAAATGGCGGCCCCCGGCCATCCGAGTGACTCGCGCGCGCCACCGATACTCTCCGTCACCGGCCGAACATATCCGAATATCACCGATCCTTTTCGAAGCCTCTACCGAACGGTTAAGTTAAATATCCGCTGAATTTTTCCAACAATTTCCAAAAATCTTTTATCCAAAATAGTCTCGTTTCCAAGATTTTACTTATCGTTATATCTGATCACAGATGATAAATGTTTCGATTTTATATTTATAAGCAGAACTAGTTTTGTTACAGGGCCATTAACTTCTTCATTCTGATATCGTGCATTTGAATTATTTAATGTTTACGAGAAATTTATACGCTTTTGTAATGGAAAGAATCCATAAAAATTTTCTATTTAATTAGCATTTAAAATTAAAAATTATGGAAATAACATGTTAATATTAGCGAATAATCGAAATAAATTTTTTTTATGAGGGATGCACATGTGATTGTTTAAGATTACGATTATTTAACTGAAACCGGAGATTGTAATAAAGAATTTTTCGAAAGCTCACCTTTGTATAAAATCTTGTACACTTTGCGAGGGAAAAGCTGCACATCACATTTCCAAAACATTCAATCACGCGTACGTTATTAGCATTTTCTATTCAGTTACGTTGCACTCGGGTTACACGTTCAAATTTCGCGATTGGTCAAAGCCAAAAATTAATCCGCTTCAGTGACCAATCAAAAACGCCAAGAATCATTGGCAAGAATAAGATATAACACATACGTTAAATAAGATTATTAACGTAAAGATAAATTGGCAAGATCTTTTGCACTGGTATTACGGGTGCCGTAATTTCTTTCGCCGCTATAAAGAGAATCGCGAAATAAATTCTACTTTGATAGAAACAACAATAAATTCTTTAATTGGTAACAAATAGTTGAGTCAGATTCAGTCACATGATTTAGTCTGAGGATCATCCCTTATTTCTATCGTTAATAGAGCCATCTATTGTAACGTTATAATACTAACGTTTTTATCATGCGTAAACAAAATGATAATTATCTCTATTAAAATAGAGCAAGAGATTTCACCATTCTTGAAAATAGTAGAGTGTCAAATTAGTTGTATTCATCATTCTGTGCTTATATCCGCAATTTGTATAAAAAGAGATGAATAACTATGATACATAATAGCAAAGTGTATTAGCTCTGACATAATAAATATAATTTTCTTCCAATTTTTAAGTATAACATTTCGCGTTGTTTGAGCATAACCAATATGTCAGACGTTAAAAGCCTCGAATACCCAACGTTAAAGGTACTTAATACTTTTGTAATTGTGTTATCATCTTTTTGTTCATCTGCATAAATTCCTTAGAAACGTTCGAGATCTTTGACAGTTCTTTATCATTTACGAGACATGCGCTATTTTGTACTAACATCGCGAGTTTTATTATATTTCAATTTACGGAGATCCTGTTACCATTTAAATTAATAAATTAATGCAATATTGTGTTCTCAGGTTCCTTATGAACTCCTCAACAAAAAATTTCGGTTAGCACAAAAGGTCATAGATAGGGAAGCTTCGTACGTACAAACAGCAGCTAATGAATTAATAAAGGATAATAAAACCTCTGTTCCTGCTGGGGAGATGAGCCTATTATTAGGTGGAGTTGTGGAGAAACTTCAAACCTTAAAGAGAAAGGCGCACGAATCTATTACAGAAGAGTTGCAGGCAAGCATGGTTTGCAAAAGACGTCTAGAACATTTAAAAGAACACGCCAATACAGCACCGAGCGTTGTGAATCAGTGGCGGAGACAAAGGCTTGATAGAATGCTGATAGAATATTTTCTTCGGAAAGGCTATTATACAACTGCAACTAAATTAGCAGATAATAGTGAGCTTAGAGATTTAACAAACATAGGTACGTTCAATATTAATGCTACTCGGTATTTTACGAATATAAATAACATTGCTTGTTCCGTTTTATATTTTTAGATGTTTTTATGGTATCCAGAGAGGTAGAAACGTCTTTAGCGAATCATGAAACTGCAAGGTGTGTTGGATGGTGCTATGACAATCGATCTAAGTTAAGGAAATTAGGAAGTACTATGGAATTTAATTTACGCGTGCAAGAGTTTATAGAGTTAGTAAGGCAGGATAGGAGGCTTGATGCTGTCAAGCATGCTAGAAAATGTTTTCCCAATTATGACGATTACCAATTGCAAGAAATTCAATGCTGTATGGGACAATTAGCATTTCCAGCAAATACGTCTCTTAGTCCATATAAAGATTTGTTAGATGAAAAGAGGTAAGTATATTTATTAAATTATATGTTATTAATTCTTATAATATATGACATGTATATTTATAAAATACAATATTTACAGATGGGATAGATTAATTGAGCAATTCAGGCATGAGAATTATAGACTTTTCCAATTAGCAACTCAAAGTGTTTTTACAGTAGCATTACAGGCAGGTTTATCGGCATTAAAAACACCTCAATGTTATAGTGCAAACAAAGAAGGGAGAAATCCAAATTGTCCAGTGTGCAATGAAGCCCTTAACGAATTAGCTGTTCCATTGCCTTTTGCTCATTGTTCACAGTCTAGACTTGTCTGCAGTATTAGTGGAAAACCATTAAATGAATATAATCAACCAATGATGATGCCAAATGGATATGTATATGGAGAACAAGTAAATAAGCTTGTTTCTTATAAAATATAATTATTAATATAGTAAATTAACTTACTATATTTATTATTTTAGGCATTGGAAAAGATGGCTCAAGAAAACAATGGTACTGTAATTTGTCCAAAAACCAAAGAAGTGTTTCCGTATAAAAAGATAGAAAAAGTGTATGTTATGTAAAAATTACTGACTCAAACACACAATTTGTATTATATACAATGCATCTTTCATATTCTAACTTGGAATATTTACTGTTTAATACTGTATACCGATATTAACAAAGGGAATAACTTCTATTTTTAAGGAAATATTTTTTTGCAAATTTTATTTGTGATCATCTACTAGAATAAAATATGATACATATGAATAATGTGTATTATGAAAAACGTTCTAATTTTTCGATATAAAAAAAAGATACAAAAATTACTATGATAATGTAAGTGGTTATTAAACATGAAATCAGACTTTTTGTCCTTACTCATTTATTTAACATCATTTCTACAATAAATCGAACAATTAAAACAATTCCATAAAATCTACGTTTCAAGACGCATTCTTCGTAATGTTTGAACTTTGTAAGTATATTACAATGATACGTATTTATATTTATACTTTGCATGCCCAAAAATTTTACCATAATAATGGTAAGATTTATGTTGTGACATTGATGTATTCTGGCTCCAACTTTGCTATACAAATTTTTGTTGTTTCTTTTTCATGTAAAAAAAAAAACAGATGTACCACCACCGTCAAATACTTTTTAAGCTGAATAATTGTATTGTATATCTTAATGAAGAAAGTCTAATCTACCTAATGATATGCATTAAGCAATTTTAGATGAAATATGTCCACGAGTTAATTGATATAAAAATATCCTTTCTACGCTCTACCAGCTTTAAGTTCAATGATTTTTTCCAATCATTGGTTTTATTGAATTTTACTTATAATTTATTGTCTGAATTGCTTTATGCAGAGGATTGTCCTTCTAGGAATTCGGATTCTATATTTTAGAATAAAATTTGTGATCAACCTGGGGTACAATATTTGAGGTAATTTAAGGTTTACCATTAGCAAGATTTGTTATATATATATATATATATTTTTTTTTTTAATTGCCTATATATATATATATATATATATGGTTCTGATTATTTAGCTGAGCATAATTTGAAAGTGTATAGGAATATTAGTTATAATTATATGTGTGAATTGATAGAAATAGAGCATAAACAGTATTATAAACAGTAAAACAGTATAGCTTACAAGATGATGGTGTATACAATAAAAATGCAGATTTATAATTGCCACATGTTATTACATGTAGAAGCACTTAATATTTACAGATCTTACTAACTGTATCAAAACAGAAGTTCATACTTAATGATGTATATTTTTTTCTATTTTTTTTTTTTGTTATAATGAAAATAACATGTGTACACATATGTACATATGAGTTAATATATGTAATAAAATCTATTGAAAGTAACTATATTTTTAATTTTGTCAAATAATAACTTCACATTTGTTATAAATAAGGATAAACAATAAATAATGAAATAGTATACATTATAAAGTAATAATAAGAGAACGCGCCTTTCCACTCAATGCACTTCGTTTAGATGTATAAATAAATAGTAGGTCATGTCATAAGTAATATCGTTTCTTATCTTACTTTAGATAAACATGCGTATCATGTTTCGCTGGGATGTTTTTATAGGAACTTCACCCTCTGTTTTTCTCTAATTATTGAAACAATTAGCTCGGTATATTTCACATTAAAGGAAGTTATAAGATGAATGTCAGCGAAAACCATTTTCAGCATTGCTTGCTATACAAACTTAAAAAAGGCAGTGCAACCAAGGATACTGTTAAAAATGTTTGTAAAGTATACGGTGAACACGTTTTAAATGTGAGAAAATGTCAAAAATGGTTTCCGAAATTTCCGTAATGGCGTTTTTTGAATTTTCTAATGAACACAGGTCCGGCCGAAAAGTAACGTTCAAAGTCGAAACATTAAAGGCTGTGATTGAAGCAGAACATTGAAAGTTAGAGTCAAAACGCGGCGTTACTTATGCTATGACCTATTTCTTTTTCGTAAGTATATGAAATAAATATTATATTAGAGTCTTAGTAAACTTGTTAGACATTATGATATTTCAATTTTACACATTACCTTAGCCCTCTTATTAATATACCGTATGTTGATTGAACAAAAAGCATAGTAAACACATGATATTACATATAACATGGTAAAAAAAGAGTAATAATTGGAAATACAAAACAAAGTAAATGAAACAAACGCATATTATTGTCTTGAATTTTATCGAGACTAACGTTAATCATATCATTTCCACATTATTCCCGTTTTGTAGAACATATTGAGTTATTTGAAAAGGCAAATACTAATTTTCTAATATTTTAATAAAATAGAGTTGTTATATAAAGCTAATACTAAAATCATATAAAACACAAAATGTGTTTGTAATACAAATATACTTACAAATGTATCTTATAATGACGTTTGTAAAGACATATATAAAACAACCTATTACTGAAAATCAGAATATAAACATACAAAATATAATAAAACAATTGAAAATGAATGATTAAAAATTATGAAAAGCTACTCTGTGCAAAATATTTATGTACCTTGGAAAAAATATTTGAATATGTTCTTTAAATGTATATGTGTGTGTTTCGACATGGTAAATATTTTTATATTATTCGCTATAATCAGCACATTACTAAACATTTAACAAAGAAGAAAATCATTTTCCATTTTAACATCTTTGTTTTCTAAATAGGATACAGCTCAGTTCTAAATTTTGTTAAATTGTTAGTATGAAAAGTTTACGAACCACAGTCTTATTATAAATTTGGTCTATGTAAATAACAATTATTAATTGTACAGGTCTTTTATGTGCTTATTTTAGCGGCTTCGAGTTAACTGATGCATATGAAAAACTTAATAATATATGGATATTAAGGCTTATTGGTCCAATTTAGTATTAATAGTTGCATTAGGGCAGTGATTAAATATCAATCTCACAACTATGAACTTGATGTAATAACAGAGATCTATATCATTTTTTTTTTTTTTTTTTTTTCAGATTTTAAATATTCCATTATGAAATATTTGTTTTCAACAATACAAATTCGATTCTTTGAGGTATTGTTTAATGCTTGTATTTCTTTTTCTTTTTTTTTCTTTTTTTCCTGTTTTGTATTGTAACAAAAAGATTCATAGCATTTTAAAGAAGTATGAAACAAACAAATAAAAATTATTAACGTCTTACTTTGCCAGATCATTTTATAACATCAAAATTTTTAGCTTCATCATTAAGTGCAGAGAAATCTATTAAATTCATTTAATATCATAAATAGAGTAACGTAAAAATTAAATTGAACTTTATATTGATGAACTTTCATCTTATTCTTTTCCTTGTGCTCATCTTCTTTTGATTTTCCTATCAAGTGAATGTCGTCTTTAAACATGGACTAACATTTTATTATTGAATGCTGTATATATTAAGATAATTCAAATGATATATTTGCTACCAAGATGGGCATAACCATAGAAAATAATATTCCAGTAAAGAGCCCTGTGATTAATGATGCCGCCCCAAACATACCAGCTGTTGCCATATATTCAGAATCTACCATTCTAAAATAAAAATTCGCTCTCTAATATGTTTTAATATTAAATATTTAAAAAAAGGAAAAAGATTTTATTTTTACTTATTTTATAAATCTCACCTCGGACAATACATCATCGATAAAGAGGAAAAATAGCCACTACTTATTCCCATTGTAACAGCAATTAGAAAATAAATCCAGTCATTACTAATGTACACTGGTAATATTCTTGAAACACCGTTCGGTTTGTAATTACAGAATAAAAACAATGGTATATACAAAACACGTAAAAGAACTGGTATTATTAAGTACTTTTTACTAGGCTGCAAAGAAAGAAAAAAAAAGATAATGATTTAAAAATTAGTTTCTGCATTTATTACTTAATGAATTTCGATTAAAAAATTTACTCACCCACTGAACCAACGATGCGATTGAGCTACCAATGAGAGCAGTAACGTTGAATGTGAGAAAACACATAACAGTACTGTAATAATTTGATGAAACTATAAAATTAGGATCCGAACGAACAATGTCAGATTGAACAGATGGAAATAGAGAAAGAGTTACGAAAAATATGAAAAATGTGTTGAAGCACTGAGGAAAACATTGTTTAAATATCTTCCAGTATGGCGGTGTGTTATGTTTGTCTTTTGCATTATTTTCTAATTGCCTTTTATTTATTCCTTTCTGATGTAATAATTCACGATATCGGTAAAATCTCTACAATCAATAACAATTCATGTAAAACATTATACTTAATCTATAATAAAATTGATAAGAAAATTGTATATCTTACATTTATCGGAAGTGCAAAATAAGTATCAAAGCATGCAAGAAGAATAAACAGAGCAGTTATAAAGTAATATATTGCCGCAGTCCGAGGATTTGGTGCCATATACTGAGCAAGAAAGTTAATCATCGCTGTAAATGTTCCACTTATATTCTGAAAGTAACGTAAGAGTAATATAGTTGAATATGTACATATTACATGAAGTTTTATATCACAAAACTGTACAAGTCGGTGTTTACCGAGCCTAAGATAACAGCTCCTGTGTACTTTGTGGGTAACTTAGCCACCATACCAAACACAGAGTTTTGGTAAATTCCATTAGCAGCTGAAAGATGTTTCATAAATAAAAATTAGTACTATGTGGATGCGAATGTTCTTAGAAAGTACATTTGACACTAAGTAAAAAAGTGGATTATAATTTAAAAACAATGTACTCTCTAATTACAAAATATAAATATAATTTATTTAGAACGCATAAATGACTGTTATTTTGGAATTTCTGCAAAAATAATTTTATCTTACTGTTTAATATAATAACAGAAATCATGGTAATCCAGAAAAAGACACCTGGCCAACCAGAGCTATCAGTCATTGCCAAAATAACGGTACATACAAATATTAAAACTTGTATGAAGATGCCCCATACTATACGTGTTGTCAAATTCCCACTAAAAGAATTAAAAAATTGTCTTTAAATACAGATACTTGATTCTTATTAAGTATCTGTAGATTATCACATGATGATAAAGACTATCATATACAATGAAAATGCTCTAGAGAATATGTTTTTTCAGAAATATTAAAAGATAACACGTATATAAGACATTAATTTGAAATTATACAGAATATACACACCCAAATTGCATAAATACATTTAACCAATTAAATAGTAGATTTGGTATTTGTGCTGCAAATCCTAAGTATGCAAGAAAATTCGTGGCATAGTTCGATTGAATTCCTGTATACTCTTCAGATAATTTGTAATTAACAAAATACTAGAAGAATAATGAATTTCATTAAAAATGTGTAATCTATGTAAAATTAGTGATAAAAAAATGAAAAAATATGCTTTAAAGAGTCATACATTTTTTGCTGTTATGAACATATTCCATGGCATTAAGACACCAATTCCATGTAGCATCATTATGCAGAATACTATGTTTAATCTAAAATTATATAAATAAGCAATTAGAATTAGAATTTTTAGTAAATTATGATAAATAACATTGAAAGTATGACATTTTATTTATATACATACCTATCTTTAGGAGGATTTAATTCAAGGTCTGCTTGATCCATTGTAACTCCTCTAAAATTTAATTCATCATCGGGTCTGCCTGTACCTTCCCAACCAGGAGAAAGACGAACAGGCTCAGTGCCTACAATAAAAGATTTAGTTTCACAATATGACTTGGACAACACATATACATATAAATTTAATGATACTGCAGTTACAGCTATCTTTAGAACACTTTACTAATGCTACAATTTGAAGCAATTTATTAATTTAGTGATCATGATACAAACACTTGACATGTACGTTACACACTCATATGATTTTATATTTGTATCTTAGATTTATATAGTACAGAGGAAAAAAAGAATATATAACAGCATTAATCTTAATCGCATAGATATTATGTTTATGTTTTGCAAAAAATAAAACATGTAATTACCGGCTGGTACACGATCTTTAAAAGTGTTATAAGAAGATTTAATGTAACCTGGGAACATTGATATAAAGTTTATTTTACTTGTAATCCGTATCTGCTTAAATTATACCCCTGTATAACATACATAAGATCATGCTATAAGCGCACTATAGAATAGCAAAAAATGCCATAAAATTATGGAATTGAATAGCTAATTTAAACATAACGGGCACATGGTGTCAATTATTAAGATATAATTATAATATTAATTGATTAACTAATGATAATTATGATAATAACACAAAAAAAAAATATATATATATATATACATGTTATTTTATAATATGTCATTCATAACATGTTCATTTCTGTTTCTTAGATCTAAGATATGTTTATATTTAGAGTGTCAGCAAAAAAATAATGTTCTATATAAAACATGACACCTTTGTACATATGATATGCATACAATATACTTCTTTCATAATGCAATTTGATAATATGCATTTTAAAGCATAGTAAAAATTATTGTAGAGAATTGTTTAGAACATAGGAATTTGCATTATTTCATTTCACTTATCTCAATATGCGTGTACAAAGTTTTGCTTACGATAGAAAGATAATCAGAAGGAAACACTCCTTTGTGTTTATTTTCTGTCATTTTTTGCTACATTTTTTTTTTTTTTTTTTTTTTTTTCAAAGTTAGTTATCTATGCAAAGCACAATAGCAAAGGGGTCAAAAGCTAAAGATAACTAGATAATATTTTAGAATGAAATTTTAACAGAAAATCACGTATAAACTTCAGATGCTGTATATACTTGGAAAAATGAAGGTTTTTGTATTACTTTTTTTAATAAAATTGATAAATTACATTAAATATATCGGTTAAATACGTAAAAAAAAAAAAAAAAAAAATAAAAAGGATACAGCATCGAATGATTCTAATGTAATCATCATATAATAATATTCGATAATAATTAATATTTAAATATATATAACATGTAAAAATAATACTTAACATTTCATGACAGACTGTTTTTTTTTTTTTTTTTTTTTTTTTTAAGAATGAATCTAAAATCACAGTGATTTTTATGAATCTTCACCGCCGAGAGACCGGTTTAGTGGAATATATGCGATAAAAATAAAAAGAAAGGAAGGTGCGCGTTTGTAAGAAGGGTAAAGCTGTAAGTATTCAAAATATAGTAGTAAGGCTGAAACGATTAACGTTCGAAAGTGTGAAGAAAAATGATGCGATAAAGAAAGGCATTAGTATATACCTTTCGCGGGCACAATGCGTGTTCCATTTGAATCTTTTAACAAAGTTTGTTCCTCGGGGCCCACACTAAATTCCTTCTTCGTGTAACTACCCGCCATTTTTTCACAGTTCGTAAGATTAAATCAAATTAAGAGCTGTTGCAATATTGACGGTTAATATGCTTCACGTGTTAGCGAAGGGTGTTAGGGTGGAGATAAATCTGTGATAATTGTTTCGTCTGAATACGGTTCCGCTTTTGCCAGGTAGACGGATATTCAGAATTCAAATAATCATTGGAAAACTTGAATTGCGAGAAAGTATTTAATTGACATTTGCTGAGTTCTCCAAATTTCTGTGGAATTCCGTATCTGACGAAAATACTTTACGAGTTTAGTGTCGGGATCACTGCATATTCGATAGTTAAGGCTTCAAAGTTATGAATAGAACTGCTCCCCAATGTCCAAGACATACCATCTTTCTGCTTTATTTTTTATAGGTTAAGATAAGATAGGGGTTAGAGTTCGTCAAGCGAGCTCCACGCTGCGCGGAGATTCAGGAATAACCACGAACTAATTCAAGATATTGTGATACGCGCGCACATCTGTAATATTCAAATCAACAAACAGAAAAAAATCTAACATGATGGACGCAATTGGCAAGACTAATGTAAGACAATTAGCTCTCCTTGACCGATACATGTACATTATTGTACATATTTATATCGGTATTTCATTGGATATTTTTGTACGTGAGATACCTCTTTTTTTTTTTTTTTTTTTTTAAATATCGCTAATCTATCCTATATCTAAAATTAAAAAGTTTTTATATTTACATGAATAAAAAGGAACAAAATGATACCATAGTTCCCATTTTATACATCCAAACATAAAGTTATGAAGTTTTATTTTCAAACGCTATCGATACATACTATCGCATTTTTATATGTATAATTTTTAAAATGACAACCATGACTAATTTTTTTAAAAATCTTTTATTAACCCCAAGTTTCAACTTGATACCGGTCTTCATTTTCTAAACGTTTAACAAAATTTTCTGCTTCCTCTTCGGTTGATCTTGTCATTTGTTTGATTAAATCAACAAATTCTTCACGAACACAATTAGGCATATTTTTAGAATTGCCTGCTAGGTAAATGTTGCCATTTCTATTAAGAAATTCCCAACAAAGTTGCTTCTGACTACGTATAACGTGTTGTACATATCTAAAATATTAACAAAAATTTATTTACATAAGGTGCAAGTGGCACATTTAAGTGAATAATTTACATATTTAAAGAGTATTTATTTACATTTTATGCTCTTGATCTCGGGAAAACGCGCAGAATAAATTTAAACCTTTTTGCAGCGATAAATATTCAAAATCATCTTTACAATGGTAATCTTTTTTCTTGTTTCTACAGCCAAAAAAGAGGACACAATCATTTAAATTATCATCCAATACACATTTATCTAATATAGCCGAACGAAACGGCGCAATTCCTGTTCCAGGACCGATGAATATCATTGGCTTATTATAATCAAATTTAAACGTTCCTTTCTGTATCCAAAATATTATCTTGTCTTCCTTTTTCAAACTCGCCAACCAATTAGAACACAATCCATATCTTGGCTCTAGTAGTTTTGTTCTATACTTTACTACTGCTACTAAGAGATGAATTTCATTTTCATTAATCCTTAAACTTGAAGCTATGCTAAATGCACGAGGCTTTATGGGAGACATAATTTCAAATAATAATTTTACATTTAATTTACTAGTTGTATGTGGAAAGTCTGCTAGTAACTCTAAAATAGTTCTTCTTGGCCTATTGATGTAATTATATAGTTCTTCTTGACCACTTGCTGTTGTAAATTCATCTAACTTGTCCTTCTCTAATTCATTTTCACTGATAAGAGACAACAGTTGCATCGTAGATCTGCGTGGCTTAAAGCTTAAATCCCAATACTGCTCTACAATTTGGTATAAAGTTAGAATTTGGTTTAGAACATTAGGTACTTTAATTTCTTTTTCAGTTACTCGAATTAACATATCCGGATTGAATTGCACATTATTGTCATTTAATACATCAAAAAATTTTTCAATCTGTTTTTGAGAATTCTTGGGTCTAACATACACTATGTCTCCAGGTTGGTAATTAATGTTATCCGATCTAAATTTAATTAATCTAACATCCTGAAAATGATCTTGCGCAGTAGTTCTTACATTTTCAATTATTGTACCCACTTTCACTTCATTATTTGTAAATACTTCTTTCATGAAAATATCATGAACTGAACAATATTCATTATTCATGGAATTTCTGTCTATCTCCGATATATGAAATCTCTCAATTATGTTATTTTCATTATTAATCAAATCTATTATGGAAATATTAAATGTATTTCCAACTTTCATCCACATTTCTTCTAGCCAAGAATCAACAACAGCATCAATTCCTAAATCATGTTGATCATCTGCTAGCCCTATAGGTAACAGTTCCTTTGCACCTAGTTGCATTAATCTTCTGTTTAGTTTTTTTGCTGCGAAATTAAATTTTTGATAGGAACTGTCACCTAAGCCTAATATTCCATACTTTACATTAGAAAGCAATGTTGTTGGGAGATTTTTCCGTAATAGAAGTCTCCAGAATTGTCTCATATTATTAGGAGGATCTCCTTGGCCTGTGGTTGCGACCACAAACACAATCATTTTTTCTGTATCAAGATTTTGAACGTTATAATCATTCATTGCAAAGACACTGGTTTCCAGGCCTTTTCTGAAATAAAATCGAAAAGAGACTTTTGTAAAAGATATTGTATTCTTAATATTAGCATCAGTAATTATATTACAAAATAACATTGATAAAGTTCTTAATGCTAATCAATGATTTCAAACTTCCTAATTGCGAAACAATATACATATATCTCTATCTATACAATAGAGGGAAGGACAATAACAAAACCTTTTGGCAGTTTTCCAAATTTGTTCAGCCACATCTTGTGCAGTACCTGTCTCACTACCGTACAATATCGTGATTCTCATAATGTTCTTTGTCGTAAAAAAATTTCGGCCGTGAGTCTTCTGATAGAAAAAGAGTTGTATCGTGTCACGAGATACCGCTATGTTACCTATCTTCAGCTGTTACACCGTGACGTCATTGGTCGTTTAGCAGACGATATCTGGAGAAACGTAAGTTTCACGAACGGGGTATGTAAACTGTAAAAAGCAAATATAATTGTTTTTCTCCGTGTTAAATGTATTTCGCATATGGTAATGGTCTTACTTAATCAAATGTCAAGGATAGGTGTCTAGGCTAAGCCCCATTTGGCGCTTAGCCCAGGATATTTATAAATAAAAAATAGCTTCCCGTGTGCATTGCGTGAACGAATGGTTTATTATGACTATTATATACCATAATTATGCCACTCAGCGATTGCTTCTACAATATTTATATCTCGGCGAATTTACATATTTTTATATGTCAGAAGGGTAACAGAACGCTTTGAAATCGGTACAAGATCCAAAAACGAAAGAAAGAAAGAATCGTAGCGCATCTTAAAAACCGGAAGCCGACATGATATTATCAGTATAACCATAATAGAAAATATTCGGAACTATTTGTGATATTTTACGAGGAAATTATTCGCGTACGTGTGTTAATCACCTTCACGAACGGTTTAATTTGAGAGAAATGAGCGAGTTGCGGTTAGGATGCCCATGGATGAACCGCGTGACGTAACTACGTGAAATGTCGAGTTTTTGTAGACGAAGTAACGTTGGTAGTACTGACATCTGTTTGCGAATGATTGTCAAAACCTATTTTCTCAACGAAGTCCGCAGTTTTGCATTCCAGTATCGTAGGAAAACATCATGACTGCGTTCGATTTGTAAAAAGAGAAGAGGCGCAAAGTGCAGCCGCGAGAAAGATAGCGCATCTGTTTTGGAGGAGTGAGTGAGTGCAGAGAAAGGTTTCTCGTTTCGTTTCACTCGTCGCGTTTCACCCGTTCGACGAGTGACGTGCCTCGGGTCTTCGTCGGTGGGGAAGAAGATTGTACTTGAATTTTAACGCAAATAGAGAAGACGCGGGCTTTCGTCATTGCGAAAAATTTATCGCGCGACTGTGCGTCTTAACCTTTTCTATTGTTTAAATGCAATTAAAGTGGGCTGCTGGCCGCAGTGTGTGATTCCTGCGGTTCAACGACTATCCTCACGTCACTTTCGCAGCGATCGACCGATGCATAGTACTTCGATGGAGCTTATTCGCGCGTGACACCAACTTTCGGGACACCAGGCTCGACTTTCGCCAGGTAGCCCCAATTCCGATCTACCACGTGTTATAAGCTTTGCTTTGTTCCGGATATTGTATTCACATTTATCCTTGACGCGACGCTTGCACGACATAAAAGCTCACAGAGGTCAGTCACATTTTAAACTTCGATTACAGTTTACCGCGTTTTGGTTTTGAAACGTTTAGCTTCACCGACGAATTCAATGTCACGCTTGCCTTAGAAACATTCGTTCGCACGTTGTCATTACTCTCAACATATACATTATTTGCATGTGATTAATGTCCTATCCAATGTAAATAAAGCAGCTCTTAGTGAGTTTTTTTTTTTTTTTTTTTTTTTTTTTTACCTTACATTATTTTGCGGATGTGTACCCTTTTGTTAAGGTTACAAAATTATCTTTATTAATAAAGTTGACAATGCTTGCTTTTGTTTAATGTTATATACATTTGTTTATACACGCCATGTTCTTTTCTTCATTAGTCATACCGTTTCTTTTTTTCTTTGCAGATTTTGGTAGCTGTCTACATTTACATTACTGTGGCAGCTTTTATTTTCCTACATACGATCAACATGTTTACCACATGACATGAACTTCATTTTATGACAAGTACATAATATCACTAATATTTATGGAAATTATCTTTGCGTCACATTTTATGACACAAAATATGAAAAATTTTATTACATGCAATAACGATTTAACAAGTATTTAATGTAACTTTTGACACCACATTTATGCTTTATAAATATTTTTAAGTAGTGTATGAACGTCACATTGTCTATGCATTAAAGACAATAATATTCACACAATAAAGGGCCATATAGAGAAAATGAATAGCAGGCTTGAAGAACAGGAGTCAAAATGGACATGTGAATATTGTACATACGAGAATTGGCCTTCGTCATTGAAATGCACAATGTGCAGAGGCGCCAAGCCTTTATTAGGGGAGGATATTTACCGCCTACGAGATCCAAGCCCCCAAAGGTCTGGATCAAACGTCGCATCTGGTCCAGTAACTCATTTAAGTCCGACAGATTCTTACAATCTTAGTTGTCAAAATGTACCATTGGGAAAGTGGTCATGTGCAATGTGTACCTATCTTAATTATCAAAATACCACACGTTGTGTTCAGTGTGGAATTAGGAAATCTACAGGTCTCAATCAGTCAATACACTCCGTAGCCTCGAATTTGCATGAACACCTAGCACCTCTTAGGCTAGGAGATCCACCACCAAACTCAGGATCAAATCCTCCTCCAATAAATTTACATCCAGAAAGATATTATAACTTACAAGCAAATTTACATCCCGAGAAGTGGTCTTGTCTTGTGTGTACTTATGAAAATTGGCCAAAAGCCACAAAGTGTGTGATGTGTGGTAATCCTAAAGAAAAAGATAGAAGAGACAGAACAACCAATAACATGGGTATTATTTTACCAAGCCCGGAAAGAGATCATAGCCAGCGTAACTTACCTTCTCCGCCTCATGCACCTTATATACATCAAACCCAGAGGGATGAGAATTTGGCTGTGGGACGAAGGTAAATTTATTTTTTACATTTGTTTAGAACGACTGATCGTTAATCAGAATTTGATTGGTAGAATTAGCGAGATAATAGAGACGAATATTCGAGTTTATTATAAGTTTTCTTATATTGTAGGAATTCACATAGATATCCTGATAGCAGAAATGACAATTTGTCAACTCCTCAATCCCCTAATAATTGTGACTATGAGCGTAGACTAAAACAGTTAAGGCGTCATACTGATTGGTGCTGGTTAAATGCGTGTCTTGGCATTGTGGAAGGTGACAATGCTCCTGTTGAAGCTTATTTGGCAAGTGGTGGTGATCCTGCTCGTCAATTGACGCATTCAGAAGTTCTGCTTCTAAATAGAAGTAGTGCTTTTGATGTTGGACATACCTTAGTACATTTAGCTATTAGGTCTGTGGGAAGTAATTTTTGACAAAGGATTTCTTTATGAAGCTATTTTAGCTTATTTTATATAATTACATGAGCGTATATATTCTTTGGCGATGTTTCAACTTGTTCATTACACGTGTAGCAAAGTAAATCAATTATCATTGAGAAAGACAGAGTCTCCAAATTGTTCTTTACAGAATTTTATTATACTTTTGACAGATTTCAAAGAGAGGATATACTAGCGACATTATTATCACAAATCGAGGGTTCTGGATCAGGAGTAAAAAGAGTACCAAGTTATGTTGCACCAGATTTAGCTGCTCAAATTCGCAGACATGTCACTAATAGTATCCGGTTACGCAAGGGTTCTTTCCCATGTTATTTTGTCACTGATATAGCCACATTTGCTTTGCCTGCTGAGGTTACTATAACATTATAATTCATTCTTTGGGATATTATGGTATATCATGGGATATTATGGGATATCAGAGATATTAGTCCGTTAAAGATATCTTAGTCTTAGAGATTAGCCTGTTAAATAATATTTAAGGAGGAAATTATTTATTAGGTTGAAGATTTACCAAGTATAGTGCAAGAACAGATGTTGGAAGAGTTATTGGATAAAGAGGCTCAGCAACAATTAGAAGGTGGTGGCGGGGAACCACCAGCATTGAATTGGTCTTTAGAAATTACCGAACGTTTAGGAAGTCGTTTACACGCACTTTGGAATAGATCCGCTGGCGATTGTTTATTAGATTCTGCTATGCAAGCTACTTGGGGTGTTTTTGATCGAGATAATGCTTTAAGAAGAGCTCTTGCCGACACTTTACAACAAGCTGGCCAATTGTAAGCAATTCTTACGTCAATTTTTATTATAATACTGTTTTAAAACACATGTATTTTCCTTAATTTAGTTTTTATCCCCGGTGGAGAGAATACGAAGCATCTCAAGCATCTAGGATGTTGGATTTTACATTAGAAGAGACCCAATGGCAAGAAGATTGGGAAAGCTTATTAGCAACAGCTGCTCAGCCAGGAAGTGCTCTAGAGCAGTTACACGTATTTGCTCTAGCCCATATTTTAAGGCGACCTATTATTGTTTACGGCGTTAAATACGTTAAAAGTTTTAGAGGGGAAGATATAGGTAAGTATTCATCGGGACGAAAGTAACGTATCATTCGTGAGATTATTACATAAACAAACAAACAAACAAACAAACAAACAAACAAACAAACAAACAAACAAACAAAACAAACAAATAGATAGATAAATAAAATATTTTCATACAGGTTATGCAAGATTCGAAGGTGTTTATCTTCCACTTTTATGGGAACCTTCATTCTGTATTCGCTCACCTATTGCTTTGGGTTATACACGTGGTCATTTCACGGCTTTAGTTCCCATCGAGCCGTACACATCGTCTAGAATACCACCTCTCTCATCTCATGGTGGTGTAGGCTTGGGTGGTGGTAACGGTCCACTTCAACAGCTGCAAATACAGATGCAGACTACGTTCATGCCTTTAATGGACCGAGAGCATAAACTCTTACCAATACATTTTTTGAGTCTAGAGGAAGTAGGCCGAGAAGAATCTATTTTAAAGGAATGGCTGGATGTATGCAGGACTGAAGGTGGTATTCTTGTTGCGCAACAAAAACTACACAAAAGACCCTTATTAGTAGCACAAATGCTAGAAGAATGGCTAAATCATTATCGGAGACTCGCGTGAGTAATTTTATTCCTTTCTTTAAATTTCGTTCGTTCGATTTGAATTTCGGTCTATGCATATAGATGTAAATTAATTTTCGTCGTTACAGTCAAACTAACAACGCACCCTTTTTGAGACCAGCAGTTTTACAAGATTACAGTAGCGATGGAGACACAGAAGATGAATAACAAGGTGGAATCCTTTAAGTTATCGAACTTCAACCGAGAAGACATTTTCTATGATTTGCCGAAAACTAATCGTGTAACGCAAGATCTCAGACATTCGCAACTTTCTGAATACAGCAGAAAGAAGTGTATGGATGTTGTAACACACACATTCATTGGCAATGTATCATTTTCAAATGATCTTTGTACATTAATATCGGACACTGAACCACTAAACCACTGAACGTCTAAAATTTCATCGATTCGTATTACTTAATTATATCGGATGTTTATTCATCTTTACAAATAGTTGCTGTATTATTTTATTGTTATTTAATCAAGAGACTGCGTAATAAGTAGTTTCGTTGCCAAAGTGCGATTCTGGGTATCAAAGTAGTAAGTTAACAAGTAAAATTTATGTTACTGCTAATATCGTTTCTATTAGAGTTAGTTTTCCCTCTTGATAAGTTGACTATTACCGAAAGTATGTAACATTAATCATCACAATATGTTTATAACTGTTAGAGAGTTATTAAACTGTTGTGTCCCTGATATTAATAAGAGTTCCTTCAACGTGCAGCGACCAAACGAAGGTCATAATTTACCTTCCAAAACATCAAGTCTACCTTAATCTCCATTCGATAGCACTCATGTTCACGAATAGCGAAGCCTGCATAATGCCAGATATAATCACAGATTCACGTCTTAACGTCATTCGATAACCACCAATAGTGTTAAAGTCATCCGTAAGTAATTATATTAACCTCGAGACAGAGTTTTTAGTTTCTGACGCTTATATATAATCAGCGTAAGTTTATTTTCATTATTTAAAGGGGAAAATGCAACAGTCAACATGTCACTTAACATTAGCAATTCCATTGTAATTTCTCTGAGTTTCTTGGAGTTAAGAATCGGGTAGTAGGTTGGAAGTTTGAAAGTTGGAGAATGATAAACGTTCGAAATACGTATTACGTAGATATTCTTCTGCTTCCGTGTGTCAGTTTCGATAGATCTGGATCCAATTTCTGATCTCGTTAAACACTTTGACAGATAAAGATTTGGTTTCTATCTCTATTTGGTTAAAATATGTACGAATAATTGTATGTATTGGATTTAAAATCCATAATGGGGTAAAAAGGAAGTCACGTTTAAGTTGTAATTAAGCAGACTCGATATATGGAGAAGATTGATAATTTGTTTCTTGTTTGTTTTGACGAAACGTGTTACATAAATTTGTGCAAAATACATCGGTGTTATTATATTTATAAGAAGTAAAAAGGAATAAAGGATAAAAGGATCTTCTCGTTTGTTAGTTGTGGAAAAGGGAGAAAAGAGAGAGAGAGAGAGAGAGAGTGAGTGAGTGAGTGAGAGAGAGAGAGAGAGAGAGAGAGAGAGAGAGAGAGAGAGAGGAGAAAGAGAAAAAAGATATTCGACGAAGAATATACGGTAGATATTTGTAAAGGTCATTGGTCTTTGTCTGAAAGTATTCGAACGTGTGAAAGTGTTCGAACATTCTGGTACGGATCATGTGATTTTTAAAGATAAGTAAACCTAAGGGCGGGAAAATAATAATAATAACGATAATTCTGTAATCGTTCTTCGATCATTTGTTAACTCTGAGCTGTGTTAATATTAATGTAAAAGTGAGACGGCGAAGTCGAATTACAACGACACTTTTGTCTGACTAGAGGCAGAGCGGAACGTTGTAGCATTTTCGTGGCCGGTTCCGGTATGTGTAAACGTGAACGAAGTACCAATTAAGCTGTACTTTCTTTTGCGTGAACGGAAATGAAAAAAGAGCATTTGACGAAAGTACGAGGAAGAAAGAGAAGAAAGAGAAGAAGCAAACGAAGGAGAAAACGAAGAGGAGAATGAAGAACGCGAAGAAGGAAATAAAAGTATAATGAGAAAAGAGCGACATTGTGCGAGTGGATCGATCGAACGGATGGTGCGTAGTCACCACGAACGTAGCAGTAAAATAGAACTCTTATAAAAACAAGGTAAAAAGAAGAAGGCGAATATGAAAAGAGAGAAACAACAAGTAGTACTATTTAAGTACCAAATTATATGCCTGGCGTGTGTGAGTGTATATAATATATAATTGTATACACTATATGTATATGTATATGTATATGTATATGTATATGTATATACGCATATACCGTAATACGAGGTATTCGCGAATGGACAAAGATTTAATGGTAACTAGCTCGGCCAAATAACGAACCCTAATCAAAAAAGTACAAAAAACCGTAAGAGGGAAATGATAACGTTTCTTTATGAAAACGTGTTATTATTACACATGTGGTATCGCTTAAAGTTTAGTCTCGTTTTTACTAATTCTAATGTAGCCTCTAGTCCTTTTTAGCACCGTCGTTTTTTCTAATCACACGCTCAGCATGTGATCTAATTATTGCGTGACTATCCGAAGGGCAGGATACGAACGTTCGGATAGAAAGAAGAATATTTCACAAGTCAATTGCAAAAATAGAAAGAAAGAAAGAAAGAAAGAAAGAAAGAAAAAAAAAAAGAAAATTAGAAGAAAAAGCAAATGTTTAACGAAGTAACACCGTGTCGAATGAGTAACGATTTTGTCGTCATTGTTGTACCTTTTCTTCCGTTCGTTCTTTATGTCTTCTCTTTTCCTTTTTTTTTCTTTTTTTTGTTTCTTTTTTCTTCTTTTTTTTATTTCCTCTTTCTCATTGTGGTTTCATTTGCGCGAATTTAAGCGACAAGAGTACGCGATTATTTCCGATCTATCCAAGTGAGAAGAAACGAAAGATTCTCGGGACACGGCGTTACGTACGGTGGAATTACGATGTAAAAAGAAGATCAACAAGAAGAAAAAAAAAAAGACGCTCCGGTGGTATTTTCTTTCCCCTCGTTAACATGTAAGTGTTTTTCGCTCGTGTTGCCAGAATTTACTCTTGGCAGGTGATAAAAGAAAAAAAAAAAAAATGAATATAAAGATTTAAGGATTTAATTGAGATGAGATAGAAGTTTATATTAATATAGAATATATCAAATAGATTATATTAAATATATAATATATCGATGTACAATAATTCTAAATGACGATTTATTATTATAATTGCTACGATTATCATATTATATTGTATTATGTTGTTGTTGTTGTTGTTGTTGTTGTTATTATTATTATTATTATTATTATTATTATTATTATTATTATTATTATTATTATTATTACTACTATTATTACTACTACTATTACTATTACTATTGCTATTACTATCGTCATTATCTTTATCATTATCATTATCATCATTATCATTATCATTATCATTATTATCATTATCATTATTATTATTATTACTACTACTACTACTACTACTACTACTACTACTACTACTACTACTACTACTACTACTATTATTATTATTATTATTATTATTATTCTTATTATTATTATTATTATTATTATTATTATTATTATTATTATTATTATTATTACTATTACTATTATTAAATCCGTAATAAGAATTATCCAGGTGGATTGATCAAATTTACGTTGCTTTATGCCCTTGGATCCCGACGATCACACACGCGTGATGCGTCTTCGATTAACGATCCGACTCGGAAATCTCTGGTACATGTACGGTAAATCATTTTTTTCAAGTCGATCCTTGGATGCGACGAAAACGTTTTCTCTCTTTCTTTCTTCTTTTTTCTTTTTCTCTTCTTCTTTTCTCTCCTTTTCTTTTCTTTCTCTTTTTCTTTTCTTTCAAAAAAAAAAAAAAAAAAAAAAAAAAAAAAAGAAAGAGGGAAAAAGAAAAAAGAAGAAAAAAAACACGCGATTCCATATTAAAAAGTGTTTCGTCACGAGAACCGTTGACTGTGACTTTATTACGTTACTACCGTCTGTCCAAGCACGTTTATCGATCAAAACGATCTTTCGATGTTGTACATTTTGTTACTCGTGCTTAACCGTTCTAGCGAAAAATTATTCGATTAACCGCGCGTAATCACCGAACGCGAAGAAAGACAATCTCATGATACATGCTCGTTGTAATCTAATCGATGTAAGTACTTACGTAAGACGATCAACGACTTACGCAAAGCCAAATATCAAATGCAGCGAATCGTTGCCCTGTCGTCGTCGTCGTCGTCGTCGTCGTCGTTGTTGTTGTTGTTGTTGTTGTTGTAAAACGTTTGTTGGCTGTTTTGATATTTTACCTTCATTTCTTATTTTTCCATCGTTCTGCCTCTTTTCGTCGTACGGTCATTATCCGAGCCACGACTGTGTCGTTCGGTTCGTTTCATCGTTAGTATTTTATGAGAAACGACTAATGGGACAATTGGAAGCGCTGTACTGTCGGGAACTTATTAACGGCGAAAGCCACGTCAATATTGCGAATCGCGTTTCACGTACTTTCAAAGGCCAAGTTTAGGAATCGTTTAAACTTTCGAAAGTCTTCCTAAATTGCGTATAGGACTTTAAAATCGATTTCTCTTAAGAATTGCACGTTAATTCAATTCAGGAGAATAGCCTCTGTTGGAAATTAACTTAGCGTTTGATATCGCTGCAAAGATGTATCTGTGTACACACGCACGCACACACACGTAGTATTACAGTTTAGAAGATGGAAATCCTTCGACCGAACCTGTAAACGGTTAGACATCTTTTTTTTTTTTCTTTTTTTTGTTTTTAAATCGGACGCACGAATCGTTAATTACATGGACTCTACCACCTTCGGTTCGATGCTTGCGCCGCTTTGTCGTCGTACTTTGTAATTGGCATATTGTATGGATATTATGACGTTGTAACGTAGTGAGCTTCTCAAGTGTCATGGCCCTTAATTATCCTTATCGAGTGGTTAATTACAAAATTACGACAAATGACAAGCGTCTCGTCGCTTTAATAGGAAAAAAAAGAAAAAAAAAAAAGAAAAAAGAAAGAAAGAAAAGGAAAAGAAATGTGGTCACTCGACGAGATTTGCAATTTGAATTTCTATGGAATAAGCTCGTCGCGGATTCCTTTGTGTCGCATTTCCGTACAAGTATGCATGTAAATAGAGTTTATATAATGATAATGCGCGAATACAGGAGCACCTAATAAAAGTGGATTATGATAAAGCTTAAAGAAGATCCATCAATTTAATCGATCCATCGATTTAACGTCTTGATTTTATATATTTTTTACTTTCCGACGAAAATATTTTTTATTTTCTCTCTCTAACACACACACACACACACACACACACACATATATATCATTTGTAGTTTCATTGAAATAAAACTTGACAAAAGTGTCGTCAACGACAGTCTAGTTTGTCTACGTAGCGTTAAATTCCACTACTTATTGCTAGTAACGGATATTCGATATTCATTATCGATAGTGGCCAGCGAAACAAGCGAAACAAGCGAAACAAGCGAAACAAGCGAAACAAGCGAAAAAGCGACGATTCTTTCGTTCAGCGCGAAACGTCGCTTCGGTTTAATTAAAGCCGCAACGTTACGTAAGCTTTGAGAATCGGTCGATCTTTGCATGCTCGTCAATCGTTGGTCCACTCCTCGAACGTTGTTTCCTAGCGATCCTCAGACCTTCGTAATTACTGTCGTTTTAATGATGGCCCATCGTTCACACCGGCGCGGCGACCTAATTCCCGAGTGCTTCTCCCACTCGATCCTCCGACCCATCGCGTCGTTTCACGTTCTCTCTTCTTTTTCACCGATAGAACGATTTACTTTGTTTTTCGATCGGCGAGTACACGATGATCCTTTTTAAAAGCTCTCGATCAACCGATGCTCGAGATTGTTCAATTAGCGCGATAATTAAGCCCTTGCCCTCGGCCCACATTTACTTTTTAAAAGATGGCTCGTTCTTCGTCCATATTTATTAAATAGTGGCGCACAGTTATTTTGGAAAATAAACGAGATCGCGTCGACACGTCCTCCCTACCTATCGATCAATTCTACAGATACGCAAATTCTTAATAAACCACGATTAATAATAATAATAATAATAATAATAATAATAATAAACCCTTTTAGCGTTGCACGCTATTTTTTATTATTATACGCTAGCTAATAGCCTAGGTCGGAAGTTATTTGTTGCTCGTAAAAGGTCGATTATTCGTCGATCGTTTGGAAGATGTCGATCGACGAATTGATTTGGTGTGTTGAAGGGAAGAAGGCTGGTAGGTTCTATACGGTTTAAGATAAGAGGGGAATGAAACGAAAAGGAGATGATGATGATCACGCATATCTGGCAAAGTTTCGTCTATATATTTCAAAGCGAAACAACGTTGCAGACTTTTCACGGTCGCTGTTCGTTTTGTTCCACCGATATGCCTATATTTGGAAGGAAATCGATGTCCAAGTTGCGACAAATTCACCAGATTCGCTCGAAACTCTGCGAGTAATTCGAATTGATAAATGACTCGCGATACGACTGTACGCCCGCATACATCCATTTTGCATCGAGCTTTTGTCCGAGTTTAACGAGCCTCCATTCAATCTAGCCTGCCAGGAGAAATTGCGACGGAGTCGATGAATTAGGAATTACGAACCGTGTAATAATTTTGCAACTCGTCGTTCGTTTCCTCTCTCCCGCGTATTCCTGCTTATTCGTCGTTACCGCGAACATTTGATCATAGATCGAAGTCGTTTCTCCTTTGTTAGGAGATAAATAAACCTTTGATATCTCGTCTATTGGCTACGTTTCAGTTTTTTCAAACAGATTACTGCGAGCAATCAATCCGTTACGATCGTACTGTAACGATTGCCGCTCTATTGCCTCTATATTACATCGCAGAATCTCTAATCAAGTTATATCGAGTCGCGGATCTCGTAACGATAGATGTTGTCGTAGAAACGATCGCTTCTTACCGATTAAATCGCCGTCGAAACCAATAACGAGCGATCGGCCATAAAAAAGGTTGACCGTAATTGCAGACACCGATAGCTTGATAAGCCCGAGAAGCAGCGAATTTCAGCGTCGTCCTTTTCGAAAGCGAACAGCATCCTTTTCGTTCCTACGATAGATATCGAGTTTCTTTCAGCTTCTTGCAAATTAATCCAAGCATAGGCGTGTATGTCCAGATGAAGTTGTAAATCATTTCCGATTATCGTTAAGAGCTACTAGCTAAACTTTTCTTAACTCGCTCGTTGCCATCGTATCGTCGTACAAAATCGTACGAAATAATCACAACCGAGGCTCGCAAAACTGAAACTCGACTAATTTCCAACTTGGTTGTCCCCCTTCTTCTAGAAAATTCCCGGGCAATTATCGGACGTGTGGCTGTTGGAAGCACAGGGAGGCGCGCAGGATAGAATGGCGTAAAGTCGGTCGGTTCGTGTTCCAGAAGCCGTCTCGTAGCGATCGTGCCAGCCGAAAACCCGGCGCGAGCGTGTCGCGTTCCGTGTGGCTAGGGGGTGGCGTCCGCGCAGGGAATGCCAAGGTGCAGACGCCCCCGGTGCTGCCGCCAGCTTAGCGGAGACTAGCGGAAAGCGGGAAACCTGTTCGTCCACAGTTCATCACGGCCTCGCAAGCCGTTCGAACGGACACACGGCCTCGTCGCGTTCCGCCATTCTCGATCCATCTCGTCGTGTAAATAAAATCCTACCGAATTCGAAAAGTCGAAAAGTCGAAAAGTCGAAAAGTCGAAAAGTCGAAAAGTCGAATCGCCACCGTCTCCTTCGACCTCGTGTTCGTCGAATCGATCGTCCCAACGCGAGCACCGCGTCCGATCGTTACCGTCACGTGTCCTGCCAATCTTCTCCTTCTTCCAATCCAAACGGATCGAAACAGAACTAAACGGTTCTTGCTTTTTTATCATCGATTGGCAGATTCAACCGACCGATCTAATTTTCGGCTGCGACAGCGATAGAGAATTCTTTTCGACTCGATTTTTGGTCGCACCAACGGCGGATAACCAACGACGAACTCGTCGAAACGAACTGTGATGTGACAAGAGAGATTCGAAACACGTGACCAGAGTTTAGTCGCGGTTGTTGTGCGATTCACTACGTTATGTCCGTGTATTAGTATAATAGTATGTATTATAAATTGTTCTGGTCCGATCCAAGTTGGACGAATAACGTAAAAAGAAAACGATAAAAAACGATTCGTAATCTCGTTGCCCGATTAAAGAGTAAATAAACGGAGACGTTTAAAGTTTACAGGTGAACAAGCAAAAAACAGAAGAGAAAAGGGGGGGGGGCGGTCTAGTAATCGACAAAGGTCAGATCGATCTAGATTGGTATCTAGATTAGAATTTAAGATCAAAGAGACACGCGCAAGAAACATCGGCAAAGTTGCCGTGGGCTCTCTCTTACGTTAAGATCGATCGTGTTAGAAGGTGCGATAGAACAAAGTGTTTCGTAGAAATTACCCCCAAGTTGATTAAAAGTGAAAGAGAAAGAGAGAGAGAGAGAGAGAGAGAGAGAGTTAATCGGAAACGTTGATCGGAAATAGAAGGACGTTGCAAGAGCGAATCGAAACGAGAGCTTGCCGTCGGACACGATGACGTGCGATACACGTCGGGAATCACAGCACCTGTGGAACCTCGAGGTAAACCGTTTACCTTTCTACATACCTACCCGTTATCCGATTCACCTTGAATATTGCATTCCCTCGAGCATCGATCGAATCGAATATTTTCATTGCTTACGGGGATACTGCTGGTGGAAATTATTCTTTCCATCCTATCTCTATCCGATACCAAAGTATCTTTTACTTATTTTTAACCTACACTTCTTCCTTCTAAAATTCCTTCTAAAATTCCTTTTAAAATTCCTTCTAAAATTCCTTCTAAAATTATACGCACGAATCAACGATTCCATCATTTCATTCTTTACAATCGCTATAGTTGCGTATGCAGGTCAACAAGTGCAAGTACATGTTGCGGATGTTTACGCGTTTAAAGAAAATTTCGATTTGCGAAAATCTATAGTAGGTACTCGTTTCTCTATTTTCGGTACAAACACCTTGGCGGTTCCGTTCCTCTTCGTAAAAACGTGTACGTAGGAAAAATAATCGGGTAGAGTCGAGACGAGACGGAAAATCGCGGTCAACCGAGATCGTTGAAAAAGCACGATTCGAAATTTCTATATTCTTGGCGATGCGAACAAGACGAACAAAGGGAAGAAAGACGAAGAGATGGCGTAAAAGCGTTACGGGACGAACGTTTCGACGTTTCGACGTTTCGACGTTTCGACGTTTCGTCTTAGTTTTAGTCTGCTCGATTTACCAATGTTTCGCGAATCAACGAACGTCTTGCTCCTTCGAACGCCAGTAGTATAAGTGCAGCATACGTCCGACATTGTAGGGCTTCCTCACAGTATGCAGTAGTAACGAAGTAAAATTTGATAAAACGAAGCTGATCCGAGACTACATTTTTCCAAGATGAACGTCATGCCAATGTAGCGGATGTTCGAAAGATGATTGCCAGTCACTTGGACTTTTATCATCGTTATATGAATTAACCCTCGATCGCGTTATTATCGGGTCGTATGATTTTATCGATCGTACGTATGATTTCAGTGATTATCGGTAAACTTTATACTCGGTAAATACATTCGATTATTATCGGAGAAAAAATGCTCGATACTTGATGGAATAAAGTATATCGCGTTAGAGGATAAACTGTTGCGCTTGTTAAAAAGTACGTTGAAAAGCGTATAGAAATTTTACAGCGATAAAGTTAGGAAACTATAGAAGTATCTATGGCAATTTTTGTCAAACAAACGAATAAATCAACGAAACTTATCGATTACTATACGCTTAACGTAGAGACGCGCACGATCCAGCATAATCGCGCATAATCGCGCATAATCGTGCATAAATCGTGATTCTACGTAGAAGAGGGTCGACGAAGTGCAGAGGACCAGAGTAGATTCGGGTTCCAGCTTGTTTACACTGTGCCGCTGTGTTACTAACGCTACTTCCACTGTTGCGCTTAACGAGTTAGACCGCCAGTTGCTCGATTAAAGTTAATCCACGGTAGCTCTACCGTTATTAACTGTAACGACGATTTAATAATTCTTTGCCTGTAATTGCTTTCGCTAATAACATCGAAAGCCGAAATGCAATTTACGAATAAATTTCCCGCCGTGATTGTATCGCCGGATTAGCGACACGCCGTTGCGAACGGTTGTTCTCAGGGTGTGCTTTGTTTCCGGAAACTCGATGTCGATCGTCGTCGGCCAATGCTGACATTGAAATAGGTGCGGCAGATTCGTGTGCTTCGGAAATATCGTTGGATAGATTTAACGTAGTTTTATTTGAAACAAGGTATCGAGAGGGAAGGTGAAAAATGGACGAGTTTAATCGACCGAGCGAACGATCGATCAATTACCGATGAGAAGGTGGAACCCGACGTTGAGGAAAATATAGTTTGGCGATAATTAAATCGTAATGGGATTTAATTCGGTTGGAAGGAAAAAAAGGGACGATGGTATTTTACGATGCGAATCAACCGTGTCGCTGATCGAAGGAGAAATTAAAGTAGTAAATTATCTTTTCGATTACTTCCAAGGATCCAAGGAAACAAACAGCCACAGAAGGATAAAACGATTGGAAAGATTGGATACCGTCCGTCCACGTATCTATGGCTACCATTAATAGGTAGAAAATGATTAGAGTAAATAATCGAATTAGCGGTCAGTAATAAATTCGCAATTTTTATAATGCAATTTTCGAGGAAGCGTTCGACGAACCGCGATCAACGCTATATTTAATATTTACGCTATATTTATATAATATTTGCTTTTGCATATATCGGTCATCTTCCGATCACCGTTCGTCATTTCATATTTCGTCAAAGGTGTTGTTCCAGCCAATTCCCTCGTAATCCCGTTTCGTTGGAAATTTCATTTTCTCTGCGACGAGAAAGCACGTACGAATTTTACAAAAACCAGCGGATACGCACGTTTTACCAGTACGATAAATTTTTCCTTATTTTTCACATTGTACAATCGCGAATAACAGGAATCGACGTATGAAATATGAATGTATTTCCTGGAAAGTAGCCGAACGAAATTCACCGATTTTGTTTCATCCATTTATCACGTACGCAAATTACAACTATTTTCGATTATATCTATAGAAAAATATCGGAAATATCGACAATTACAATTGCAATTGCGTATGATGATATTTATTCATCGTCATCAAACGGTTAAGTTAATATTATTACGAATTCTACTTTTACCAAAAATCCTACTTTTACACAAGTACAAATACAAATACGATAGGATACGTAGGAATACGAGCTTAAGGATAATAAATCCAAGACTTTGGACATTTTTGCCCAATAAGCTGAATAATACGCGTGAAAAATGTAGCTTGTATTTTTGATGCACCACGTCCGATCCACGAAACAAAGTTTCCAGAAACTTTCGCACAGCTTTTCATTCTCTTTTCCAATTTCAGACACCGAAGATGTGGAAAAATCGCACGGAGCCGTACCTCGTCTCGTCCTCGCTCGAGCAGCGTGAGTCACAGAATGGAAATGCAACCGTGCAACCTGCCGCCTGCAACTTGTCCAACGAATCGCCTCGAGAGTCACTCGGTTCAATCCCGAACATCACGTATAAGAGGACGACCGTTGCTCGAACCAACAACATTTACCGATGAATCCGACTCTGTCCTTACGACTCGCGTTATATACTCGCCAGGAAAATGGCTGGCTGGGAACGATGAAACGTGCAACGCAACTTGCATCGGTATCTAACCTTTCGATATCATCGGTTAGCCAGTTTAAAGCAAAGTGGATTTTCGTGCTCCTTCGATGGCCCGGTGGAATCATCTGCGACGGAATCTGCGACGGAATCTGCGACGTAACCTGCGACGAAACCTGCGACGTAACGTCGTCGACGAGGTCGTCGAAATAGCGAAAGAGGACGTGGAGCAGTGGCGTGGATCACGGTGGTAACGGGACGAAGCGAAAAAGTGCTGAAAAACGCAGCAAAAGGGGAAAGAGGGAGCTGCAGCGAGAAAGATGGAACTAAACGAAACGATGGAAGAGGATTCGAACAACAGCACCGATCTATCGAGTCTGTCGAACGTGCTGGTCGATATCGGTCCATCGAATCGTTCTACGAATCCCTATGAACAACAAAATGGCCACGAATTGGAACACGCGATTCTTCTAACGGTAAAAGCCATGGTAATGGGTTTCATCATTCTGTGCGCTCTGTTCGGTAATCTATTGGTGATCGTGTCCGTAATGAGGCACAGGAAGCTTCGCGTAATTACCAATTACTTCGTGGTCTCGTTGGCGTTGGCTGACATGTTGGTGGCCATTTTCGCCATGACGTTCAACGCGTCGGTCGAGCTGTCCGGTAGATGGCTGTTCGGCTATTTCATGTGCGACGTGTGGAACTCGTTGGACGTGTTCTTCAGCACCGTTTCGATTCTTCATCTGTGCTGCATCAGCGTGGATCGATATTACGCGATCGTGCAACCGTTGGACTATCCATTGATCATGACGAATCTTCGACTGAGCACCATGCTGAGCGTGGTTTGGTGCTCGCCGACGGTGATGAGCTTCCTGCCCATCTTCGCCGGCTGGTACACCACCGAAAAGCATCTCGAGTTCAGAAGGAATTTTCCGGACGTGTGCGTGTTCCAAGTGAACAAACTGTATGCCGTGATTAGCTCCAGTGTCAGTTTCTGGCTGCCTGGAATCATCATGATCGCCATGTATTACAAGATTTACCGGGAGGCTGATCGTCAAGAGCGGATGCTCTATCGGTGAGTCTTTACTTGCGCTCGTTCGTTCAAAGGCGAACAGCGACAAAATTCTAACCTCGAAACGAAATTCGTATCGCGAGAAATTTCCCTCGCCACATTCTTCTCGTCGTTTAATTCTCTCTTTTTGTTCGAAATCTTTAAAAAAAAAGAAAAAAAAGAAAAAAGAAAAAAAAAAAAAACTTTCATCGCGCTAACGTTTGCAAAGACGTTCGCAAAGAAAGACTGTGCGTCTTTATCCGTTTACGAGTATCTTGAACATATCATATCGAAACACGTTCGCTGTTCAACCCGTTTCTTTGCACCTTGCCATCTCCAGCCAGCGTGTAATAATTGGCCAGGCAAACGCCGCTCTCAACTACATACGTAAAAGATATCCAAATTTTCGAGGAATTTCGGCTAAATCGAATTTATTTGTACGAACCATTCTCCTACTCTTTTCCAACTTTCATCTTTCTTTCTTTCTTTCTTTCCTCTCATTTTTCATCTTATCTGGTTATACGCTTCGCCGTTATTTACATCTTTACTTCACCGTTTAATATCTTGCGAAATCTGAAATTTGCTCGGCCTCTACCTAGCAACAACTAGGTATTGAATTTTTCGAATTTTCGAATTTAACGAAAAATTAGACGAGTAAACTTTGATCAAAGAACGATCTTTAGTTTTCAATGTAATCTTTAAGCTTTACGCGGTCGATTTTCGTGAAATTCGTGAAATTCGTGAAATTCGTGAAAACGTACGAGACGAGATTAAATTCGACTCTTTGATATCGAGCGATGCGAAACATCGTCGACACTCGTCGTTCTTCGCTTTCTAATCGATATTCGAATCGATCTCTTTCGAGTCTCTCACGTATTTTCAGTTCTCTGTTCAGTCGCCGCTACATTATGAAATAAATTCATTTCTAGATTGAAACGGCTAATCCTGCGTGCAAACCGGCTTCGACCGTGCACAATATGTCAATTTCGAGGATAGTCGCACTAACAAAGTCGACTAACAAACAAACTTGTTCTATCGCTGAAACGCGGCGTATTTCATCGGTTCTTTCGTCCTTTCATCCTATTCTCACAGCAACTAATTCAAATATCTCTTAGCACGGTACGTCGCGAATTTACGAAACGACAAATATTTTGCATTCTACGAACAATTGCTTGCGCGCTCCTTACTTAGATATCAGTAGTAGCTGCGGTGATCAAATTTTCCGATTTGATTTATCTCGGTAATGGGCGAACCACGTTGTTTCTCCGCAAAACCGTTCGGCCGAGACGATCGTTTCCTGACGCTCGACGACGCTTTCCGCGTCGGTGGCATCGGAAATATCGGAACGCGGTGCTTTCACTATTTTTCTCGCCGATCGGCAGTCGTCGGAAATTGGATACGTCGACGCGAATGTATCGGTTATCTCTGACTGAGAACATCTTTATGCATCTTGCGAGAGTTGCTCGGCTCGACTCGTCGACGTTATTCGTCGACGTTATTCGTCGACGTTATTCGTCGAAATTAACGTCGCGTTGCTTCTTCGATACGTGTACGCGCTGCTATACGTACACCGAGACACGAAAGTCTATCCAGCTAGTGATTAACGAACGCATTCGAACGGTCTTTATTATATCGGTAAAATCTCTCTCTCTCTCTCTCTCTTTTAAAGAAAATATATTTTATAGTCATTTCTGTACAACACATATACATATCAAATACGAGATGGGATGACAATACTTGAATTAAAAAAAAAACAGGAGTATGACGTTTGCTTGGAAAAATAAAATTAAAATCAACGATGATGATTTTACGTGTGTCTTTTTTGGCAAACGATTTCATCGTCGAGATACGAAACAAGCAAAGAATGAAAAGTCGTAATTACCGAGTAATTACCGGGACAGGACGATCGCTTTACGAGACGTTGTCTGCATTCGGTTGGCACCGTTGCAACAGTTCGCAACGTTCATTTGCTCCGTTCAGGTAGAGTAACTTACGAGAAAGCAAGAGCAAGAGGAAAAAGAAAAAGAAAAAGAAAAAGAAAAAGAAAAAGAAACAAAGAGAGGAAAAGTATCTCTTGAATTTTGTTGCTTAAACGAACGCAGATGTTGCCGGAGCTGCGTTTCCTTTGTCGCAGAGAAATGGCGGGCAAAAGTTCATTCAACGAATTCGACCTGCTTCTAAAAGCTTACGTACGATCGATATAACTTACGCTGGTTCACAAAGTAAACTAACTCTATAAATGCTGACATTCTGAAAAATTCGACAGTCCATTTATTAGCTCTATTTGACGAAAATTCAACCAACAAAATACAGATTCCAAAGGAAATAATTTATCATTATGATAAAAATACGATATGATAGAGATCCTTCGTTTCTCATGGCGAATAATTATTGTATAATCGGGGATACCTTTACGCTTTCACGTTTCCATCAGGCGTTCTTTCAGAGATTTACGTGCCGCCGTTGTTCAGCGTAGCCGTTGTTCAGCGTAGCCGTTGTTCAGCGTAGCCGTTGTTCAGCGTAATCGTTCTAGCAACGAAACCACCACACTACCGTCGCGTCAAAGATGAGAGACGGAAAAGTCCGGAGCTTGCGAATGGAAAGGTTAGGACGTCATCCACGAGGAGGGACGAGGGTTGGAGGGTGTTTATGAATCGATCCTGGAATTCTAGCAGCCGAAGGACCGTTCGTCTGCTTCTTATATTCCATGGCAATGTTAAACACGTTCTCCCAACTCGTCAACTTTTCTTTCGCGAAATCAGAAAATCGAAATCAGAAAAGCTCAAAAGCCTCTACACGCGACGATACAAAATACGATCTGTTTGAGCTTGCTACTCCGATAGCGTACTCTGATCTTTTTAAACTCAACTTTCTCGAAAGTCAGACTCGAAGCGAAAACATTGTGTTCTACGTTTTCCACGAATTTTCCCACGCCCAATAACTTTCCGTCATCTGTTCGCTCCTATCTAATCTGTCCACCTCCTATAAACATACGTAAACCAAGTATATCTGAAAGTTTTCGGACTCGGTTTTCTCGCAATCGAAGTAAAACGCAATTTTCGTCTTATCTCGAATCACTGAATCTTCCTCGCTTCGTTTACCTCGCTTTCCTACCACGAATTCAGGTTCGCGGTCTGCATACGTTACCTTGTTAGCAATTCGATATACGTATATCGATCGAGGGATAAAACGACGATTTTAGAATTGTACTCGTATTTTGACGGTTAAGTTATATCGGCTTTGGAATAAGATTTTTGTTTTTTCGAGAGCCACTCGGATGATCCGACATCGTAGAAAAATATCCTAGAGGAGAAATAGAGTGCAACGCAGAGTGAGAATTTTTTCTAAATTTCCAAGCTTGCTCACAAGCCAGAATCGGTTAACGTAACTTCGCATTACGCTTTCTGTTCTACGACCGTGGTAATCGATCAACGTTCTCGAAAACAACTGCTTTTTTTCACATAGTGTACAAAAATTGAGGCAAAACTGCTGCGCCGTGTGCCTACCATCTTTTTCTCTTTTTCTCCTTTTCTCTTTTTCTCTTTTTCTCTTTTTCTCTTTTTCTCTTTTTCTCTTTCTCAGGCTACTATATACCTGATCGTATTTAACAATGTTTCTTCGATCTATCGTTTCTCGTATGAAATGTTCACAAATTCCAAGGACAAAGGATCGAGGAGCTTTCGTTTGTGTTGCGATTTAAATAGTCTTAAATATTCTTTTACATCCTGTTACTTCGATACTTTTCAAAGTCAAAGTTTCGTTCCATCGAATCGCAACTCGACAACTAACGATTCGACGGAAAAACATTCGAAACATTTGAAAAGTTTATGACGCGTTTTATCCGATCGAATATCCATTGATTTCGAATTACAATTATAATTGTTCTACTTTTCGTCGATCGGTGTTTCAATAATCGAGCTTCTACTTTCAGCTTTCTATTACAAATCGATCATTCGAATTATATTTTTAAATAGAATAGAATTAAAATAGTAATATAGTAAAATCAATTAAAATCAATTTCCTATGAATAGGTAAAAAATCCGCGATCTAAATAGTAGCAAGCAAATACAGAAACAAATACAAAATAGAAACTCGGGTAAATGCTTAAATGCGCATAGATATAGATAACAATCGAACGACTATTGAACGTATTTCTCGCAGGTTTTCGATTTTCGAAACGCTCTCGAAAAATTCAACGTCTCAGCGGTTCTCGAGCTTCGATACCCGGGGAGTCTCCAGCCAAAGTGCTGTTTTACGCCGTGACTACGAAATTGCCGGCGATCGATCGATTGCCTTTCTGATCTGCAAAATCTTCTATCTTGGATATTTTTTCTATATTATTACGAGCATCGTTGAATATATGATGTAATTTTGTTTCGACGTTCTTACCTACCTACTTCGCTTTATTTTAAGCAATTAACGATTATTACTGATATTATTAGATGTTTCGGACAATTATTAGAAATTATCACGAATATTGCCAAGTTTAACAAATTAAGAAGTTTATTGCCAATATTATTAGATATAAAAACGATTATTATCGTGAACATCGCGTTGATGCTCCCTCCGCAAATTCCCTCGTCCTATACGCAAGCGAATGGAAAATTGTATAGTTGGATAATAAATGGAATCGTTATTTTTAGCAGCTATGCTAACCAGCGACGTTAGCAGAGACAAATTTTTAAACAAATTTTAGATAAAAAAAAAAAAAAAAAAAAAAAAAAAGACTCGTGCGCTAACACGGCTAGTAGCTCTACAATTTGAAGAAGTTTGTTTCGATGAAACGTACTCTCGCAAATATTTAAATAATTTCAATAACAGATGCTTAAATTTCAATCGAAAGACCAGTTGAAATAAAAGAAAGAGCAACGAGTTAATAAACTATAGAGATTAAAGAATTTGATAAAAATCATTAATCTTTTATAGCAACGATATCATAACTCAATTTTCTTCAAGTTTACGACAACCTGTAAAAATATCACGTCCGTCTGTATTTCCAATTGCTAAAAATTCTCGATCGGCTGCAAATACCGCGGCGCCCTAGTTTCTACAAATTTTTACAACCCATCGAAACAACTTTGAAAAATTTCCATCCCCGTTCAAACGGCACCCGGGGGTCTTTGCTCTCAATTTCTAAAAATTCCCAAACAAAGCACATAGAAAAATTGCAACAGTTAATCAGTATATACCTTTCGACGAAAATAACGACGATAATTCGATCTTGTTCGATACAACGCTTTCTAAACGACTGTTCTCGATTTGGCTTTCGTAACGTCTGGTCGATATCGACCTCTCTGGTTTCTCTCGTCTCGCTTCCTCCGTGGCTCGTCAACGGAAATACCCTGAATCATCTTCAACTTGGAAACGCTTCGAATCAAACGATGTATCCAACATCGTAAGTATATACTTAATGCGCGATAATAAATGCAGCGACGTAAAAATACTCTGTTCGTAGCCGGTGTATATGAAACGTTTTCACTGAGAAT
Source organism: Bombus dahlbomii (assembly GCA_037178635.1). NCBI lineage: Eukaryota > Metazoa > Arthropoda > Insecta > Hymenoptera > Apidae > Bombus > Bombus dahlbomii. Next base: position 11,761,897 of record CM074113.1, read on the forward strand.
TTGAAACTTTGTCTTTTCCACCCTCTACGAACGCCACGATCGAGGAGATCGTGGCCTGCAATACCCAAAACCGCTCATCCACTCCTAAATCATAATCTCTTTAGAAACTCGTCCCTTAGAAAAGCCATCCCTCTTATCCTTCTACCCTAATAAAAGTGATCTACATCTCAGATTTTCCCTAGATCCACGAACGAGTTCCGTTGAAACGCCGACCGAAATTTCACGAAGCCTCTCGACGGTATTCTCTCTCGGCTGCAAGCCTCTTCGTGACCTTATATATATATATATATATACACACACACAGACAGATATACATGTATAGAGAGAGAGAGAGAGAGAGAGAGAGAGAAGGAAGATCGGCACGGTATCTATGTAAAAGTCTACGGCTAAGTGGCTTGACTCGAAGAGGAGCGCTCTTTAAATTCCGTTCGAGGTTCGAACGCGTTGTCCCGCGGCCTTTTTGGGTCAGCGCAAAATTTATCGAGCCGTGCCGTCGTTGAATAATAAACGCCGGTGGAAACGGTTCCTCTTGAATCTATTATTTCCCGTTTATTCTCTCTCTCTCTCTCTCTCTCTCTCTTTTTCTCGATTAGCGACTCTCGATCGGCGATGACTGGTTCGAGTCTCAATTTCCAAACGATTTCAAGATTCTGGCAATTCGAGTCCTTTCGGATGAGTAAACTCTCGCGAAAATTATAAAGACCGTATGGTTGAAACAAGTAAGAGTTTCTTCCGTTGGAAGGCAGATTGAAGAATAAACTATCGCGTATCGTTATTACTTGAAACTCTCGCAAGACTCGCCTTCAAGTTTCGTTAAGCGAGTCTGGACGGAGTCGTGTACGCACTCGAAGCGATTGAAAGTGTTTCTGCGCGCGTGTCTATCCGTGTGTTCGCGGTGTCGGTCGATCCGATCGCTCGCAGTTCGTAAACGGGGATGCGACAGGTTTCTGGAAAACGGCGAACGTCCTGCTCCCTTCCGTGAAACTTTTATCGTTGACAAAAGCAGGAACGAAGGGAGAATTGCGACGAAGCGAAACGTTTTGCGCAAGTTCTTTTTTCACGTCGCCGTTGGCCTGTTATTAACGACAACTTTACGCTCCGCCGCTGAGTCGATTCCACGTGTTTTTCGCTTCCAATTTAAATCAAGGATTGACCGATACGCCGATTTTTCCTAACAAAACGAAGAAATTCGATAAATTCGATTAAAAAAGAAAAAAAAAAAAAAAAGAAAAAAGAAAGAAAAGAGAAAGAAAAAATGCACTCGTCAGGAAGAATCGTTGGAAACTATTCCCTCTCGAACGAGACGATGTCAAGGATAAGCGTTATTCCATATTTCCAACATACTCGGTAGTTTTCGTTGTTTCATCCAACGTTTCACGAACCTTGTCTGCGATTCAACGTTCCCGCACTGCTGACACTTTGCAAAAATCAGAGACCTAAATTAGGGGGATAAATATAAAACGGGTTAGGCAATTGTAACGAGTCCCGGAACGTTCGCGAAGCGAAAATAAGAAAAATATACGTCCGTGTGAGATGGGCGATCGATGCGGCACAATGGAGAAGCACTTGTAGCGAGCGAAGCCGAGGAGCAACACGCTTCTGACGCTTTCTTTCGTTTCTCAAGTTGATTCCACGATCCTATCCATAATTTACGGACGCGTTTGCTCCCCGGTGTTTCGTATCTCGTACTCGGAATGCTCTCGAGTAGCCTGGACGCGTCTCCTTCGGGCTTAACGAAAATCTTGGATTTATAGCTTTAGCGAGAGAGCCTATACCCGCTTCCACGTCGCTGTCAGATCTATTTTCCAAGCTTTCAACCGTGGAACCGCGATGTCTCGCGACACGCTAGTTCGGTTACGCTTCTCCTCAAATTCTCCTCAAATTCTCCTCAAACTCTCCTCAAACTCTCCTCAAACTCTCCTCAAACTCTCCTCAAACTCTCCTCAAACTCTCCTCAAAGAATGCTTCCTTCGACGATCCCTTTCTCCTTCCGACCATTCTTTTGCTTCCCGCGTTTCTCTTTTTTTTTTTTTTTTTTTTTTTAATTTACGCACGTGGGCAAGTTAACGAATACCGGACTCTGTTTTCTCGACGTCTCGCGTGAATTAGCTTCGTTGATTCGTTCGAGGATTCGAGAAATATCAAAGGAAAATGTTTCGAGAAAATGTTGATATCTCTGTTTCGTATCAGAGGGAACGATCGAAATATCGTATTGCTTATTCCACGAGAATATCGATCATCTACGGTAGCTTGAAAACACGTAAACAATTGATCTTTAACGATAACGTTTGATCGTACGTTAGACTTTACGCTAGATTGGCAAATCGTTGTCGCTACATTTCCTGCAATCGGCAATTTCGTACCAATTTTTACGATTACGTATAACCTGTAACCGGTAACCGGTGACCTGATCGAACAATCTGCACTTGGTTTAAAATTGCATTTTTTAATCGCTTCCTACGTGGAACAGCAGTGATCTTGTTGCATTTATCAACGGATTAATCGGCCTATTTTGCGTGTGCACCCATAGATTTAGTATCACGTTTGTTACATTCGACTCGCTGTAGCGCTGTCACTTCAAACAGCACACCATTAACCAGCAAAGTAATTACTCCACTCGGAACGTTATTAAGCGAATCACGTTTCCATTATACCATGTTTATTAATGTCATTTCGTCCGTACGTAGACGATTTGCTCGACCGATTAAACGTGGAACGCTTAAATTCGACGATTCCGTGGAAACACGATCATTCGACATTTAAAGTTAAAAACTTGGATCGGTCGAACAACGTTCCTCGAATCGTTGTTTAAATATAATATTCGAGAAAGTATCGTACGTATTATTTGAAAATATCGTCTTTTTGTGTCGTAGAAACGAGAATTGATGGACTTTCGCCTGATTAGCAACGAATTCATTTATTACCATCATCATCGTCAATATATCCGTGTATATTCCTGATCTACATATAAAATACCTATAAAATGCTTTATATTTTGACGCGTCCGAAGCGTCTACTATTCTAATAAATTTACATTTTAATACATTTTAATACGAACCGAATTTAATAGGAAATTGAATTTTATTCGACCCTGTTTTAAAATGGAAGCAAGAGGCAGAATTTGAAAGGGAAAGAACCTTTTCTCAGCGATGTCATCGTTCTACGAGATTTAGTAACGTGGATCAGCCGGTGGCAGCGAACCCGTAAACCTTTCCGTTTTCGTGAAAACACGACGGCAATGAAAATCGCGAGAACCACGATGAAGAGATCTAAAGCGACGAAACAAGAACGTGACCGGGGGCGGGGGACGGGGGGACGTCTGTAAATCCTTGAAAATCCCTGGATAGAAAAGGCTGGAACGAAAGTAATCGGAATACTCGCGAATGCCGGCCATGTATTTCGTTGAATCGCGAGTACCGTCGCTGTAATTGGTATCGTTGCTACGACGGACGAATCGACGGACGAATCGACGGACGAATCGACGGACGAATCGACGAACGAATCGTCCGACACGAGGAAAAAATCCTGCCTGGATTGACGCATCGAGAGAAGGACTCCGACTCCTGTACGAAGTACAGTTTCACACGACAGTTTTCACATCGTTGAAAAGCGTTAAAAGAGTCCGAGCGTGTGTGCTTATTTCTAACGAGATGCGTTCTAATTAAAACGCGTTACGAGCACGTAGTCGCAGCGCGATAACGTTATTTATTCATTTATTTGTAATCGTCATAGTTACACACGCATCTACCTTCTTTTCTTCCTCCTTCTTACGATATACCGATAGATGTATAAAATCATTCTCCGATATTGTTTATCTGACCGTTCTCATGAAGAACGAACGATCGATGCCATATAGAGTCAAGGTGTAAGGCGATAATCTGTGTACGTACAATTTACGTTTAAAGAGAGAAACGAAACGATAAATGAAATCGGTGTTACGGAATCGGTGCTATTATGCGGTTAATCGAGTCGATCGTTTCGTATATCCATCCATAGATATAGATATTTTCCACGCTTTTAAACATTTGCCGCTCGAACGAAGTTGCCAGAGATCCAAGTAGCACGAAGCAGTTTCTTCGCAGACGGTGCAACGAGATTGTACGAGGACGAGACGAGATTTTCGTCGTTCGTTGAAAACTTGGACGTGCGTGTAAAACTAGAGGGAAAAGAACGAGGGAGCCGTGGCGCTAATTCGAATCCTCGTGGCGCGTTTCCCCTTGCCGGTCGTGGGAAAGAGCAATTTTCCAGACCCGTTCCTTCGTATAGCTGACGCGTTACAAATTTCCCTTTGGCGTAGCAAGGCAGGCCAAGTTTGACTTTGCAGCGCGAACCAGCGAATTTTCGCGGATTTTCGTCGATCCGAAAGGGAAATTGAATCGTCGCGACTAAATGAATAATACCTCGTGATTATTTCGTGTTATCCTCGCCACTAGATATCCTACGCGCCGCTGATAAAGCGATCTGAATTTTCATCAGAGCGGTGTACTCGATCCCAGAGCGTTTCGTTCCAGTAAATCGTTGAAAAAATCCATCGATGTCAAATCGATATCATTTTGCATGTTACGTTTCCAGTTTCTTAATAATTCGAATACGCGAAATTAGATAAATGTACGTGCAGTTTCGTGACTCACAGCATACGTACAAGTCGTTACGTTATCGCGCGGAATATAAAAAACGGAGAATCTTCATTACGAGAAAAATCATTACGAGAATTACGAGAAAAAAGAAAGGAAAAAGAAAGCGTTTTTCAAGCGAATCGAACGTGTCGCGCGGTTCTTGAAATAGGACGGAGGACTACTATCTTGCGTTCCTCTTTTTAATAGATATCGGCCAGAACTTTCCTCGCAAACCGATTACTTACTTCTCTTTCCCCTTCCACCTGAGATCGATGGGAAACTTTTCACCGATCGGCTTCTCCGCTGTCACTCGCGTCGCGATAATTTATGAAATCTCCCTTCTCTTTCCTACATTTTATAGCTCGAAGGGACGGAATAGATCACAAACGCCGGTCAGAGACGACCTATTCTCGCCATTATTCCCAGCCTATTACCAAGGAAATAACGTTGGTCATCGAGGAAATTGAATTTTCGTTCTGTCACCGATCTAAGCTCTCCTTCGTGAATCACGAACGTTCGTTTAACGTAGCGTTCTACCATTTTATCGTTAAATTTAAAATTAGTCAAGTTAAACGTTCGTCTAGAATCATCTACAGATTATTTTCTTGGTTCTGCTGCTTGTCAATTCGACGTGTCAGCCTCCACGTATATTCTCCTCGTTTTCTCCAATCTCCTGCTTTAAATTATCTCTTATCCTCTATCGTATTTATCTTTTCCACTTTTTTTCCACAGACACGTATTTACACGCATACACGGAATGTTTAAATCGCGGTGCGTTAAAACTAAATCCAGCAGAGTCGACAGTTCGCACACCATCGATTTTCGCGGAAAACTGATATCTCTCTACTTTCCCGATAAAGATTTCGATGATCGGTATATCGGTGCGGAAATTTATATGAAAATGGAAAAACGTTCTGCCGAATTCTGACGATAGGGGAAACACCGATCCTGCGACACGTAGCGTCGTTGGCAAACACGTTGTTCACGCCGTTAGCAAGCACTTCTACCGTCCCAATCTCTTTTACACCTTTCTTGCTGATTAATCCGACGCTTTTGCGAGAATCGATGTAAATGTAAGCAGTGGTGGTGATGCTAGTAGTAGTAGTAGCAGTGATATCGGAGCAATCGACAGAGAAACGTTTTACGATAGAGCGCAAACAGATTTGTTGAGGTGAGAAAAGAGAGTCGATGCAAAAAGATTTTCGCTGCTATTTTAGTTTTATTATGGTTGTGAAATATCCACTAAATGACACTTTAAATATCTTTCCTTATAAAATAGAATAGAAAATAGCATATACAGAGATAAATTCAACTATGTATACATATATATTGTACAATTTTGTTAGGAAATATAGGAAGACGAAACAGCGGGAATATAAATCAAAAAAGGATCGTTCGGTACGTAGTTTAAACGACGAAATCGTAGAGAACGTTGTACCGAAGGGAAAGGTTCGTGACGGCAATGGAAGGAAGTTGACGCTTCACGACGGAGCAGCACGACATCAGACATCAAACTTGCTGATCGAACTGGCCAGCGAAAGCTAACGGAGCTTTCGATCAAGGTCCATAGATACCGATAGCTTAGCCTGTCTTTTCACGTTTAAAACCGTGTAACTGCACACACGGTGCAAGAGTATAGCACCCTGGCCGAAAGAAACGATTCTATCAAAATAGATTTAAAGTTATTTTGTAAATAAAAGGATCCTCGATCGTCCAAGCATCGCGATATTCCGATCTTTTGGTCGATAACTGCCCGTCCTACTTGCATAGGTGATCATTCTCCAGGTGAAAGAACTGTACAAGTTGCTTACTCGTTAGTACGCGTTAGTCCATTCTGTTATTTACATCGAATCGAGCACATCTCCACGCTACCTGTCATTCGACAGTACTCTGTACAGTACTATAGAGTACTCTAGTGGTAATAGTATAGAAACTGCCTGACTTTTTTAATATCCTTTAATAACGCGATTCGTTCGGCAGTTCGGCTTGATCGATTCGAGACAGCAATCGTGAAAAAGTGAATACATAGCGTTTCTAACGACCAATGAAAAATTTAGTTTGAGCTTGGTTTATCGTCGCGGTGGCCAAGGAATATCGGAATGATTCGTCTATGACCTGGTTGTGGTCGAGCGAGAGAAACGAGGTCGCTTCGTTTCGTGTAAGCCAAGCCGACGAAACAATTGAATACGCGATCGAATCTCGCGAGAAAACGATAAAAGGTGACGGACGAAACGTCGACACGATCCGATTGATCCAAGTGGCTGTTAATTATCCCGAGCTATTAAATTTGCACGGCGGACTCATTCATTCATTCGAGGACGAACGCGTTTATCTTTAATCGATCAACGCCTAATGATCTATCTATCCTGCCCTTACGGAAATCGAGATCGGATCTTGCCTTGCATAACGACCGTGTATGTATTATAATCGTCCGCCGGACAAGCACCAACGGTAGCAAGGAGAACGGAATCGTTGGCTGACACGCCATTAAGCGAAACCTCAAACCTTACGGATCTTTTTATAGGGGTTAGGTTGCGGTTAGGTTGCGGTTAGACTCGCTTCGGATCGAACGTGTTTTCTCGCACAGACAGTTTCATTTCGTGGGGAGGAACGAAGAGAAATCGTTTCGAAGGGACGCGAAAATAAAAGCGAAACAAAGCGAACGAATTAGGAAAACGGAGAAATTAAATGGAAGAGGAGATCGTTCTTTCACTTTTTTTGCTTTCTCTCTGCGTTCTCTTAAACGTTGATATTTCGCTTAACGTAAGCGTCGATATTTCGCTTAACGTAAGCGTCGATATTTCGCTTAACGTAAACGTTGATATTTCGCTTAACGTAAGCGTCGATATTTCGCTTAACGTAAGCGTTGATATTTCGCTTAACGTAAGCGTCGATATTTCGCTTAACGTAAGCGTCGATATTTCGCTTAACGTAAGCGTTGATATTTCGCTTAACGCAAGCGTTGAAAATTTCGCCAAGGAAAACAGAATGGCAACGACGTGGCCGATTTTTACAAGTTTCGTTCTCCGGTCATACCGTTGCTCGCGAAGTTTCCGCCCGTCGAACATAAAACATCGGATTCGTGACTCGATTGGAAAATTTTATCGGTTAACGAACAAAACACTCGCGTTCCTTGAAACAATTAGATCGTCGGAGGATTCGTTGTTGGTAAATACGAGTATTAACTCGTAACTCGTCGAGTTTTCCTAACGACGAAGGTTCTATCTTCTTTTTCGTCGACACGTACGTCACCAAACATTAGCAGCAACGAAATAGAAATATAATAAGGCTAGAGATAAAAGGTAGCAAGATCGTACGACGCCGTTAATTAAATTTTCCCATCCATCGGTTAAAACTAGTTCGGTCTGATCGATATCTTAAACGATCGATTACTTGAATCGTGTCGAATGTAAAAAGAGAAATGAAACGTTACAAAGGTCTGGGTACTCGAAGGGGTTTCGAATTCCCCGAATTTCGTCGAAATAATCTTTGGCACGAAACGACCGAAATTCTACGTAGGATCGTAATCGTATTTAACATCTCTTCTGGGATTATTCCGTACACATGTGGCGAAAGCAAATCAGCCCACACCGCAGATGTTATTGATTTTGCAACGTTCACGCACGGCGCATCGAAGGAACGGTCGCTCTTCCAAAGGGATTAATTTCCCGTGAAATTTTATTAACCGCTGCCGAAACTGGTGATAATACTCGTGTGATCGACCGAGTGTTGTAACAATCGCATTAGGATTAAACGAGATTACCAAAACGAGCCGTTTTACATTATCGATGTACAAGGTAAATTTATAATTTTCATAAAATTTCATACGCGCGATTTCAGATAGTATAGCTAACCCTAGCACGTGTATTCTCGGAAGTTAAAACGTTAAATTATAGCGTCAGTGTATGTGTTAAAATATGGTCGTACCGAAACATCATCGAAGCGTCGATCCGTTATTACTGTTATTTACTTTTTATTAAAGAAATCCAACGATAACGATATAACGTCGTTTCGCATCGCACGATCACGATCAACCAACCAACGTTCATCGAATCTAAATATCTCGACCCTAGATCGTGATACAATAGATGAAAAAAATCAAGCTGATTCACTGGTCGATTCACCGAAACGTAGAATTTTTAATATCCAGCTGTGCGAAGGACGAAAGATCGATCAACCTTTCTCGGAAACGTTTCTTTGGCGGAAATACGTATGTACGCGATCGTGTCTCATAATCGGCGAGTCTCGTAACGTAATTTCTAAGGAAGTTTTAGGATGTTTTCTACGTAACGAACGTATTATTAAATTATATTAAATATTGCATATTTTATATTATATATATTATAAAAGGTGTACGAATACGTTTGACAGTCGGTGCATATTTCTTTCTCGGACGTTTCTTTCTCGAGTATACTTGGTTCACCTGACAGAGCATACTGACAAAGTTTGCCTATTAAACTCTCTCCGTGCATAAATCCTGCATACGTATAAATTCGCTCGTCTTCCAAGTTTCAAGTGTAAAACGAGTTGTACTATAAAAAAAAAAAAAAAAAAAAAAAAAAAAAAAAAAAAAAAAAAAACTTTGAGCTAGGTTACTGCTGGCCTCTCTCTCTCTCTCTTAGATCAGCTTCCATTTCATCGACGTTTACCACTTTGTAAAATCATCGTGCTACGTAAAATATTTCATGCTCTGGTTACCAGTTTCCAGCAGAAGGAAACAAACTTCTCCAAAGGGAGATAGGGAGTAAAACCGTGCAAGTCGATACGTAATTTGATAACTCTTAGGCTTCGAATTTTATCACCATCTCGTGTTCCATTCTAGTTTCATTCTACTTCTATTCCCATTCTGTCGGTCTATTTGCTCCGAGTAGCTAATAACGCGCGCCAGAGTAGCTGTATTTACACGAGATTTTTCGATAGCTTCGGTTTTCATGCTTTCGTCAGCCAGTCCGATCCTCGCGCCGCTAGTTGACAGAACGGATAATCGTCTGTTTCGCCCCGTTCCAGTTCAAGGTCCGTCGCTTCTTTCCCATATCGTTTGATCGAGGATGCCGTAAACCACGTGACAAACTGTTACGTTTCTGCAATCTCGTATTATAAATAAAGGAATATAAATAAAGGAATAGCGCCCCTAGGGGCCGTTACAGAGGCGTTTCGTTTCACCTTCTAAACACGAAAATAGGAAAGAATTTCTTACTTCTTCTCATCCGAGAGATGTATATAGCCCAGCGTACGTATCTATTCCGTATTATTCCGTGCCATTTATGACAGTGAGTATAAAAGTAGCGTGTCCGCACAAGCGTAACATCTAAACAGAAACAAGTAGAATTCTTGAACGAAAGAATGTCCCCCTTTATCCGTTCGCTTTATGGCTGTTTCCATTGCAGATCTTCTTACTTGCATATAGGGAACCATGGGAACGCCATGTTCGCGTTAAGGAAACTACGTAGACAATGTAATCCCGGAGAAACGGCAAAGACGTTTTCTCGGAAAGAAAATATAGTATATTCGGTTTCGAATCGGCAATGTCTCTCTTCTTCTTGTAAATTTCGCCAGGTATAAAACAGCCAGAGAGCGAATGTAATTTCGTCGAAAAGTATCTACGTACTCGCTTACATACTCATACCCCGGTGTACCCCGACGCGTTTGATGTCGATCCGTTAAAACGATCTATCCGTTTAAGATCCATCCAGATCGGTCCATTCTTTCGATAGAAACCGTTTTTTAACGTAAAATAATTTGTACGTTTTCACGCTCGAGACGTATCGATCGATTAAAACGTCGATACGATCAGCTGAAATTAGCCCGAATGCAACAGAATGCGTTTCGATTCGCTCGAGATCCGCGGTACGAAGAAATTAGAGCGGCGACGCGAAAGACAAGGGAATGGGACGCGATTGTTCGCAGTTGCTCGACCAGTTCCGAAGAAAACGAAGGGCAAAGTCAATTTCCCATCCGTAACGAAGCGCATTTGCTTGGAAACGCGGAAACCTTCGCCGGTTTTAAAGTTAAACGCGCTCGAGATCCTAGGAAAGGAGCAAAACGGTTGAAAGGAGGCGCGGCAAGGCCAGGCTCGATAAATCGTCGGTTAATCGCCGGTTTGTCGATGTCTCCTGCCGGTGTATCGGGGCTTAAAGCTTCTTCCAACGATTTATCGCCGCGTTCCGAGAGTTTTAACGAGTTTTAAGGAGAAATTGAAAGATCTCCGACGGATGGCGGACTAACGCTCCGTCCGGTCGCTTATCGCGACGCTGAAGCGACTGCCAACGATCGATTGCGAAACAAATTGCCAGGAACGAAGTTCGCGATTTACGAGAAACGGCGAGATTATTCCACGCTGTTCGCTAAACTCGTCCCGTGTTTCTTCTTCTTCTTCTTCTTCTTCTTCTTCTTCTTCTTCTCTTTCTCTTCTTTTTCATTCGAGTGTAAATAGAGTTCCCGGGTTAGGCTTTCGCGGAGAAAAATGGCCTTCGACGTTGAAACAGCGCTAGCGAACGAAATGGTGAATGGTGAAGCGAGACTTTTCGTTGATTCGAGCCAAGTCAACGACGATAAAACGAGACGGAAACGAAGATAAGGAGGTTCTTTGCGCAAAAAGCGCAGTCTACAATTTCTCATCGTTCTTCTGCATTTTCAGCCGTCTGATCTTTCCTACTTGTATCTAAACGGTGTATGGCAATCTTAACGTTATCTACGAATAAGATTCGTAAAATACCCAGATACGTTAACTTATATACGTTTATATATATATATATATTTAGCTTTCGAAAAAAAATTAACGATATTCTCTGTTCTAGCTAAACGATCTTTTAATTTGCAAGCTATCTCGAAACAGTTGTAAACGAAGGAACGATCGTAGCAGCAATTTCATAAAATCGGCATATCCAAACGATCAAGCTGTAACGCACGAACAGAAACGAAATTAGTTTAGAACGAGGAAATATTATTGCACGCGCGTGGAATTTTTCTTTAATTTTCGCTCTAATCGCGATGTTTTCGAGAAACGTTTGTTATCCCTGGAAAATTAAAATTTCCCTCGTAACGATAAATAAAGCAAATAGATCGTTATAAAGTGATATGGCCTAAAATGTTGTTAACATCGTTTTGCTTGCCATTGTTTTAATATCATTTCGATGATAACATTTCGACGGCATCATCGTACGATTATGAGTTAAACGAGTAACTTCTAACGATTAAAATGTGAGACGGTAGAAGCGTACAGATATTAAAATGGCAGACAAAGTTACGTAATTATTAGGATATGCAACGCAATGTAGTTCAATCGAATCAAGTACGCGCCAACGTTTCATTCGTACGAAGACAAACGAGAAAGATAATATCTTTCGTAATATCGATATTTCATCGAAACGAAAGCGATTATTTAACGGAAGAATCGTAATCGACGAACGTTTAGAACAAGAAAAACTATGTAACGTAGTATTAAAATAACTAACTATTTTCATAGATTAATTTGACCATTGATCGTCTTTCGTACGTGTTCTAGAAGTAGAACACGTATCGTCGAACGTTATTTCGTTCAATTTTTCGATCGAATAATCGATTCGGATTTTCAAATTCTAGAGCGAAACGATGACGCCGCTGGAATGAAAGTGTCGTAAATCGATCGATAGATATTCAGGTTTTTTATGCAAGTCGATTATACATATATCGCCTACGAAATTGCATTCAGTCGTAACGACGCTTCTTAACGAGCAGGAAATATTGATCTCTACCAGATATATCGAAAGTATACGTCGATACAAAGTGAGTGATTTAAAATTGCTAGAGCTCTCAAGAGGATGTAATGAACAAGGCGTCTCGAAGAGCAACTATATAGGGTAGAAGCGAATTCCGTTTCAATCGTCGCGCCAGTCCGATACACGTTTGGAACAAAAATAACGCAGACGCATGCCGGAGAGAAGCCGTACACGGAACACGGAAGTACACTGTCATTGTGTCAGTTCAGACACGAAGCTTAACGAAGCTTAACGAAGCTTAACGAAGCTTAACGAAGCTCAACGAAGCTTAACATTCGCAAAGATTTTCACGAAACCCTAGAAAATACGTTCTTACGTTCTATTTCGAATCTGCCTGTCATTTCGAATCTATCAAATCTTTTATCCGAATAATAGCGGCCGAATAATAGCGGCCAGTACAAGGACAGAAATATTCTCAACTATGATATACTGTCTGTATGTTTCGCAATTCACGATTCTTCGTTAGATTCTACGTAAGCGACTAAGAGGGAATTATCGAAAGAATCGAGAGGGAAATTTTACGGTGGCGAAAACGTAGTCAAACGAGTCTCGAATCAGAAGTATCGGTAACAGCAGGTGAGTAACAGAGACAACCGATACATGCTACGTCGTACACGGAGGACAGAGAGAACTACTAATTTTAAAGAAGATTCGTACTTTGTCACTTCGGTAAGATAATTAGTTCATACTCTTCTTACTTGATACTCGTTTCGAACAAAAAAGGAAAAGAAAGAAAAAGAAAGGAGAAAAAAAGAAAAAAAGAAAAAAAAAAAAGAAAAAAAAAAGAAGAAGAAGAAGAAGAAAGACTCAATTTCCAGGACGTCTTTTCGCGAAACGATGCAACAGTTTGCATTCGATTACTGCATAAGGATTCGGGAGTAGGATTCGGTTGGCGATTCGCCAAAAATTCGAACGACGATCCGAGTCCGTGTATTGTAGAACGAAGATTGCGAGGGATGGCGAGCCAGGCGAGCATAGTTTGCACAGTGAAATTTGCACGCTCTCGGCGTAGATTGGTCGGTTCGGCGTCGGCAAATACCGATCTGTTTGTTGCGCGTTCGTCTCGTTCACGGTTCATCAGGAGCTCGTATATCTCGTTTGCTGAAAATATTTCTTTCGGCTGTTTAATGCGCTACGATTGCGAGTTTCGATTCGCCTTAATCTACCATTCGCCTAATTCAATCTATCTTTATAACTTTGCACACAGATCGTATAGTCTTTGAAACACTAATATTAAAATATTAGTTTCGGTGTTACATTTCATACATGACGTTACATGTCATACATGGACAGCCCGAGTAATATCGATAAATATTGTTCGTAATTGTACGATTTAGCGATCGAAATGGAAACACACCAGTTTTCGACCAATTAACTTTGTCCTGACACGATTACACGTCGTGTAGCTACCGCTACGATTTTTAACGAAGATTTTTTTCGTTAGAAACTTATCGAAACAAAGAGATTACTATTGATCGGTATCGGTAGCATTGGTATCTTTGTAAACAACACGATTTAATCGATAACCGGATAACGGAATTTTTCAGAAATGCCGCGATATTTCGTATTTAATTACAGGTAAGAAGCGGTTCTAAATTTTTACCAAACATAGGTACGTATTAAGTATTTCGCTTATAATAAAGCTATTATTTTAATAAAACAATCTCGAACGACGAGATACAGAGCTGTTGATAGAGATATGGCGCGAAGCCTCAAGTTTCAAGTTTCGCTGTGTTCTGTATCGATTTGTAAAAATAACTTTGGATTCAAAGATTCTTTACGGCAACGATTTCTCGTTTAAAGAACGATCTCTGTGCAAGTTTTCGTTCGATTTGATCGATTTCAAGTCGAAGTAGACGAAGAGAATGCACGAGGTAACCTTAGCTTTAACGCGTTAGCCTCCCTTTTATATTATTTGTATCGTTATCTTACGATGCATCGCGTTTTAATTCCCGTCTATAAACTCTGCAGTTTGAACGAACTTTAAATAGCATTCTCGGGAAAGAAATTTTCGAATTGCAAGAGTTTTCATACTAGATTGCAGTGAATGCCTCGGTGCGAAGGTGAAAATTGCCACGATTGAAATTCCACCGAGTTTCCAGAAGCGAAATTAACAACACCGAAGGATCGCGTTCATTTACATTCTCGATTAACGACATCGTTAAATAATCGAAATGACGCGCACTATTGTATCTCCGATATATTATAATAATAATAATAATAATAATAATAATATGCTTCGTTTTTCAATCTCGTAGATGCACGATTTAGAAACGATTCGTTCGTAATGAAAAGAACAGTCAGCCGTTATGACGTAAAAAAAAAAAAAAAAAAAAAAAAAAAAAAGAGAGTATTCGAAAGAGACGCGAAACGATCAAGCTCCAAGCATTTTTCAACGCTGAACGTTATACGTTTGTACAGCGTGTATTCGAGCATCATAGGAATTTATTCATCGCGAGTTTTCGGCTTCGAATCGAACAAATCGCTTCGCGTTTCCAATCGCGCCGATCCCCGCTTTTCTCTTGCCTTTTCCCTTTTTCGTCAAACAGGATACGCGTGAACGGTCGACAAAAGCGAATTAGATAGAACCAGTCGGACAAGATCGGGGTAGTTTCGTTTTACCATTATCGATCGGACTGTAAGAGGAAAAAGGCGTTTCGGCTGTTCACCGATTGAAAAAACCTGTAGAGATATAAGAGTAGAAGAGAGTCGCTTAACTATTTATTTCAAGCCGTAAAGGGGAAAACAGATCCGAGTAGACGTGCTTCGAGAGGTAATTGCTTGGCCGAAATAAAAGTATCGAAGCGATTCGGTCCCGTTACTTACATTAAAACGATCTCGACAGTTTCGTAGTTTCGCGATTATGCCCGTTAACGAAATTAATAATGGCCCATTATTGCGGATATTGCGAAAATTTTCCGCAAGAATTCACCCTCGCCCCGCTCGATTAATCCGTCCGACACGTTGTCCGTCAGGTGAAAGGTAATTGCTTATCTAGTATACCTGACTTTCACATGCTTCGATCGTCTCTCCCTCTCCCGTATTTGTTTATCGATTAAAGCTTAACGCGTCGTTACAGCACGCTCGCCATTAGCTATACTTTCGTGTCATACGATTGCACATAATGGAGCGTTTACATAGCGGAGGAAGCGGCCACGGTCAGACCTTTGGCAAGGTTTACCACGCTATCGTGCTCAATTCTACCTGCAATTATGCGAAAATTTACAACCTTCGGGCGAACAAAGTTTCGCGTTCATTAAAACTCTAAGATTGAAAAAATGCTCCACTACCGACGATACCGACGATACCGACGATACCGACGATTTAGCGAAATATCGCTGCTTCGGTACGAAACGAGCCTTCAGCGAGTTCCCTTCCTCTCCGGTCTTTCGATCTCTTCGCTTCCCTCCAATGCAATTTTTACACCTTTTACTCGAGCAGGAAATCGCAGTTGTAGAAATCTGGAGAAACGTCTTTAAAAAGAGAGAGAGAGAGAGAGAGAGAGCGTAGTAGTAGCGATTCGTTATCGATAGTTTTATAAAATTGGAAATACTTGGTTGCAGTATTGTAATCGTGTAATAAAATATGTACGACGCGTGCACCGTGACAGGATATTCTATCGAACGAAGCCCAGTAGTAGACGGTAAAATCTTCGACGAATTTCAAAAAGTTGCCGCTTTTGCGTTTTTACTCGTCGGCAAGCAATTAGTCGTTCCGAATGAACGTTGATTATTAAACTCGAGAATTTCGCTACGGCCCGGTCGTAACCGCGTTTCCTCCGGCATATTTTCGGGATAATTTTGTTGTCGCGCCCCAGTTCCCCATTTCCGCTCCGTGTAAATGTAATTACCCGATGCGGAGGAGGATGTGCAAACAGGAAAAGCTGATGCGCTTTCCTACCCTAGCTACGGGATTCTCGTAAGCGTTTATTGCCTTTTAGACCGGCAATATTTATTTCTAAGCGACATGGTTGGCGGTGATTGGCTGATTCATTGATCAGAACGAAATCGCACGCCAGACGTTGACAATTAAGATAACGATTCGTCGTACGGCACTACTACGGTATCAAATTTCCGAGAGAGATTCCGTATTTGATTTACCGAATCATTCGTATTAGATTTTCTCAATTTGTTTGAATGCAACGACAAATTATGTTATATATTGCTTCACCTTGATTATATATTTAAACGAAGTGATCGAATAGGAGCGAGGTCAACAAGACTCTGCGACTGAAAATCAAATTCTAAGATCGATAAGAAATCGAGAGTAACGAGATCACACTGAAAGTTTCGTTTTCGAGAAAGTCAAAGAGGTTGAAAACTCTGAATGTCTTTGACTAACGTTCGTTGCAGAAAAGTTTGTTGCCGATCGAAACGAAATATTTCTCTGTCCGACTGGCGACAATGTCCGAAAGATGCGAAAAGTGCGTGGACTGAC
Organism: Bombus dahlbomii; assembly: GCA_037178635.1. Classification (NCBI taxonomy): domain Eukaryota; kingdom Metazoa; phylum Arthropoda; class Insecta; order Hymenoptera; family Apidae; genus Bombus; species Bombus dahlbomii. The sequence continues at coordinate 11,778,707 of CM074113.1, forward strand.
GTTTAGATCAGCCTCTAAATAAATTAATATAAATTCGAAGGTGCAAACGTGTATAGAATGTACGTACGTAATATCAAAAATAGTTCTCGATCCAGATTTTCCTTTATAAAAAGTGTGAATAATCTCGTGAATTTGCGCAAATACTCGCACGCTGGCAGGCAATAACTTATTAAAATCGAATATAGCAAAGGAGGTAAAATAAAGTCGGACGATCTTGTCGGGAAGCGATTTAAAGGAAACCTCGTTCGAATATTTGGGATAAACGAACCGAGGAAGCGCAATTCGTGCGAAATCGCGAGACGAATTCAAAAGCTTCTAGAACGCACTTGTCATTTACATATCCACAGTTTGCTCTCAATATAACGATTCGATCCTCTAACATCGTTCATCTGCCGTTTTAGAAACTGCGATTCAAATGGATCGAAGAATTAACACGAAAGAATATCGACGAACGAAAGTTCAAATCGCTTCAGAAGCATTTTCTTCTCACCCTCGTTGGTCATTGCGTTTCGTTAAACGATCGGGGAATCGACGACGGAGCGAACCTACAACTTAGAACTTAGAATTTATCCGATTCCCCTTTTACGTTTATAGATCCAGAATAATTATCGCTACACGGTATTCGAGCTTCGAATTTTGAATACATCGAATCATTTGAAAAGGCTGGAGTCGATCGATTTGACTTTGCGTAGACTTTGTACTCTTAGAAAACGTTTTTCATCCTCTTAAAATCGAAATAGCGCATTATCAGTTCGATGATCTATCTCGTTCGAAGACTATCGGCCGACGGAACGCTTGTTACGGTTGTTACGATTTCCCGGTCGACGCATCTCCGTTAATCGTTGAACTAACGGCTGTTGTCGAAGATTTCCAGCTTTCCTTACGTCGCAGTGATGTACGAACTTTTGAAAATCGATTTTATACCACGAATTTGTTAGTTGCTCGAAGACAAATCTTTTCGTACATTATGTTTTTCCTTACTCGTACGTATATTTGCCACTTATTATTTTTACATTTTGCTGCTTTTAACGTTAAATTTGTTAAGTAATATCTGAAGGTTTTATGTATCGTATTACGTAGCACACTTTTATTTCTGTTAAAAGATCGAAGATGCGTATCAGTTTACTTTAATACTAGCAAAGTAAATTTCAGCATTATATTCGAGTACTCTGTTGCGGTGTTCGACTGTCAATGCAAACAAAAATCGTAATAATCCTGCAGTCTTTGCAATAATTGTTTTAGAACGTATTATCGCGTCAGTTTAGATGCATCTGTTTCCTTAAATATTTAATAATAGAGGCATTTCTTTATTTTGCAAAACATTTTCTACACCAAGTTTTTGCAAACAAATGAAAATCTTTAGCTCTAATTGGCTTTAGTTAGCTTTAATTAAGTTTAGTTGGCTTTAGTTAGCTTTAGTTGACTTTAGTTAGCTTTAGTCGGCTTTAGTTAGCTTTAGTCGGCTTTAGTCGGCTTTAGTTAGCTTTAGTTAGCTTTAGTTAGCTTTAGTTAGCTTTAGTTGACGAAAAAAAAAACATGCAGCGATCGAATTCATTTCGAAATATTTATTATTTTCGATATATCGTCTCTCTCTCTCTCTCTCTCTCTCTCTCTCTCTCTCTCTCGCTCTCGATAGTCGTTACGTCAATGCCCAGATTATTATGGAATGTTGAATTTTGAATTCGATGCCATCTCGTATTGACAGGACGAGAACTATGATATAGTGGGAATCGTGGTTTTGATAGATCATTCGATATCGACGATTGAATTGAAATGAATTTTTTCTTGCAATAACAAACGATCGCCGTGCGTAAACGACTTTGTACTTAGCCTAACAACAGCAAATTTCAAAGCTTTCGTTCGCGTTTTATCCATATACTGTCTTTCCTATCGATGCGTTACGAGATATTGGAATTTATTTGTGTAATTGCTATTAATTTACATCAATTTATTTATTCAATTCGTACGCTGATAATTCATTCGCTCGTTACATCGCAATGATCGCGTGAATTACTTTGTTTACTTCGATTTAGTATATTTTTGTATCTTTAAATTTCTAATAAATCCACACGTACATACGTGCATACATATGCAGCTTATTAACCATATATTTTAAACGTAGAAACGTGATACGTCGATATTTAAACGATGTTGAACGAAAAAAACCGAAAAATATAATCTATTATATAAATGAAAAGTTGTTCGTTGTTGTTGTTGTTGTTGTTGTTGTTGTTGTAAATAGTTACGGTTATTCTCGTATGATAACCAATAACTGTTAATAATATCATGGTCGTAAGAAATGATCAATTTTCATATAGAAGCGATAATTAACAGGTTAGTGGAAACGGGCGAACGTGGACGGACCGATATCCTCTTTCGTGATACACGAGTCCTGATTCCAGCGAAAATTATCAACATAATCGTTATGAAGCTTCGGCGTGCAGCTGCTCGAGTTTCAGTAACGCGTACTCGTTATTACTTTGACGAGTAACATAGCCAGCGAAGTTTAACGTTACCCTCGAACGGATCTACCTTCCCCTTTCACAGCCTGCGAACGTGGCTTGCCTTGTAATCGACACTGTGTCTTCTCGGCAAATCAAACCACTCGTTCTCACCTTCAAAGACAGCAAGTCATTTATTTATTTTGTCATAATGTTCCTCTCGCTATAACCAATCGCGATCATCGTGCGATCTATTGTCGATTTTCATCGTTCGCAGTCAATGTCGCGTCAACATCTATCTTACGCTGGAAACTTGAATCGCAGCAATTGAGTCGCAGCAATAACATTATATATATATATATATATATATGATAACTTAGATCGAGGAGATTTTTGCGATATAAATTTGAAACGTCGGTGAACGAGAATCTGTTCGTTTTTTTTTTTTTTTTTTTTTTTTTTTTTTCCCTCCCCCCAATATTTTTATCTCGTTTCAAATTTTCTTCGATCAAATGATAAAAGTTAAAAAATCAGATGGTAAAAGTTAAGCATCGAACGTAAAATTAGATTCCGAGAGAAATAACTTGATCGCGGAAAGAAATGGAAACGTGGTTGGAAAATGTACGTCGGTTCATTGATATCGATCAAATCTGTTAACGGCACAATTTTTTGCCACTTCCTTAAAAAATGTGCAATGTGGGTTAACGACGAGCGTGACAAAGCACGACGAAAATAACAGCAACTAAATACATTCACGTATTCACCACGCTCCTCTTTCGTTCCACCGTTCCTTTCTCCTGCCCTCTTCTTATCTATCGATATGACATGCCCTTTCTGTCATCCGATAATTACACCCCGTTTTATTTCTCTTATTCGTTTCCTATACATATACGCTGTACCATTTTTATTAGTTGTTCGTTTAAAGACGAATTATATCGTTACAACTTCGCTTCGATAGATAAGTAGAAAGTCTACTTTCTACTTATGGATAGAGTATATATAGAGTAGTGGAAAACATCTTTTCCCCACAATTTGGCAGGTTTCAAGTGGTATAAATAATTGAAGAATGAAAAATGGATAACGACGTTTACGAAACGATTACGTGTACGTCGCAATTATTGAAACGAAACTTTCAGGACATGTAGAGCAAGTTTGTAAGTTTATCGCGTGACTAAAGCGCGAGTTATCGTAATGTAATCTATTGACTATTCACGTGCTATCTCACGTGCACGACCATTTCAAACGCGTATCATCTCCTCTAGAAATCATCTCCTCGCGTCGTCTTCGATCGTGATTGATAAAATAATATTGAATATAAAATTAAACGACGATATAGATTAAAAAAGAAATTTTTGTTTTTTTTTTTAAATTTGCTGGTACGTTTACGTCAACGACGTTCTTTAAACGTACGTTCTTTACGAAAAAGTAAAATTATAATAAATCGACGTTGCTTATCCCTCGGAAGGATTTCTCTCCACGAAAAACCCGATTCTTGTCTTTTAAGCAGAAATGAAATTTTCCCCCTATAAGGTAAACGTTGTTCTTCGGAAGAATCGTGACTTTAAAGGAAGTTTAACACGGTTTCTCATTTTCATATCGCGTTACGAAATCGTCGGTACATTTACACTTCGAAATGTATTCCACGCTACGATATTTCAGGTATTTTCTTCGCTCACTTCGCAATTAGCAGAAATACTGCATTATCTTTCGGGACACGGTCCACAATGACTTCCAATCTAACACAGCTATTATTCCATTTTGCTTTACTTGCTTTATCAGATAGTGCTTCGGCGCGATCGTTCCGGCACTCGTTAGGCACTATCTTCGCTCGTGTAATCTACCTGAACGGAACGGTCTGACCAAGCGCTATCCGTATCTACTTATTGGTCCCACGAGTCGGAAATATCGTTTCGAACATTGGTTTGCGTGGTCGGTGCTTCTTCCATATTTCACAGTTTAGTCGATCGTTTGATGGTATTAGATACATTTTATACGTTGTAAGAGCTTGAAATTGCGGCACGTCCCATAGAAGTAAACAATTTAAAAAAGAGTTCTGTCGAAGTAAAAATATTTATAATCGACATGGAAAGCATCGTTCTGAAATACCTGCGATAATACTGTGTATATTTGTAATGAAATTTCTAAAAGAAACGAAAAACTTTGCGAGAGTAATTCGACCTTCTTTCGAAGCATGTAAATGTACAACGTGTCACGTGGTAAAATATAACAATTGAAAGTCATGTAAAGTCTGTAAAGGTGTCAGTTCGGCTGTTATCCTTTCGTAAACCGTTGTGCGAATAGATCGTTTCCATCGATCAGAAAGTTTAGCGAAAGTTTAGTTGAACGAAGCACGGGAAAATAGTCGATAGTATATCGATAAATATATAATAATAATAATAACTATGCTGTCCTTGTTATCAACGGCGTTACACGCGAGTAATTGCGCTGTCGATGATGGCAACGATCGCGTCCGAGCCGTCCATCTCCGATATCGTTGCGATATCGTCTCGAAACGCTGGTGTACGCGCGCCACTTTTAAAACGATTTTTTCCATATTTTTTCCATCTACTTCTATCCATCTGTTTCGAGTAAAAGCGTGTAACATTTTTTTTTTTTTTTTTTTTATGCCAAGTTTCTTCTCACGAATCCGTGCCTCTCCTAAATGAGATCGAGATACGCGAACACCGCGCTACATTCGAGATTTTAAAGAATCGAACGAAACCGCTTGAGAAACTCTGAAAGCGATAGACTCGCAGATGCTGGATTCACCGTCCTTTGGTCGTTCGAGCTCCGCCACCGTTTCCGTTTTCCAGTCTCGCGACCTCGATGAAACTTCAACCAGCAACTTCCAGCGGAGCTCGTGAGAATATTATTTACCTAGCGAAGGAATCGTTTCGGTAACGAAGGAATTCGCCGTTGTCTGGAATTCGCTGGCAAATCGAATAACGAGGAATCGTTGGATCCGTTACTCGTTCCAACGATATTCCGTTGACGTACTTTCACGTTGTTGCGACGCTACCGAGAGACGCGTGTCTCGTTCTCGTTCCTCCAATTTTCACGAAACTCTTTGCACACGGTCGAGGAAACTGAATAAAAGTTTCAAAGTCAACTGAAAATCGGGCCAACGTCCTGACGCAAAATCGATACGAGAATTAGCAAACTGTCTTTTAAATGACCATACCACTATAAATAGCGGCAAAGAAGAAGAAATTAAAGCATCGAAATCTAGTTCTTCCCTAAAGAAACAACTTTGTCTACGCTTTTTCACCCTACGCTTTTTCCACACTACATATATTACAAATATATTTAATTAACCGTCCGTAGTCAACTCGGATAGTTTACACATCGCGTGAAATTTCGATTCGACAAGGATTCTGAAATTTTTTTTAAAAGGTTGGAAGATCAGTACGTTGAAACGTCGAAATTCGCTCGTTCGCTATAAAACTTTCGTACCAGATTCTTATCTCATCTCCCGTTATCCGTCAATAGAGACGACAAAAATTACGTTTTCTCCATGCCGGTTAAGCGATAAAAGAAATAACATTGCCATTCTTCGTCTTGTAGAAAAGAGTAGAAAGGGTCAGCGAGTTTCCAAACATCGTCAAGGAACACCGATTCAGAATCATAACGGAGGCTGGCGACAACGATTCGACGCGAAGAACTCTAGGCAGAGGGAGACGCGAGCTTTTTCACGCAAGAGAATAACGACCGGCATCGATATGTAGGTTAATTAAAAGTCGCTATTGCGAGACTCGACTCGGTAAACAGAGGTCGTCGGCGAACAAAGCACGATGCTTGTCAAATAGTTTCCAAAGAGTACCTTAATTTCTCTCCTCTCTCTCTCTCTCTCTCTCTTTCTCCCTAATGCTCGCTTTATCAGCCCTTGTATCGACATTGTTGTCGTTGTTTAGTCTCGTTGCCTTCGACCGGTTGTTATCGTAACACCTAACCGTGAGATATTCGGACGAAAATTGGGCAACGCATATTGGTACGAATAGCGTGTACGCGTTGCGAGTGGATAAGCGTGTTGGAACAAAATGAATGTAACGTACGCGGTGGATGTTCCGTTTGGTTCGAATTTTTTTATTATTTGGAATAAACAAAAGAAAAAGAAGAAAGAAAAAAATGATAGAAGATTTGAAAGCGTAAAAATACGTAAATACTGCGTGCAATGTATGTAAAACATGTAAAATAGGGAAAATATAGTACTCGTCGTAAGCATCTTCGTGAAAATATGAATTTCCGTAAATATTCGCAGTTTACTCGGGAGTTTAGTTTTTACCTTAAACTTTATCGACGATATCGCTTAGAAATTTCTGGCAAAATCAATGCGCGATCCTTCGACGAGTTAATGGAAAGTCGTTTAATCCTCTCACCCCCCCACCCCCCCCGTTCGGTACCAGCATCTTGCACGATTCATCGAGCTCGATACTATTTCCCCGGAGCATCGACGACCAAATAACGAATTTTTAGATAAGCGCAGTTCCGCTGGTATCGAACTGATCGAGCTTGTGCAGTGTGCACGCGACCAAACAAACGCTCGTCGCAACAACGTCGACGGAAGGGGCAGAGGGATTTAATCCGTAATAAAAATGCAATTCGATTTCTTTCTCGATAGCTGGGCTAAAACGATAACGAACACCGGGGAAGATCCGAGCGTTCCCACCTTGATGGTAATATTTTTGTCCGGTACAGATTCACGATCACCGTCATGAAACAGGAAAACGCTTTCAGCTTGAACCAATCGGAGGATACGAACCGTGCAAGCATACGCTTCCACGCCTTCTTACACAAAAGGATTCATCGCAAAGCGGTTGCTCGATCGGATTGTCCCTTTCTTTTTGGCACGTATTAGATTACCTATCGAAAAATGGGACGCCTTTCTTTTTTTAACGGTGTCGGCTACGTTTACGGAGGATGGATATAACAGGACTAGAGGTTCGATTCGATTCGAATAACGTAACGGAGATTCGTATTTGAGAATTTTATTAGACATTAGTTTGCAGCGTGACGGATCCAAGTCGAATATTTTTCAAATTCCTATGAGATGCGAGTATACGACAAGGGATTAAGGGTTCGCGGAGAACCGAGTATAACGGAGAAAGGAAAAGTATAGAGTGAAAAGGACTCGAGTTGAATATTCTTCGATTTTTATGAGAGAGACGCGTAGATAGGAACAAGTGGTAACTTATTGCCATAAAGTTTGTTAAGTTTCTTCCACAAGCGAAAGAAAGAATTTCATAAAGAATCAAGGATAAAGTCGCATATATAAAAATTTTTATTTTTTTTCTTTTTTTTTTTTTTTTTACATTATCTTCTAACTCGACGTCCGTCTTACAATCTTACGAATTAAAAAAATAGACGCGACAGCGATCCTATCAAGTACATATAGTCGAACAATTCTGCAACAATTTCAAACAGATCCTACCATTAATATACACGTAACGATAATAATAATAATAATAATAATAATAATAATAATAATAAGAAGAAGAAGAAGAAGAAGAAGAAGAAGAAGAAGAAGAAGAAGAAGAAGAAGAAGAAGAAGAAGAAGAAGAAGAAGAAGAAGAAACCGCAGTAGGAAAAGATTCAAACTTAAAGACCTGTTTACGTATACGCGACTGAGAGATCCTATCGAATATTCGTTTCAACGAGACATTGTCGAATTTCATAGCTTTTATTATCGTTAGTTCGGCATACTGATCAGAAGCAGGAAAACCTGGTATTCAACGCAATTACCCTAGTGGATTATATTCTTAAGCTGACCGAATGTCGGAGCCGCTCTCTAGCCGACTGTGGCTCTATCCAATTGTGGCCTCGATCCAAAGGATTATTACTCGCTTCGTTGCTCTCGTTTCTCTGCCTTCTGCCTTCGCTGTGTCTCCGCCGCCTCCTGAAGTTGGGGAGACAACCGAGGCATTGGATCCGTTGATCGTAGGTACTGGTCGATCGATGATCGTATACAGACGATCACAAAGACGTATACAGCAAAGACGTACGCAGGTCGAATAAATTGCGTTTATGATATATAATTGCGTTAATAGATCGAGTATCGATCGGATCGGCTGCTTTCGGATCAGATGTTTGCAAATTGTTTCTTTCAAGCGTATATTTTTCTACATCGCAACTATATATCGTAAAAAATATCATATAATAGCCATACGAGTGATTGAAAGTGTTAAAATGAACTTTATACCGACCAATATCCTTCGTATAGGAGAATTTCTTCGGAAAATATATACGGTATATTTCTACCGGTATAATTGACACGTCGTGAAACCCCTACTCGTTGCTAGGGATAGGACAATTATTTCGAATTTACGAGTTTGTTTCTTCGAACGGCAGGTACTTTGCTCGAAACATTCTGCAGGGAAACGAGGTAATGTCGTAGGATATGTTGCGTAAAGAGAAAGTCTCCGGTAGATTTCTCTTGGATCTTTTATGTTTCTACCTACGGTTGCCCGTCATCCGAAAGCACCTGTAATGGGCAACGGATTCTGTACAGTATTCAAATCTACCTACAAATCTATCTATAAACTCGGTACATCGTAAAATACGGACATCGTAAGATCTCAAACCGTTAAGACATTTTTATTAGATTTATGAATATCGCATTTCAAGCGTGACACTTTGGAAATTTTAATCTCACTATTTGCATCTTGAATATATTGAACTTTCAAAGTGTTATATTTCGTCGTTATATTTGTAATTATAGATTAGGTTCGCTTGTAGGGACGATAGAAAAACATACGAAGGGAAAACAATCGGAAAAACATTCGGTCTTTTGCGAATCGGGGATAAAAGGTTAGGTCTATCCTCGAGAAGCTTCGAAACTCCGAACTTCTCGATTACAGCATCCAACTTTCGTTTGAAAAATCGCAAGAGTCGATCTTTTCTTATCAAAATTTCGAATCGACGCAGCTCCGTGCCATGTGATATAAAGTATAATCAGCGGGACTTTACGAGAGCTACTAAAGCCCTGCGGATCTTTCGTAGCCGAGGTGCTAATTGAGTTTGAAAGTACCAACCGTTTGAAAGCTTCCAGGCAACGTGTTCAACCGACTTGGAAACTTTTCCCTCTTGGCTATCGATCGACCCTGCTTCGAAAATTCATCGAAGCTTACGCCTACAACGCTAATTTAACGCTGCCCTTAAAAATGTCGAATGTACCCGGGAACTTTGGACAGTTGGTTTAACTTTGAAAAGTTAGTAGTTGTACGTGGCACCTTTGGGCTTTCTGGTGATCTGTAGACCGCGGATATTTATCGCGAATTATTATTATTTTTACGTAAATCTAATTAAAGCAACGTAACGCGAGTAGAACATTTCTAAATCCTATCGGATATCGTGACAAATCTTGCAAATATTTTATATATTTTGCCGACATTCTTTTGAAAATGAGGATACTATACCTACTATGTAAAGGCTGGAACGAACCTTTCGGAGATTGCTCAGCAGAGTGTCCTTGACAACGTACGTCGAACAAATATATATGTATAATAATTATACAGCCTACTACGATGGAACTAATTAATTAATTAATTGATAAAGAAAGAAAGAAAGAAAGAAAGAAAGAAAGAAAGAAAGAAACGAAGAAATTGGTACGAGAAATACGAACAGATTCGTTTCGTGAACATTGCTTGGAAACAAGGTTAAGACCGCAACGATGGCACGTAAAGTATGAGAAATAGTTTGCCCAAAGAATTCGACGTTTGCCGCTTGACTTGTTGTTAATTAATTTCGATTAATGCAGACAAGTAACAACTCGTAGCGATTCGTAACGTTGATGGAATTAGTTTGAATAGTTTCGCCGGTAATTTAGCGAGTTTTGCCGCAGCGAGCATCAAAAATTCACCAGGTAACTTGTTTCACTCGAAAAGTTCGAGAGTACTACTCTCGAGGCAAACCGATTCTTTCCTCTTTTTCCTCTTGGCTTTCCCGATACAAGGGACTGCTGCTGCTCGTTCTTATTTTTGTCCTCTACGAATATCGATCGACACCCGTTTCTTTTCAGAGAAAATCCAGCTGAAAAACCAGCGACATTGCCATCGCATTGCCGATATAGTAACCACATTATCATTTTCCTAATCTTGTAATTTTATAATCGGAAATCACGAAACTCTGTACAATCTTACGATAATCGTACGAAAGAAAACTGCGTTTACCACGTTATAGAGAGTTGTTTCGTTGTTTCGAGCAAAAAAATATTTAAAGCTCGTTTACGCGTTTACGCTTAACGTCTTATCGGTTCCATCACGAGATCGTCGGTACAACGTTCGGTTTTCTCGGACGCGAGGACGTTGAACCGTCGTTAACAACAGGCCGAAAATTCGACGTCGTCGGATCTTATTTCTTTCACGAAAGTACAATAATATATAACATTGCCGCCGTCGCGTCGCCGAGATTTCGTCAAAGTCTTGTCACTTGCAAAATATTTCTCTGTTATCGCACGAGAAGACCTTCCTTTTTACTAATCCACGCAGTTAGTTTTCTCGTTTTTGATCGCTACATCGCTCAATTTTAATAACGAGTCGCTTTGTCTCAACGTATCTTACAGAACCGGAGGGAAAATGTCATCCAAAGTAACGCTAACAAGTTACAATTTCACATAATTCGTCGTAAATAGCTATCGTAATAGCAATCGCGGTACGATATTCCTTCGTTTGGAAAGTGTGAGATAACAATAATAGCGAATAATCTTAGACTTTAAAGTTCTCGTTACGATTAGTCTCGAATAATAAACGTATAAGCCTGTATATATGGATGTCGGTATATATCGGTAATCAAATATGTACCGAAATAATTGCGAGAGAAAATGCTTTATTCTCTTGTTTAAATAAACTAACATAACACACATCCTTCTTTATATGGTTTGCCCAAGTAATGCCCACGGCTGCATGATTATTTAATTGGACGATGATTGGTCGGTATTACACTCCGATAAAATAAAGTTGATTGCTCGTTAGACGGAGAAAAGTCGAATCGAAACGAATCGAATCGAACAACTGGAAAATATATGGAGCCGATGGAAGCGTAAAATTTCGTATCGACGGTAACGTATCGACATTTATTATACAGAAAGCTAATACAAATGCAAAGAAATTACTCGCAGATTCCAACGACTCTTACTTTGATCGAGATTTTTCGCTTTCCAGCGAATTGTCGTAGCACGGAATTTTAAAAATGCCCCCGAGTAAAAAATAGAGTAAAAAATAAATCGATCGGCCAACTGCGTAATTTTCATATAATAATTACGCCGGTACATGTTTCGCAGGTATCGAGTTTTTAACGTTTACTCGGGACAGAGAAGACGTTGAGTTATTGATTTGAAAATGAATATCGGCTGTTCGGTATGATAACGAATAATTGCTAAAGTCAAGGTTGCGCTATATAAAGGATGGATCCGTCCGTTTATAGGATAATCGAGAATACTTGAGTAAAAATGCATTGTGCCGGCATAGTGGTCGTCGATATACGCCACTCGAACGGTTTCTCGGATAACGTTGGAAATTCACCGCATTCTGTAAATTTTCGATAGGATCGGTGAACTGGGTAACCGTAAGCTCTCCAGACATTTTATTTATGCATTCAGGCATTAATTTGACTTCGTTAGAACCGAATTAGAACCGAGTGGTTATTCCTCGGGACACGCTCACGCTAGCTTCATTAAAATTAATCTGATCTACTTGTAATAGATAAAATCGTGTTACATAATTTTCACGCATAAATTTTTCCACGCTAATAAATCCGACGCGATTACATTTTCGCATATGTCCATCGACATTCTCGCAATATGTCTAAATCAATTACCTCGTCAAATGCATTAAAAAATACGTAAGCGTTCCAATGTTTCGACCAGGAATAAAATCGAGGAAAAAAGTTTTCATACTCGAAACTATCTTTTCGTTTTCTTGGGGACGTCGCGCGTTGTTTTCTAAAAGAACGCTTCGATTTAAACACCTAGAAACCTGAACAGATAAAAAGGTATCTTGAAATTGATTGGGCAAAAGTGTTTGCGAACGATTCGATTGCTGCTACATCTTACGCGACGTGAATGGAGGGGGCAAATGGCAATGGACCATAGATAGATCGGCGCGTAAACACCAAGTAGTACGAGCCAGTTTATAGTCGGACAGTCATAGACGGCCATTCATTTGTAAATTAAACGTGAGAATTTTCTATCTACTGTCCTATTATTTCAGATCGTTAATCGTCCAATCATTTTAGGTATAAACGAGGTAGAAACTTTCAATACTTTTCATGAAATTACTCGCGATATTACAGATAATAAATTGTAAATAAATTGTAATAATAAAACGTATCTGATCGTAAGCGACGATAAAAGATTCGTCTGGATCTTTTTATCCTCAAATTGAACGTAAATGCATAAATATGTAATAAGTGCGATACAGTCTATCGACTATCGACGATACGAAACGATGATACGATGATACGCACGGCTCGGATTATCGCAACGATCACGATAATCACGCTTGGTCGTACACCAATTTTCTATAACGCACGGCTATTCTATAAATCGTATAAACGAGGCGAGACTTTTATTTTACCATTTCGATGCAAGAGATACCGAGACGATGCAAGAGAACGCAATTTTTCGAAAATCAATGTTCGCGAAACACTTTGCGTTTTTAACGCAGTAGAATAACTCGATTATTTCTGCCACGAAGCGACGGAGGCAGCCCTTATCTACGGAAAAAATGGAGAATAATGCAATTAAGGACGAACCTACTTTCTCTACCATGCTAAATCCATCATAAAAAAGGCAAATATTTACATTTTCGTTCTGTCATAAAACGAAATTAATCATGAAATATGAACGAAATAGAGAGAACGGTTTTTCGGCCTATTTTCATCTAAATTATAATACGTACGTATACTGTGCCATTACGTATCGCGCGATCTACGTTGTCGATTCGAATTGATAACAAACGAAGGAAGAGAAATAAAATCTAATCGCACCTCTCCTCTTAACGTTAAATAACGAACGTTAAATTAACGATTAATAATATCCATCGACCTATTTCGCATTACTAACTTGATATAATTGCTACGATCGTTATTACGTTTGATTCGCGATGCTGCCACTTCAAACGGGATAAGGATTCATCGGCAAATTAATTACTCCACTGTTTCTTATACCTTGTAAAAAGGAGAAGATCGTGAAAGGAAAAGAAGGAAGAAAAAAAAAAAGGAAAAAAAAAAGAGAAACTCATCGCGTTATGTCACCTTTGACGAAGAAAAACGAGATGAAACGCCAAGAGAAACCGTCGAGAACGCAATCATGGCAACTTTTATTAGGATCTTGGAAGATTACTTTCAGATCTCGATTGGAAACTTTCGTCTTTCATTCGAATCTTTTCTCGATTTCCCTTGCCACGTGGATTGGCTGGCTCACCAGCAACACGCTTTTTCATAGATGCTGTTGAAAAGAAGTTTCAACCGGGAGAAATAGTATCGAATTAACTGGCGATTCCTGAACCATCGACCGTCTTTCCAACGAGGGAAAAACTATGCTTCGAAGTTGACTTGCTCTTATTTTATCTCTTGAATCGATTCGTTCGATTCGTCGATCCACGACGACTTCGATCGAATCGTGATTATTTGAATTTTTCGTACGCGAATGACACTTTTATCGTTTTGATATTAGCTATTAAGACTAGCACGAAGGAGAACTGTCTTGCGAGACAGTTGAAAAGGCCAGTTGAAAAAAAAAAAAAAAAAAAAAAAAAAAAAGACGCGTAAGAAGCGCAAAGATGACAAAATGGCAGTGATGAAACTTATCGAAATTCTTGGAAGAATTCCCAGAAACGTTCGTGAATATATCCGCTAGGAAAAAGTTGGCTTACTTAAAAGCTTAACAGCCTGATTAGCCTGATTTTGAAATTGTTCGTTCGCGCCAGAGCCACAAATTTTTCCAACAACAACAAATTTTTCCAGCTCAAGAATAACTAAGCTTTTGTCAATTGCTATTCGAATATTTGCTCGAACCATTATACTTATCCGAAAACTAAACCATTCTACTCGAGTCTTAATGTTTCGGTCTGTCGTTGGAACGAGATCCGTCGGTCGAACGACTCGAAATACGATCGAAAGATTCGTCCTCGACGTTTAACGACGTTACAGTTTAAGACGACAGGGTCTGCGGTAGCTAGCTCAGCCCGGACACAGAGGGCTCTTTGCCGATTTCAATTGCGATTTGCACGCGCCTTTGGCTCTGCATGTTCGTGGATTTCTACGGAGAGCAAAATCAGATCCGTTTCCAAGGCATAGCGAGTGCTTTGCCGGTCAAAGGAAAAATTAAATCTGCAGCCAGCCTCTCCGACGTCTCTGCTTTCTAATTTCGTTTCAAAGGAGCGCCGACCGTGTTGCTCGAACGAAAAAGCTTTCAGATCGATAGGACGACTTTTATCGTACAAAAGCAAACGACGCTGTTCTATCGTGTCCGGCCGATCTGATCTGATCTGATCTGATCCGATCCGATTCCACGAGATCGCAGACGCGAAGGAAAGATCTTATTTATTCGCGGATCTTCGAGTTTCAGGGCAGAAACGATAAAAGTTTTCGGGATTTGCTTTAATTTGCGATATTCAGGGGTCGCGTCTTCCATCGGTTTTAGTTTTAATTGAAAACGTTCGCTTTCCAATCGCGACAATGATTCGTCGACGATGCGGCGAATTTTAAAATTCTTGCGAAACTTTCCCGTTTGTCCCGACTTTCCAAACGTAACGTACAGCGAACTAGCATCGAATTACAACGAAACCGATAATTTTATCTGCTTAGAAAAATATATTTGACAGATTTCCACGCATTCGAACAAGCGTTTCGTTCTTCCTGGAAATAATTCTCGAAGCCCGTTAGAATGTTAGAGGATGATCGATCGAAGGAGAACCGCGATCGAGAAGCGATGACGCGGAGCGGAAAAAGTAGTGGAGCAGCGGAAAGAAAGCGCGTCAATGACAATGGAACGTCTATAGTCGGACGCGCTTCGTATCGGCTATAACGGTGCCTATTCTTCTCGGTAACTTGGGATACGCGTATTATCTGGAAAATAGTCCGGGCGAAAGTCGCTCGGCCGAGATAATGCCTCAAAAGGACGTCTTTTCCAACGAAATACCATATTCGTAGCTAGGAATTATATTTTCAATGTACGATAGATGACGAAAGTGTTTCTCGACACTTGTGAAAACTATTCATCAATATCACGAATATTACGCGTGTTATACGAAACGTATAGTTTATCGGAACTATAGCGATTATAATATCGTCGTGATTTGAAACAAGCAAGCTTTGAAACAAGCGTAAAAATTGTAAAAATTACCTTTAACGCTTAAAATAGCTACGCATAGTTCCGTTATCTTATTTTCCAGACTTGCGTATGAACAGAAATATGAAGCTAGGACGTTTGGTTGCAGGAGCAAAGTGGCGGCAGCGCTCTTAAACAAACATCTGCAGATCAATGGGATTTCGGCCGGTTTGACCACGCTGCCAACTGTGGATCAATCGTCGCCGGATCCACAACCGGAAGATCCACCGATCACCAGCAGCAGCAAAATGAGAAGAGAACGAAAAGCTGCGAGAACATTGGGAATCATCGTGTCAGCGTTTCTGGCTTGTTGGCTTCCCTTCTTCCTCTGGTAAATTTCTCGTTCTTCCTTCGCCATTTGTCGAAAATTGTTCGGTCTTGCTGTCACGTTCGTTTATTTGTCCAGAGAACCGCGATACATCGAATTATACAACTTACAAATGTACAACGATCCGTCCTCTTTTTACAACGATTTTCCTCCTATTTATCAAAATACTTGATCGTGCTTTCCTCTATCTAAACGAACATATAGAATATTTTCTCTAACGAATACGTCGTTACGCGCGTTACAATCGAGTTAGATCGCGGCAAGAAAATTCTTATCAAAGATCGTGTTACGATGAAACGCGAGACACCCGTATCCCATTCAAGAACACACGTTTCCGAGCGGCAGAAACCCTGATTCTGTCCACCAGCGGTTTCCTTGCTATTTCTTATTATTCCTTATTATTCCTGATCCAGTCAAGTTCGTTTTAACGAGATCTAAGGAAACACGATCCAAGTTAAGCCGACTTCCTACTAATTGGTAAAACTCATTTGAATATATTAAGACGAGCATTAAACGTTCGCGTGGTCTAAAAGGACTTTGAAACTACGATAGTTTCATCGAATTAACCGGAATACGATTACGATCGCGATCAATTATATCTTTTCTCTACTTTTCTCTCTTCCTACGGTTTCAAAAATTTTCTTCGATCGAGAAAACGAAAAAAAAAAAAAAGTAAAGAGAAGAAGGAGAAGAACCAGAAGAAGAACAAGAAGAAAAAGAAGGAAAAGAAGGAAAAGAAGAAAAAGAAGAAAAAAAAGGAAAAGAAGAAAAAGAAGAAAAAGAAGAAAAAGAAGAAGAAGAAGAAGGAGAAAAGAAAAAAAATCACGATACGATAAGAAAAGTAGGGTATGATGAAAAAAATGTTCCATTCGAAAGCCGTATGTATATAGGCTGATAAATTCACGCGTAATAACGCGATGTAAAGTTTGACGCGTGTGATCGGTCGACGATGTACCGAACTTTAAATTTCTAAAACTCCTGTAAAAGACGCGAAACGTGACTCGTCGTTGCGTTCCTCGTTTATGGCCTCGTGGCTACTCTATAACCTGACGGTTACACGTCATTAAAAATATTCTCAGTAAAAGAAAATTGAATTAAATATACGCGGAACACGACCACCGTAGAGATATCGCGATTTTTCGTCACATCGATTGTACATTCTTGTCTGTGAAAAATAAATTTTCCACCTCGCTTCATCAAGATAAATGTTTTTTAAGCGAATGTGCCGGATATTTTCTTTTATTTCTATTCAATGTTCGAACGACTATGCGTTTTACGATATGAAAATAAAATAATGACTGGTTAAATGGTTAAAAACGAGGCTGTTTCACCGTGTTTCGATGGGAATTTTGCAAAAGGTGATTATTCATTGGCAGAACATTGTTCACAGTCGACTGCGGACGTGCGTGAAATCTTTTGCGCGACAAATCCAGCCTTTGCGCCACCTTTAATATCACGATAACGCAAATCAATATTACCGGTCGATCGAACAAAATTGGTCTTCGTCAATTTGGAAATGCATTTTTACGCTTGCCAATGGAACGCGACTCGAAATAGCTTTCTTACACAACTGAATTAATATTACTGTTTCAACTTGACAAGTCACACGCAAATTCCACGATACTGAAAGTAGATTCATTGTTAAATTTATTTATTGCGTAATAGCGACAAGACTGGTAATAAACAAAGTACAATTCTCTGACTAAATCGTACGAATCGTACAACATTGCCGATGGTCTCGTTCGACGGATTTTAAAATTTTAAGATTTTCAAAGAAAGTGTAGTATATAAAGCGTCTATAATTTACAACTGCAAACTTGCCAATTCGCTGCTTTTAATCGATAGATCGTCGTACGAGAAGATCCACGCGAAATAAACAAAGTAAATTTGTCCTTTCCCTCCATTTGTTTCTAATATATTCCACGTTTATAACTTTTCGTATTTCCTAGCAATGAATATCTTTCCGATATTCTGCATTCTACAGGTCTCTGCGTATTCCGTATTTTCTGTTGTTAAAAAAGTATTTTGCGCAGAGCAGAATAAAATAAACAACGGATAGACAATACAATGGACGTTGAATCCATACATTGGCTCGTTGGAAAACCATATCTTCTCATTTATTCGGACACATTTGTATTTAATCATCATATAATCGTAATAGTTTAATTACCACGTTTAACGCTGGACCAGTGTCATTGCGAGAACATTATTATTTCGACTCGCCACCCGTGATACAAACCTGGATTTCCTTTCTATAGATTTATAATTATAACTAAATTATAACTAACTAGGAAATTCTAATACTCGTAAACTCTGATACCTTCTAATATCAATTAAAAATAGTCGCAAGGCTTAATATTCACCGTGTATCGTATTTGATCTACGATGAACTGCGCGATTAAAAATCGGAAACGATCACCAGAATCGTTTTTACATGCCAAACTTTTTCGTTCTCCTACCGAACATCCTGGAGAATCGCGTTTCCTCGGAAATTCTATTCCATCCCTGAACTTTCGCTCGAACGCCCTGGAAACGCTACTTTAAAATAGACCAAGGTAAAAAGTAGGTGCTTGCGATTCAATGGAATTTCGATGGGCCAGGCCCTCGTTTGCTCGAACGCTTTCGATATTGCGGTGCATCCGAAAATTCCTAACGGCTTGGTGACGCGACCGCCGGCCGGGGCTTGAGAAAGGCACTGGCAGGACCCGATCGATAACGTCTCCAGCGTAAAAGAATCTCAAATAGTTTGCACACGTTTCGCGATATTGCAGTGGCAGGCCGTCGTCCATAATTGTTTCAAACCGGGAACCAACACTGTCAAATAGATTCGAACAGAATCGAATATCTGAAATGTATTCGTCTGAAATACGAGTTAATCTTTTAAAAGACGATAGATGCTTTCTCTTCTATTTTCCGCTATGGAAAATTCCCATATCCTGACAGATATCCTAGGACCTCGATCATCCGAACTAACCGTGTACAGTAAAACTGGATCCAATCGAATTACATCGGATAGTCGAACGACTAAAACTGCGTTTCGTATCAAAGTAACGTAGATCGTCTATCGCGCGTTGTTACATTACGTTACATAACACAATGTGCACAAACACATACATACGCGTGTCTCGATCTTCTCATCTATCCTCCCGATCTTCCCAAAGTGACAAATTACCAAATATTTTTTTTTTTTTTTTTTTTTTTTTTCCCCAAATAGTAATTCTACGGGATTGTTTGTCTCTTATGCCGCGCATTGTCCACCGGTTGTTTCCGATGTTACGAACGCTTCTGATTCACCATCTATCGCTGTTTTCGCTGCTCTTCAATTTCCCTTTAATTCTTTCCATAATTTCTTCGTTACTTACATATATATATATATATATATATATATATATACATATATACGCATGGAATATTTGGTTTTTTCTTCGCTCTCCGATATCGCTGGAATAAGAGGTATCCGAAATGATAACGTTCTTATCTCGCTGGTAATTGGAAAACTAATTTACATCGCCTGGAATGGTCAGTATCGTCGAATTCTCGGCCCAAGAAACGTCACGTCAACCGTCGTGCGTACGTCACGAATAATTTCTCCAGCACGCATACCGGCCACGTTTCGACACGATTTGCAGCGACGCTGCAATGCCGGAAATGTCGCAGCGATGCTGACAAATGTATTCTGGCCTGTTATCATGGAACAGGAGAGGGAAGAGCCACGGCGCATACCAGATCTTGCCAGATGTCGTCGGTGTCTTCGTTTATCGAATTTTCATTCGAAAGCTCTATTGTTAGGCGCGTTCCCGTTCTCCGTGCCACTGTTCCACCTCTCTTCGGTTTGTCGGAGTGCAGCTTTTAATCGGAGAGAGGGAGAACAGACACTGTTTCTAGAACGAACGTAATGGCACGATCTTTCGAAGGCGGTTTTCATATAGTTTTTGTATTTGCGTGATCTCGACGCAACGGGTTGTACTTTGTTTTTTTTTTTTTTTTTTCCCCCCCCTGTGTAATTGACAAACAAATGTCAGAAAGAAAAAGTCACTACGTAGCACAATTGGCAATAAATATTCACGATAGACTGAGCTTCCAAGTTGCAGCTACTTCGGCTAAGGATAAGGCGTTTTTAACCTTTCTATCGGTTTCGCGAGTTATTCTTACATTCTGTGATCAAAGTGGTAACTCGTGTTCTCAAATTGTTCCCAATGAATACTCGATTTCAGATTCGGTTCGATGCCCACGACGAATTCGACAGATCTAATACGCTCGTATCGCTAGCAACCTTTTAAAATGGTCAAAAATTGCATCGGGCGAGTTAACAGTAGCTATTTTCTACGAACAATCATATATTACTATTTAACGAAACACAGACGTTTATGATTCGCAAAACGACGAGCTTCGACATTTCGAAGCTTCTCTCGTACTTCTTTTCGTTCTAAATAAAAACACGCTACATATACCGAGATACTAATAATAATCAGTTGCTCGATTTTCCTTAATCAAGATAAATCGATCACTTGGATAGAAAATAAAAGAGACATATCGTCCCGTCGACGATAATTGTTCGATGAATCATGCGAATTTCAGCTGATCCAGCGACGCAACAAGTGACTGCGATAAAATTAAATAAAGTTAAGAAAATGTACTTGTGTAGTTTTCTTATTGGTTGGTATTGACAAAATTCGCGATCGCTCGATTGCCAGCCCAATAAAACTCGTATTTTCACGAACTTTGCCAAATGGATGACAAATTGGTTCCTAAATAGATATTCCTCTCGTTTAGCGAATACTCGAGGACTATGCTCGACGTATTACGGATCTTTGTACGTCTTTATGTATTTTATATACATTTTAACGGTTTGACAACTAAGGAATGTGGATCGGTCACAAAGAAGCGACCAACTACCAGAGCGACGTGAAAATAAGACGCCCAAGGTTATCAGGTAACGAGGCAATTAAACGTTACACTCTTTTACAAAAAAAGAAAAAAAAGCACACGGATGTCCGAATATCAACGCGAGTACCTAACCGTATATTCAAGATTTTTAAGAGTTCGAATAGACGGCAACTATCGCGGTTGAACAGCCGTTTCCGCGTATTCAGCCAACAGTAGGGAGAACAAAGAATCGTGCCGATTTTCCGGCAAACGTTCATTTCCCCGGTGTTTTCAGCTGTCTCGTCGAATCGTCGCGACGAAAGTTATCGCGTTGGTTTCTCGTATACTTGCCTCCGTATACTACTTGTCCAACTTGTCTCCTATCTATGCAACGTTTTTCTTCGCGCCACTTTGTTTCGAGTTTCTCGCTTCGCCTAATGGAAAACGTTCGTTCTCGTTTCGTGGAAACAACGAAACGTGTTTTTCGTAACAGCCGCCGATAGAAATCAAACGAGATTTAAGCCTGTCTCTTTCGAGAAGAAAATCCACTGCAACGTTTTGCACTGGTTTTACACCGTCTCACGACAAAGAAAACCGTGAATTCGTTTCGAGCGACAATCTCGTGTTTCGCGAAGATGCACCGTTTCGCCAACGATGTTTCGCCAACGATGCAGTTAGTTTTATCGACGATCGAAAGACGCACTCGTGCTCTTTCAATGTGAATGCATCGTATTTCTTATATTAGCCGAAGGAAAGACGAAAATCGATAGCATCGTATATACTCTCGATAATTGCATGCTTTTAGTCAACGAAGAAGGCTGTTTGTCGAGGAGGAAACGAAGTTCTCTTCTGCTACAACGAAAAATGAAAAAAAAAAAAAAAAAAAAAAAAAGAAAAAGAGAAAAAAGGGAGTAACCGCGAGTCGATGCTGCGGCAATTGGAGCGCCAAACTCCGGACATTCGACTACTTGGGTCCGTTGATTGCTCGACGGTGTTGGGGTAAAGAGGTGAAAAGCGTACAGCGGCTGGACGAGTTAATAAAGCGAAACGTACACGGTCTGACAAGTTGGCTGAGTGTGCGAAATCGCGGCATTTTCCTGTCGACCCCGTTCCACGGCAGCAACGTTCTTTCAGCCTTCTTTCATCCTCCTTTCATCGTCCTTTCTCCGCTTCTCGTCCGCAACCGCGAAATAATTCTGTGCAGCGCCTTTCTTTCCAAAGCTCGACGAGGCCATTTCATCGGATTTTTACGACTCCACGATACTTTGTTATCGATGTTCAACGTGTCACGGTTGCGATTGAACCGTTATTCGAATTAACGGGCGGACGTAACCGTTCGGATATGAGAATCTCCGGATAATGAAACACGCGTCTTGTTTTCCAATTATTATTCTCTATATTTCAAAGAGAATAATTCAACAACGATCGCTAAAAATACGATTTACGCGTTTTACATCTTCCTTACTTACATAACAACGACTTGGAATAAATTTCTCAACCAAAGCCCTTAATCAAAAACCCTAAGCCGTCGTTTCGAACTTTTTTTCGGAAGGCTTTCGATACAGTTCTTCTTTTTTTATTACGGCGAAGCACGTAAGACGACTTAAAATTACGTATTGTTGCGCGTAGACTTGGAATCCGAGCGACTCACGAAATGTAAGAAACGCGTGATCTACGAGTATCGATTTCTTCGATTTTGATTCTTTGATTTTCTTCAAAATGCCGAGTTCTATAATTCTTAAATCTATCTAACGGAGATATTCTTGATCGCTGGACCGTGGACGTTCGCGTAGACTTTCAAGGCGATAAAGAAGTATATAAGCGAAGAAGTAAAATTTTACATTTTTTGAAATTTTACGACAAATACTTTGCTTTAAATATCTCGCGTACCTAAGTTTCCCACAAATACGTAAATTCGCAGAATAATGAATAATCAATCCATCTTCTTCCCACGTACGTAGGATCGATAACGCGACGATTTCGTTGAAGGTGCGCATCGAACAGGGTGCTCGAAGATGTAGCTTGTTACTGGAAAAGCGAGCGCTCGACGAATAGAATCGAAAGAAAAAAGAAGAAAGGAGATGAAAAACTGACGATTCCGAGGGATTGGAAAAGTTCTTGAAAGCTCTCTGGTAGAGCCTCATTGGGTGTCACGGAGAAGAAGTCGTTTAACGAGCAAATCTTTTTTTCTTCGCTGGCTAAAAGAAACCCCGAAGCATAAAAGCCATCCCCCTCGAACGTGCATCGAGATCGCTAGAAGGATCTCACTTTGGATTCAAATTACGGCTGGTATCGAACGCGCTCGAAAATTCCCAGCCGAAATCAATATGCCAGTTTATCCGTATCTCCTCTTATTTTTATTATATTTCGTGAACAATCGAATTTCTTGAAAAAACGATGTATTAAACGCAACTAAACTAACGACTAAACTAAACTAAACTAAACTAAACTAAACTAACGACTAAACTACGTCTCCAACAGCCAAGCAGATTCGATCGGTCGTAACATTTCCATGCGCGCTCGGTTGCCCTTGCGTTCGTAAGATCGATACATCAATCGTACAGCTTAGCTATAGTCCGAGTTAAAATTAAACAACAAAGGGTGAAGGTCAATTGTTTTTCCAAGCAACTGGTCGGACTTTTTCCCTAGGAGAGAATCGAACCTAGTTCGTGTTCATTGTCTGTGCATGTTAACGGTCTAATCGTCTGGAAACTTTTCCTTTCTCTACGCTTTCTCGTCATAGCCTTTGTTATTGGCTCTTTCCCTTCCCTTATCATCACGTAATCTATGACATAACGCCGACTGAAAGCCAACGACGGTTACGTATGTATGCCTATTATGCGTTCGTCATATTCATTCAACTAATAAAAACGCAGAAACGTTCGTTTATTTTTCATTCGATATTCTATTTCTTTTATTAACCCTTCGACGAGTTCTCTCTGTCTCAATGAAACAGAAAATTATATCGATAAGCGACAAAAGCGAGGATGCTAGAGAATATAAGACGTTCGTTCCACTCGTCGATAATTCAAAAGTAACAAACGAACCAAAAGAAGGAAGAAAATAACATCGAGATGAATTTACACCGAGGTTGCACCGAGGTACGAGGTACGAGGTACGTTCAACGAGGACGAATGAAATCTGGCTAGTATGAAAGGTAGTTTCTCGTAAATTTTAACTTGGTTACTCAACCAAGTAATCAACCTCTCTGCCGAGTCTGTGCAGACACACTGCTGGCGTGTGACACGTTTAAAAAGAACACGACTGTGACGAGCGACTACATGCAAACGGTCTCGGCTCTTATGTTCCGGCTATGTTTTGCTCTATCGATCTAGACGTCCGGCGAATTCGCAAGATGATCGAGACGATAGAGTCACAGGGACGACGAATTTCGAAAAATATGAGAAAGAAAATTCCCTCTTCCTTGTATTCGTAAAGATGTATAACTTTATCCTTCGTATCTCGTATCACGTTTCTCGCGTAAGGCAAACTCTGCAAAAATTCACCGTAGGAAATTTACGTACTGAAATCTCACGCGTAATTATTCTTTTGTCGACAGGTACATCATCACGTCTCTGTGCGACAGCTGCGAAAGCAGCGATTCGGTGGTTGCGGCGGTGTTTTGGGTAGGTTACTTCAACAGCGCGCTGAATCCGCTCATCTATGCCTACTTCAACCGGGATTTCCGGGCCGCCTTCAGGAAGACCCTCGAAAGTTGTTGCGTGGCGATCGGACCGGTTCGCGATCTGCGCCAAGCTCATCGCAAACAGGATCTGGTGCACAGTAACGCGTCTTCGGAACTACACGTTAACAATCAGCTGAGAGCCAGCGAGATGACCAATGTGCACATCGAGGCGTGCATTTGATTTTCCAACCGTTCATCGAACGTTCGTGTCTCAACCATCTTCTGAACTGGAAAAAATCGTTTCGAATCCGACCCACTTTGGACTGGAAGCTCGGATCGTTCGATCGCTGATCGTGGCGATCACCAGCCACGATAGCCGAATAGCAACCAATTAACACGGCCGGCACCCGACACTCGTTCGCCGATCAAACGATGGAACAACGCGCGAGACCTTTCTTCGATCGGCGATTAACAACGTCGACGAAGCTCGAAACGCGTACCTTGATGATCCGTCGATCGATAAAAAAGCGTCGGTCTAAAGACAATTTTTTAGCGTAAATCTGGGAAATTCGATGTATCCGTGGCGGATTTTGAAAACGTTTCTATGTTACGAGCCTATCTTCAAGAACGAGAAAGGCTGCTAAGAGATTTATACCGTTGATATACGATTGCGATCAAAGTCTCCGCTCCGATCAAGCTCGATGACCTCAAGCTCAAGCTGCTATGTTTTCTTCGCGTTTTAATTGGGCTTCAGGGTGCCGTGGACACGACTAAAATCGAACGCTATCATGCCAGCTATCACGCTATCACTACGAAAAACAGTAGAAAAGGTAGAAAAGTATTTCTTTTATTCGTATTCGACGACGTTGCCTTTGATGTTTATAGATGTTTTTATCGTTATTCGCAGTAACGAGTAAAAAAATATCGTGCGAGGAAAATTCCAACGAGACGTTTATCGCGAACGAAGAGGCATCCTGAAAGGAATTCTTCAACGCGGTCAACCTATTTTCAGACACACTGTCGTCTATTTTCACTGCGTGGTGGTTTATCAAGTCCATAAATAAGGCTGCTGCCCCCGAGCAGATGGATGATCTGATTTCAATAATACTTTAAGAGATTGGTCCGATAGAGTTCGTTCTTGCTTCGTTCCACTTTCTCCAACGAACTTTATTAAATCACTCGCTTCTTTTCAACCAGAGTTTCCTATTTCTGGATGTGAAATCAAAAGTTTTTATACAAAAGTTTTTGTTCACAGACACGAGTGATCGACGTCGAGTCAGCTAGCAATCGTTAACGGTGCAAACTACGTTTTAATCTATCAATTCGATGGATGCGCGGTTGGATAATCATATTTCTGTTTTCAAGCTAAACAAGTTTTTAAATCTGAACAAGTAAGTGGTAAAGTTGGACGAGTCAATAAGCTGTTTTTACTTATGGCGGAAGGTCTATTTTATTTTTATCAAAGAACGCACATGGATGATTCGATTCGAATCATTCAAATTCAAAGCGATCGACGAAACCCTCGTGTCGCTCGATGCTCGCACGATGAGTTTCTTAAAGCGAGATCGTGGTCGGTGAACGTCGCGTTCGAGCATGAATATTATACCTCGGGTGTAAAAGCGCTCGCTCGGTAACAGGGCTCGACGTTGACACCGGCAATTCAAGGATAAACAACGCGAGAGAAACGCCGATTACCCCGAACAGATTGCGAAAATGAACCGTTTATTCGACCGAACTTGAAAGAAACGAACGTTGTTACATCCAACCAAAAGCAAAGAGATAAAAGAAGCAAACTTTAACGAGCTTTCGGACGGGTTATTTCGTCGTCGAACGTCGTGGATAGAGATCGGAAAATAAACGAAATATCGATAAACGATACATTAATCGTTCAAGTTGGAAAATTTGAGCGTTCTTATCTCGAAACTTGCATATTTTTTCATTTCTGATACAAAAGTAGTACTACGATGTATTTATAAAGAAAAAAACATAGTTTGATAAATGTTTAAGTTGCATAAAATTTGGAATGGTTTGAAATAGTCCTGAAATAGTCAGTAGAGTAGATATCTGCTATGAGAACGATTATACTGTCAACGTAGTATAGAACGCGTACAAACAACTGTTACGATCAAATCAAAGTGTGTACACTGCGTATACCGTTTCTGTTTCAAAGGAAATAGGACAGAACGTAACGTCGTCGGTCGTTGGAATAATAGAACGTTCGAATAATAGAATGTTCGAATAATAGAATGTTCGGATAATTGAATGTTTGAACTGTGCGGTATTCGGATAACGGAGGTTTTACTGGCGTATAAAGGTGTGCGCGAAATCCAAATTGTTTCGATCCGAGTGAAATCAAGTAGAAGGTACTCTATGGGAATATACTCGTTGGTTTCGTCGAAAATCGAGAGTATCCGAATCGAGGCCGATAACCGATTCCATTAATGACGAGAGAAGCGATATCTAGCGTTGCTACGTGTTACTGGAATTAGTCACCAGCTGTTTACGGTGAAAGAGAATTTAGTACCGTTTCTGATTGAAAACGCGAAAAAAGGAAAGAGAGAAAAAAAAAAAGAACAGATAAAGTATATTTCTCGAGGTTGTTTCTTCTCTAGTGTTTAGCGTCGCTTCAGCGTCAAAGGCCAATTAGCAACGCTATTTGAAACTAGAATTTCAGTAACGCACTGTTCGAATCGAGAGGCAGGAAAGTTAAAAGCGGGACACAGTTCGTTGAGATACGGAGAACGGAATGGCGAAAAGTATAAAACAAACTCTTATTGACAAATTATTCCGCGTCTCTGGCAAAGGGAATCGGCAAGAGAGGAAATACAAATTGTCGAAATCACGAATAGAAATGTCAAATGTTTACTAAAAATTATGTAAATCTTTGAACAAGTACACGTATACACGGATGTCCGTTTCGAATTCGGCATTGAAATATCTCGAAACCATGATTATTAATTCAGCGATACGTTAATAAATTTACGATCTTTCTTTCGTTCGTCTAAATTACCGAATTCTACGTTTCGACGTTGTACGTATGAAAGAATATGCAATGTGAAACGTAACGCGATTAGACAATTTTTCTAATATTTTCTTGTCTCATTCTCAGTACGATATTATGGATCTTTGCGAACGAAAAAAAAAATATCATTTACATTTGTCGCGGGACACGGGACGTTTGTCCTGATGAACAAACGACCTGTATATTATCGATCGTGCGAACGGTATTCGTTTCATTGCGTTCTATTCGAACAAATTTAGGAAATTAACGGAGTGCGACGTTCGTTCAGGGAGAATACGATTCCGAACTTTGACATTTGGAGCGGACATCCGTTTCGTTCTGCCGATCATTTTACAATCAACAGAGTTTTCTCGACTTTCGTTCGTTCACGGTTTAATTAAACGGTAGTCACTGGTAATTTTCACGATAATATCAGCCTCGATTGGTTTTCCCAAAGGATCTATTTCCAATCTAGAGTTTCTATTAATTTTTATTTTCTCTGCGTCGCACCATTCTAATTATTTCGAAAAAGAATTGAAGTTTTCATTTATTTTGTTCCTTTCATCCATATTCATTAAAAACCTCGAACCTCTATATTTCCGTCTTGCTTCTATTTTAGCGAGCAAGAAAGATTTGCAAGCTTTTAAGAAGCTAACCGATATAAGATCGAAAGAAGGAAGAGGATTGAAATCGTTGAACCAGACAATTCATTCCACTTGCAATCTTACCATCGATTTTTATTCTTCTCGATTTCGTTTTTAATTCGATAACCACGAGCTAACATTAAGATTATACACAAAAATATACTTATCGTCGCGTACGTATTACGAAGAAATTTCGTGTCCACGAAATCCTAGGTCGCTCGCGTTTAAACTGATTTCGATACGACGTAAATTATTACGTACAATATCCGACGGACAAAGCGACGTCCGATTGTTTCGATCGCCAAGGAAACCAGAGAAGTCCGTGCATCGATTTGCACGTACTTGCTTCCTCTTTTTTTCTATTTTTTACATTGAAAATCTGATAGCGCGTTAGATCGAGTGATAGGTTGAGTAATCTATGCAAGTCGTCAACGATATATCATTTTACATGAAAAATTATATATATATATATATATATATATATATATATACAGGATGTTTTCAATGTTTCCATAACAATCGCGGTGTCGTAAGCTACATGTGTAAATAAGGAAAAAGTATGAAAATTTGTTATAAATGTTATAAATTACCTCGTATCGTGTTAATCGAAATCGTTTTCAGGCCCTATTAACGAACGATATATTAACGATCGATATATTTATATAACAATTCGCATATTCTAAATGTATATGTCGATAAGACAGGAAAAAGATGGAACTTATTGGATCTAATAAACGTGGAATCGTGGAAACGAGTCGGCTTAACGACGCAATCTCGATCGTCGAACTAATCCCGTTAACCCGTAAATGTGGCGCGGCGATTTCATCGCTTTGGCTAACGTAGCTCGAAACAACCGACAACCGTTTAAACGAGGCTCGATCTTTGGTGAAACCAACGGATAAATCAAACGGTAGAGCATGTGAGACCCTTCAACCATGTACGACAAACAAATCCCTGTCTCGTAGAGAGATCCCTTCGAGAGAGAGAGAGAGAGAGAGAGAGAGCGTTTCCCCGGCGATCGTTTACCCGTTCGTTACGTGTATCGAGATTCGCTGACTCCAATCGAATTCGAATCTCATCGTACAGCGTTTCGATGTATCTAGCTGTTCCTCAACGCGAAACAAATTCGTAAACTGTTGCGATCGTTAAGCGAAGATAGTTCGAAGACCGTAGACGAAAATTACGATAAGCTTGTTTCGCTTAATTTTCTAATTTTAAATATATATATATATATATACATATAATATTTCATCGATCCACCGATCTTGTTTACTCTACCGTTACGATACTTTGGTGCTGCAAAATTATCGCAGATGAAAAGATCGAACGATCTTTCTCGAACGTTTGAATTTTATGACCAGTTTCTATGCATTTTCGTGGCACAAAATTCCCCATAAATCCATAAAACTTCGCCGTCTATTTATACTTTTAAGCTACGTATTTGAAAGTGTTTCGATGAATTTTTGCAGAATTTTTTACATGTTTAAAATACGCGCAAGTCGTGCGCGAATGTAAACGGTATACTAAACGTTACGTTTTCCTTAGCAGGTTTAGTATTAGTAAGGCGTATCTGAAAACAAGAAGAACTCCTTCGGTCTAAAGATATAAATATCGTACCGACTAAAATTTACTTACGGCTTCCGACGTTAAATATCGAAAACCCGATAATTAAACAGTCAGCTTTGCGCGATATAAGATTCGTTTACCGTAAGTATTGCAGTAATATAGTCGTCTCGGAGAGTAAGTCAACGCTCGCGCTAAAAGCTTAAACGTAAAACAAAGAGTTGACTCACTTTCCGAGAACTTGCCGTACGTTTGCTTCGCGGCACACTGAATCAACGAATTCGATCGATATGCCCTATCGCGTAAGAAAAACCAAAACGATGCGATTTTGTCGTCTTTTTTTCCATTGTGATCTTGGTAACAGAGCGAAATCAACGTATATTCTTTCTTCGACGTTGTATATTATCAACGTATCGTTATTTCGACGCTATTTGGCCGTAAGTGATATTAGGACATCCTAAGATATTTCTTTTACTTTCTAGTCTAGATCTAGTCTAGTAACATTGTTACCATCCTATCTATTATTATCATTATTATTATTATTATTATTATTATTATTATTATTAATCTAATGTAAAATATATGATATAAAATAGAATTTGTTGGAGCTGTTGGATAGATAGAAACGTAGCGAATAGATGCCCTGATATCTATAGCCAGCAGTGTAATCATTTAAAAGACGATTAAACCGGCTGTGCTACGTTCCACGATACATAATCTGTGATATTTATTTGAAGAATTTAATCCCTTGTTTCGTATGTAATATCGGTATATGTAGATATATCGCGAGGCACGTTCGGTCCGTACGCACGAATCGTGCTTTCGATTTAATAAAGGCAGATTATATTTGTAGATTGGTAGACTAGTCTGAATTTTCCATTCACTTTTCATTCTTCCTGCGTCTTTTGGATTCTTCGAGGATCATTAAGTACAAATCACCCATAGTATTATAATATTTTACATCCAACAACCTGTCAAGGAATAGACGATGCTCGTTCGAGCGACGAGCGACGAAAAATCATAACGTAAAACTCCGATTGCCCAAATTCGTAAGAGAGCGCCGTCGAAATTGACCGAATCTTCGGACAAACAGATGTCATTACGTTATACAGTATATAAATAACAGAAGAGATAACACGAGCGGCAATACCAAAGGTTAGAACGTAACATTAGGTTGACGAAAAACTTTTATCGCTCTTCTAAGAACTAATCGGCCTGTTAATAACTGAATTATAGGCTGAATTATAGGCTGAATTATAGGCTGAATTATAGATTGAATTATAAGGCCGGCGTACAAAAATCTCCATATTCGTTTCTCGTATCGTTGCGCATATGGAATATTTTCCGCAATCGATACTAGCAACATCAATTTCTAACATCGCCCTATTCATTCGCCTATTTCGTCTATCGCTACGTTTAAGAAAATCAAAATTCAATAATCTTTTATTTGTCAAAAAGCAATAACGTCAACCTAAGGGTTGCTAATTTTCAACTTGTTGCCGTTGTCGCATCATAAATTACGCCGTTTTCCGTCGGAACCTTGTCTCATTCGGTTTAAAAGTTTAAAAGCGATGCGTTTCTCTCGTAAAATTCTGCTCGTTCGTACACCGTGTTGCCTAGCTTCAACCTGTTATTCGTGTCGGTGATTTGCTAATGTTCCCAATATCGACTCTATCTTGTATCTGTATTTCTCAGCGCAACGTACGAAAGCTCGATTTTTCTTCTCTATGAAAAATATCTTTCACCTTTCTTTTACCTTTCGCTATGAATACGAACTTGGTCAAACTATGCAAAATAGCAAGCAGCACCAGAATTTTATAGAACCAAAATCGACCAACGTAGAACAATGCCAAAAAATGAAAAAAGGAAAGAAAAGAAGTATCGATTCGACTATTTCGCCTTGAAAGAAATTTTTGTTATGCAACAGCATAACGTTTACACGAAAACATTCGTTTCAAAGCGTATCCTCTATTTCGCATTTTTATCAGTAAACAGCCACATGGTTAAAGGGTCGGAACATCGTCAATTCGTTTTACAGTATCGCGTTATCTACCGATCAATCGAGATGTAACACGATCGCGACTTAATCGCGGTAACCGTGCAACCTGTAAAGCAAGAAAAAAAAAAAAAAAAAAAAAAAACGTTTAAACGTTTAAACGTTAATCAAACGAAACCAAGAGTCGATGCTTCGTCGTTGTTTTTGTCCTCGTTCGGTAAATAAATAACGGTCGGAAACGAATGGAAAAAAAAAAGAAAAAAACAGGAAAGAAAGAAAGAAAAAGAAAAAGGAACAGGATGTTCAAGTACGTAAACGACAATAGCGGTCAAGAAGAATTATTTTATTAGTTGGACTCGATTAATTGGATAATTGTTGATCGTGCGTGTTAAGGTGAGACGCGATGAACGACGGTGGCGACGATGAAAGTACGAAAGAGCGTGTGACGTTGTTTCATCCTGTTTTCTTGTAGCGGCTGATGATGTTATATACGCGCGCGCGCGCGTGTGTTCGTGTGTGTGTGTGTGCGAGTGTGTGTATATACACGTATATATAAGAGAAAAATATGTATACAAATATATGTACGTATAAATATATCAGATGGTCGTTTGAAACAGAATGCGCCGAGCTACGAGCGTAGGGCATTGATAATAAAAGATTTTAAGAAAAGTTATCCGTGGCTTTGTTTATTCGTCCATATGCGAATAATAAGAAGAAAACAACGAGCGTTAACGATCTTAATAAGAGAAACGTTTAATGCATTTTATAAACAGAAATTAAGACAGTAAAACTTCCAAATCGTAGTTTCCAAGTTCGAAAGCAAAATTTCCACGTCGAATTGTACAACGCGTACAATCGTGGTTACTCGCGAATGGCGTTTATCTTGAATCGGCGGTATAGAAAAGTTACATCGGGATAAACTAAAAAAAGAAGAAGAAGAAGAAGAAGAAGAGGAAGAAGAAGAGCCGATCGAAAGATCGATGATAGGGGAAACCAAGTATCATACTCGCTCTTTCCTTACTTTCATCATCATTCATTCATTGGTATAACGGTATCCGACTGGAAAGAAAATTAAAATATCGTAAAATCAAATCTTCTTTTTTCTACTTGCGCGTATTATTTTTACGAGCGTACAATTTTAATTAAGGCGTAAACTTCGTATTACGAATTCGATTGCAATTCGATTCACCGAACTCGTTTCTTCACGCTGATCCACTCTTCGATCGTTCGAACTTTATTTTCTCGATAAAACTGTTTCACGACGTTCGTCGTCGAGATTCGTTACCGATATAATCGATCGATGGTAATCGATTGATTTTGCAATTGGAAGTACGCGTTCGAAGAAAATTTGATCGACGTATTGAACTTTTCATTTCGTATTTTCTTTTCTCTTTTCTTTTTTGCTTCTTTCGACGAGAATCGATTATATTTGGTCAAATTTAATTAATTTAATTAAACGGTCGAAAGAGTTATCACATTCGAAATTTAAGTATAACTCTTTTCGACTTGAAAAGTTCGAGTTTCACAAAGTTGCACGATTTCTCGATCTCTACCGAACGTTCTACTTCTCGATACTAAACCATCGCTGCTCGTTTCGTCCGCATCGTCGTGGCAAGCTACGAGTTGCGCGCATGTGTTCTATGCGAATAGCTAACGAGACGAATCGATCGTAATCTCAAATTGGAAACTTACTGCTATTAAGCGACACTCGACACGCATTTAATTATAATTTCAAATAATTACTGGCAATCATGCTAAATCCTAATTTCTTTTACCCAATTTTCCATTCGTTCGAAAGTATGGATATTATCTATCTAGATACGATCAATCGTAATACGTAGCTTACTTTTATTTTGCTTTCGGTAGCTGACATCTTTCGAACTTCGAACCTCTGATACGTCCAAACGCTTCCATTTCCACTTGCTCGCTCGCTCGCTCGCTGTCTCCGCTACCTTCAAACTCTCGACTAGAACGGCGCAGGGCGTTTAAGACGCGGCCGATTAAGATTTTCAACCGTTTGCTCGAGATCCCTAAGCGTTGCTTCTAGAATACACGGTAACCGTTATTACCCGTTTCAAGCGGTTGAAATTGTCTCGCGTGTAATTCTCATGGAAGCACAGCCACCTCGATTCCACGGGAATTTGGGTCGCGTTTCATCCAAATGTCACGCAGCACCACGCTGAAAACACCTTGTTCGGCCAAGCCAACTATCGACTCGTAGCCGAATAACCAACAGAGCATATTCTCGATCGGTTTGTACGCGTCGACTCGACACATGGCGCCAGTGACAGAAAGCGGCGGAATTTCGCGTCTAGTCAAATTGTCTCCGGAGGCAACCCACCTTTTGCAGGCAAACAACGAACGGCTCGCATCTGGCATTGTTGCGCGTTGCAACACGTCGCGCCGCTAGTCCATTCTAACGCTGTATGTTAACTTGCTTTAACGTTAGTTTAAATTCGAGGCAGACGGACGGACAAAAAGGATGCTCTCATCCTTATTAAAATTGATTATGGTTTTAATCGCCTTGAAATATCTACGCTATCAGCTGATATACACGATAGCACGACGAAAGTATATTTAGAAAAAATGTGCTTTTGCCCGATTTACGTGACGATGTTAGAAACGATCGCCCGATAAACGTTTAGAACGAAGTAGTCGAAATAAATGTTCGAACGTGCAGCCTGTTCGCGTCGCGCGTGTTACTACACACGATCGAGAAAAAAGCGAGCAATTTCTGGCCGAAAGGTGGGAAAAATTCGTAGGAGAGGACCGCGTGGTTGGGAATTCGGGTCGAAAGCTGTTACGAATCGATCTCGAAAGAACTCACGCAGCTCTCTGCGCGGGTTAACCGAATCTCTGTCTCAACGACTAGGTTAACGAGCTCGTAACCCACATACCGCATCCGATGCTGCAGTAAATTAAACCGATTATCGTAATATCGCGTTCAACTACGTTTTAAGAAGTCGAACGGTCTCTGACCACCATGTGGTTGATCGAGATATCGTTTCGACAATTTCTCTTCTTTCCGCTTCGTCCACGAAATTCTTTCCACCGTGAGACGATCATGCTCGTGTTCGATCGCGTTACCGCTGACAAATATTTCATCGGCCGTGCGAAAGAAACAACGATACAGCAGCGTGTTCGAAGAATACGAATAAAGAATAGAGACGCGAGTTTCGCGAAGAAGCTTCGTTACGCCATATATACGTCATATATATAGGTCGGCGAGGTCACGACCCAAATTGCATTTTCACGTTAGCAAGGAAAATTCGCGCGATTAATTCGAGCAAATTTCTGTTTAACGAATTACCGAAAATTTCACGATGCAACGGAACAAATCGCTGCTGCGATACTCGCTCGCCTGGAAAACTTTCGAACCGACATTTCGAATCGCGCGTCAACGATATTTCTTCAACCTGCCTTTCAAACCTACTCCACGGGCACTCGATGGAAACGCGTGAAACGATTCTTAAGAATCGTCCATTCCGTTTAATCGATCCACGTTTATTCGATTTACGACTTTTTAACGTCTAACGATATTTCGTCTTCCTCTAACCAACCTTAAAGTTTTCGAACGCTATTTTTAACGATATTTTAGTTTATTTTATTTTCCATCTTTTAAAAGAGTTACGGCTCAACCTTTATATAAATTGTATAAAACGCCGGAGGCGGTGCAACCGAGATAATTTCCTTCGACGTTATTAGCTACGTTCGCGAACAATTTGCCTGATTTCACATGAAACGTTTCTGCCACGGTCGTTTAACTTTTTTTCAGTCAAACCGACTGCTGCGAAAATTATTATTAATCACGATGCTGATAAATCGTGGTTAACGGTTAATTTTTTACTTTGACCAATTACCTTCTAATCTCGACAACTATATTCCTTATCCGTGCGACGAACAACGCGACTGCAATTCCTCCAACCTTCTACCTCGTAATCCCGTGGTTGCAACGCTCGGCGTGATTTTCAAAGAGGCAGGCACACGTTTCGCGGAAAAGAAGAGATATTTCATTGCGTCGCGTTCGCTTGCCAGTGTAAATGGCAGAAAATTCGCGCCAGTCAATAAGGTCGCAACGTGAATTTAGCTTTCGAAACGTTGCTAGAACCGTGAACCCGACCTACGATATTTATTAAGACGCGAGAATTAATCGAATCCAAACGATGCGAGATTAAATAAATCTCAGCTTTCTGAGAGCAAAGAAAGATTCGTTGGGATTTCACCTACGAATCCCTGTTAATTCTATTCTACGCAATAACCCGATTCGGCTAACGAGTCCAATCTTCTCGAGAGAAACGATAGACTAAACACGAGTTTGGAATTACTAGATTGGCGAGAACGAGCGATTCACGATCGTTTATAAAATAAAAATTATCTACATCCTAGGATGGTACGTTCCGAAAGATCGAAACGACTTTTTGTTTAAACTTTAAAATTAAACTTTAAGATCAAGCTTGTTCTTCTTCTTTTATATCGTTCTTTCATCCTATATATCTATTATTATCAAAAATATCTAACTTGAAATATTTTACTTAGTATTTTACGTTATAAGTCGATGTGTTTGAATTGATGCGAAGAGAACGGAGAATCTCTTATAAAATAGATAAGAGATAAAAGCATTCGATTTCTACTAATAAATACCAATATAGATATCCTGATATCAATGATCGACAAACAAATTATATGATATTTATATGTACAAGAATCAACGCTCCACCAACCGGATGCTAATATTTCTCTTTTTCTCAATTACGATTTCCGATCGTCTTTTCGATCGAAGAGATTAGAGTAAATAGGTCAAATTACGCGCAAATTGAGAAAACTTTGGAAGAGAGAGAGAGAGAGAGAGAGAGAAACGAAAATCTAAAGAAAGATCCAAAGATCATCGGCTCTTTTCACCTCTATCCTCACCGGCCGTTCCAACTCTGAGAAACTATTTATCGTCTGTCTTTGCAACTACGATGTTCCAACGTTATAACTCTGACGCTTATGTTCGATCTATCGAACTCGAACTTTCACCAATTACTTGGTGAATTCAATGAACTTACAGTTGTTACTTACCATACGCTTCGAGTTTCCTTCGAGAATTAGCTTTAAATATTTCATATAAAAAGTATTCGTTTCTATTTCGACCGTCGATCCGTCCATATCCATTGTAATTTTCATTCTACGAATTGCTAAAAAGAATTATCAAATTATTCAATTTTTCCCGACAGATGATAACGAAACGTGCTGTTATTCTCTGTTATTCTCTGTGATTCTCTGTGATTCTCTGTGATTCTCTGTGATTCTTTGTGATTCTCTGTGATTCTCTGTGATTCTCTGTGATTCTCTGTGATTCTCTGTGATTCTCTGTGATTCTCTGTGATTCTCTGTGCTCGGAATATGCTCGATCAAAATATCGGTCGTAGTTACAATATTATACGTGGTGAAGGTTGTCAATACATGCAAACGAGTGGATAAATGAAAATTAGTAATGGCCACATTGAAAGGAACTATTCTTATCGACCGAAGACTAAATGGAATTCTGCGAAGAAGGTTATCAAACTGTAATCAACGACCAAACGTTCTTAGTAATCGATAAAAGCTGATATTATCTAATATGGAAAATTTCACGTTTCTTGCTTGTCGGTAAGTGGTAAATTACCAACGATTATGTAGCCATCGTTGATTATTGACCAAGATTCAGACGTATCATAGGAGATAACGATAAATGACAATATAATAGTAACAACAACAGATAGTAATCGGTTTTTCTCTCATCTTAGTATTCAAATCAAATTTTCAATTTTTAATTCAGTTCAAACTAAATTACTTGTGTTAGGATCGTTCGCGGAGAGACGCGATCGCGGAGAAAACGCGTCATTCTCGCTACGATTCGGCTAATCGACGCCGCGAAGTAATCGTTTCCCTTGTTTCGGTTAGGATAACAGGGGTGATTCAATGAATTTAACACTCTGTTAACAGGTTAATATATCGTATATATTCAACAAATAAATCGTATAATATTAAAAACGTCACAAATTATTTGGCGATGAATGCAGTTGATACGTTACAGAAATTCGACTCGACTTTTTATATTTCTCGATATTCGTTAGACCAAGCGACTTTGTTCGTCAGAGCTGTCGATGTATGCCGTATGAATTTTCAAAAGAGACCGACGCCCTTAAATCGATTCTTTGTCTTTCTGGGAGACAACCACCACTACGCTCGGATCAAGCCACCGATCGCGCCGATGATCACGTATGCCGACTTCTTTGTGAGAGAATGTAATAACGATCCGAAATCGACGGTTCCAGAACTCGCCGCTTTGTGACAACTATACGCTCGTCGAGACATTGTCTGTTTTTCGTCGGGCAGATAAGAGGGCCTCTCTGGCGACTTTGGAGGGCCGCGAGCGACGGTTGCAAATACGATCTATATACCGGGCCTCGCGGCCTAACAACTTGCTTTCAATTTTCTTAGTTTTGCTTAAAAAGATACAAATGATTCTCCATTTCTCCAAAAATTTATCAAGAGTACTTTTTCTTCTTTCAAATGCAACTCTAACCCCAATAAACCAGTTTCTTTCAAATTTACCAATTTACAGAAAACATATTCCGGTTACACGTTTGAAAAAAAAAAGAAAAAAAAAAAGAAAAAAAAAAGAAAAAAAAGAAGAGTATTCTATAATTAAATAACTCTGATACGGAGGTGATCCGGTGAACCTCCAAGAACGATTCTGATGATCAGACTCAGTTGTTCGTTACGGGGGAACGAACGTGCGGTGGTATTACCTAATACGCGAAATTAGCAAGAAACACCGTCAGAGATCCAATTTCATAATTAGAAAAACTATTTTTATTATCCGAAAATAATCCCTATTCCTGTGTTCAGCAAGTGTCGCAGAATGTTCGTTTCAACTGTGATTTCGATCGACGCGACTGACAAAACGACGTGACTGGCAAGTCAACTTGTCCAACTCTCACGATTATGTTTATACTTCGGGGAAACCTAAGTGTTCTAAAAAGTATACAACACTAAAAATTTTCTAAATAACTTCCGACAAATGCGACATCGTACTCTAGCAACGTTATCGTAGATCGTAGATTATTCGATACGTTTCGCGTATATGTTGGACATTTTTATTTTATAACTCTTAAATTTTCTTTCTTAATCTTAAAACTTGAAAATTTTGTTTCACAATTTTCGATATCGAACATCGTTTCGATAGAAAATTGATTTATTTTTTATTAATTATCAGGAAAATACAGAGACACTTACATTCTTGAATTCTTGGAGAAGCTGGTTCCTCTTGAGACAAACTGACTCTAATACCGTATATTTAAATGAAATTGAGCATCTAAGCAAAATTAAACACGTACGAAAAGAAAACAAATTAAAAAGAAAATTATCACGTCTGTCGAACGATCGACTAGCAAACACTGACTCTAATTTCACGTATTTTCACGAATAATTTCAGTTAGAGAATATCGTAAATTTCAAACGAATGTGTACGTAAAGTCAAAACAAGCATCTAATTTTATACCACTAAAACGAAACCGTAACTGATCTTAGATCTCAATTTTGAAGGTAGCCGGTATAAGATATCGATAACTCTAACCTCTAAATACACGATCAAGACAGGAAAAACGGAAGATAGTTGTAAAAGTTACTTAATTCCGAAATATTATGTTCAACGAGTTATTAGACATATAAATAGAATTAATAATAACAATATTAACAATGTAACTAGCAGCAATAGTAACAAAATAGTAACGGAAATATTACACAGTCGATATGTCACGCACCTCGGTAACCACTAATCTCTACCGCTACACCGATATAACACATTCTTACTTTCGCGACTCTAACCTACTCCAGCAAATTCGTAAGGTCTTGTAACGTTAAAACTATATCGGGGGAAAAAAAAAACCTTTAAATCTATATTATAAAAATCTTATAAATGGATGAGAATAGGAATAAAGGATTTTAATTGTTTGAAGAGTTCAATCTGTTCGTGTCAGACTTTGTTCGTCTATCTTTAAAATTTCAAAGAAAACGCGTTTATAGTGGCGCTGCCAAAATTCTGCGATACCAAAACTACGATTACATAATTCAAATTCAAGTTCGACATGTTACAAATAAATATACTATGAATATTCCAAATTTATTATACACAGCATATAACTGAACAATGTGTACTGATAAATTGAATAAAATGAAAACCATATCGCCATCAATCTATGGTTGTAATGTTTAGGGACATCTGTCACAATCGATAAATTACCAGCCTATCCATTACTTTAAGCCATTTTTGGCAGCCATTATTACGTCACGAAATCCAAGAGTCCAGTTTCCGGTTGTGAATGTAAATGTCGGGCACGCGCGTCGCGTAATATCCCGAAATTTTATAAAAACTATGACAAATTCGGTAATTAATAATCCGTAATTCTATGAAACTCGTGCATCATAATGCATGCTGCACCGTGTATTCCGTATGGTGGCCTTGTGACACGATGATCGTTAAAAATACGAATTTAAACGGATAGGAAGCGATTATGTGACAACCGTTGTTCCACGCCATATGTACAATCTTACCAGTTTTAAACTGGTCACGTGACTTCTACGTGAAGATAGAAGGAATAATTTAGGTAAGCTCGTTTCATATTTGCCATTCAGAACGTTCAATTTGAGCGCAAACAGTGACAACAAAGCAACACAGAAACTTGAATAATATTTGTTGTTTACTTTGCGAAGAATGTAAAATATTGACGTCACTTGACGAACTCGTCGAAAGACTATTCCCCCACCGATTGCGGTGACTTTTGAACATATTGTCGGGGCGAGACTGTGAGAAACGCCTGTTATATTATAAACTCTGTAAAAAATGAATATTCTGCGTTTAGATTAGATTTTGTCCATCTAGAAGTTTCCAAGACATTTACTCCGTAAATTTAAATCCGTAAAGTACGTTACAACGATAAAGAGATCAATGGCCGATGAATGTAAACGGATCGCCAAGCGGCGAACGTGTCAGCTTCTGGCGAATATGTTGGAAACTAGAGCCGACAAACGGTTAAGTGTATGGTAAAAGATTGTACAGAATCACACCTCTGCCAACAAGTTAAGAAATCATCGACATCGTCGAGGGAGTAGTCTTTCGACAAGTTTGACCCATCGTTTTATCAATATATAGGTTATATCGTAACTATCGTCACGATTTTTCAAACATTCCCGCTAATAATAAGCTGACAAAGAAATGTTTCGTTCATCTGTCAATTATGTTACGTCATGTATCATTTTATATAAATTTGTTCATTTGTCTTAAAAGTTAACAGTATTTTAATCTTACATCGTAATATGAAATATCGTTAAAACTTTCACATAGATCCAATTTGGAACCGAATGTTAATTTCATTAAAACTATTCTTAACGCTAATTAAAGTTTAAAGATCAAAGTTCCCTCTGGATCGCAATCCACAGCATTGTTACAACGAATTAAGATTTCGAATATTTTCGTTGAAACTTGGATTCAGTTCAAACCGAATGTTTCTAGAGAGAGTTAACATTCAACATTTCGTAGAACTATGTCGAATTTTAAAGGATCGTCGTCAAACGCTGGAGTTTCAAGTCGGGCCTTACACATTCTCAATGTCTGTTCTTCGCGTGTTATTACGCGGTGTCAAAGCATATTCTATCCTTGACACAGAAACACTTTACATTTCGAATTCGTTACATTAGGTACATACTCAGCATCGATCTTCTATCAAAATGCATTTGCATCTTGAATGATCAGTCACGTTAACCAACTTAACTTCAGCCATGTATCTTACAAAGTCGGATACATATTAGCCCTTTCAGTAAATAACGATTCAATATTTGAATCGTTTGAAACGAAACGTATCTATAGGAAAGTTTAACAAACTGTATCCATCTTTTTTTCATTTGTACGTCATTACATTGTTCATCTTAGTTTTTTTTTTTTTTTTTTTTTTTTTTTTTTTTTAGACGCAGAAATACTAAAATAGCAGTAAAATACGTACAAAATCTTAATATCTACAAACATGAAATCCCGGTAATGGAAAGGATTAGTAGCATCTATATAAAATTTCCAAATATATTATAACATTAAGAAAGCCAACGAGATCAATAATCTAATTGTAGATCTATACATAATGTGTGTGTGTGAAAAATTTGAACAAAATGAAATAAAAAAAATGTTAAATGTTAAATTAAAGAAAGTTTTCGGAATACGTGGATAGATTCGTTTGGTGGCAGTTGGGTCTCTCGATTCGAATTGACAAGGTCAACGTTGCAGGCGGGGGTCGACGATGGCATCGATTATGCACCGGTGACCCTGATTCTGCATTGAAGCAGCCGCTGACTTTGCCAATGACGAGGCTAATCGAGAAGAGGGAGAGGGTTAGGTCCATTGCCAGCGAGCCGGCTCGTTCTCGTGCGGCAACTGCATCAAACTTCTCTCTAATTCGTGTTCCAGGTTTGCGGTCGTTCAACGCGCAGTTCCGTACGTTTCCGGTTTATCGATGAGTCCTTGCAGCGAATATCAAGGATTTCGCGTGGGATGGATATTAATAAGTTTCCGAGGAATGCTGGAATACTGGGAGTGATATTTTTAGATATCCAGAGAGACGGATTTTTCTCACGTTTAAACACGATTCTGGTCAATTTTTTTCCCATTAGATGTCATTTCTTTCTGTGATTACATGCTGGATATCTGCAGAATGGGCTTCCGTTTACTGATATTATTCAGTTTCAAAAGACCAGATAAGTTACACGATACTCATAATATACCATGTTTTACGATTCTTGTCATCTTTTTATCGAAATATCATTAGTTAATCCCTGTTTCGACATATCTATATTCGATATATATTTTACAGTTTTCCATCCTTTATTTTATTTTACCATTATCCATGTTATCATACATCATTTATTATGCAGATTATGACAGAAAAAAAGAACAGCATCGTTTTAATGACACTCCTTATAGCGCGGTTGACCGGCGTTAAGAGGATTATTATCGGCGAGCACAACATTTAAACTGAAAATTATCGTCGCCTCTGTTTGCACGTGAATCTGAGCGCTATTTCAACAGGACTTTGTCTGTTTGTGTGGCGAACCTTTGTTAAGCGTGAAATAGACACTACTGCTACGTGCCTGCTCGGACTGGATGCCACACGATGCATCCTCCGTTCTGCTTGCTTCTCTCGTTATCACGCTTAAGGGACGTTCCTCATTCTTCTCCCGATTCTTGCTTAATCGACACTTTTCCTATATTTTCAACAATATCCTCGCTTCTCTTACAATTTCTAAATATATTCGCTGCTACGAGAACTCGCGTCATTTATGTCGAACGTTAATCGAAAAATAATTTTAACCTGTAAAAAGATTTCTCAATTCTCCTCGATATATAAAGTTCGATATTCTCAAAGAAATTGACGCTTATTACTCGGTGAATCGTATAATTGCTAACTGTATTACTAACGAACTCGATTAACTTATTTCTATATAAGGAAGAAGATACATTCAACTAAACTAAACTAAACTAAACTAGTTTTATTTGTCAAAATTTCTCAAGTCTTTTACGCAGGCTCTGTATCTATTTTTCATAATAATTTTCTTAGTAACAATGGTATCCTCCATCCATGTATATCACGGTTTTTGCGATGCAGATTCACAAGGATAATTCGATATTTCGTTAGAAAATATTATCGATCATTTTGAGTCGCGCACAAGCATATTTCTCTCGGGTAACGTCGATTCAGTGGATCACCGACATAGTTCTTTTTCACATATCGATTTATCAAATATCATATTACTAGATTTGAACGTATCAGAGGATTTATAGATCGAAACGATAAAATAACGCACTACATCATACGCACGCACGATACATATTTTCAGCTTTGATCACAACAAAATTACGTATTGCGGAAGAAATTGTACGA
The DNA here is from genome assembly GCA_037178635.1 of Bombus dahlbomii. Taxonomy (NCBI): domain Eukaryota; kingdom Metazoa; phylum Arthropoda; class Insecta; order Hymenoptera; family Apidae; genus Bombus; species Bombus dahlbomii. Next base: position 11,822,446 of record CM074113.1, read on the forward strand.
AAGCGTTACTCGTGCTCGTACAAGTGAAATTTCGTGAAACCCTATTTTCTCTATAATTCTATATTCGGCAAATTGACCAATCTTCGTCGCCGAAGGGTAATTGGTGTACGCTATTTTCTAAACAAAATTAACCTTTGTATTTTAATTATCTTCGAGACGATTATGGAAATTATCGTTCTAAAACAAACATTCTATTCTTATAGCTATACTTTCTTGGCTATAGTAAATATCTAAATTACGTTACATGTACATACACGTGTATATACTATTTTTATGTATATTTATATCTCTTTTATTTCTTATTTCCATCACAAAAAATATCGCATCGATCTCTTTTGTCGAACGACTCGGGGTACTCATCTTTTTATACCATGTTTCGTCTTGTTTCATTGCACGTGCTGCAAGTCGCGAAGATTCCGCGGGCCAACGGGATTTCTACCGGCGGAACGAAAAAAGATCGCGGTAAAAGTTTGATGAGTTTGCAACGAAGGTAACTCATTGTTAGCCCGAGGCGGTGGAAAAACAAGCGACAAACGTGTAGCACACGATTTTCACTTGACGACAACTCGTTGAACCGACAGCGAAACTTTCTCATGAAATTGAACGCTCGTGAAACCGTAGATTGGTGCAGGTAATATCGCGCAAGTTACCTTCCGACCATAGAAAATAAGAAAACTGGAAAATGCTGAAGATCGATTCTTCGCATGCTGAACGTTCTATATATTTTAGTCGATATTTGCTTTGCTAACTATATTTCCTATATAAACAACTGATCTTTCCTACCTTTCTCGTATATTATCGTAATATCGTGGACAAAAGGCCTAAGAGATATCGGCTAAACCGTAAACATTGTCGCGAGAGAGCCGAGGTGCCGACAGGCCCGTCAATGCGTCGTCGGTCCTCCAATCGAATAGTTTCGTAGAAAAGGTTTACGTGACCCTGGCCGCCAACGGTGGCGGAACACGTGCCATTGCTTGGCGGGTCTAAGAAAAGACAAAGGGACGCTGGAACAGCGTTGCTAGCGTTATCGAGAGAGTATGGTCCGCGTGAGAGAGAGATTAATCGTTATTTATGTTTTGTCGAAGAAAGAAATTAAATTAACCGAGATGTAAATAAATTCTTCCTATTCTTGAATCATTCAATTTTTATCTTTAAAACTTGATATTTCAGTATTAATAACACTAAATCCTCGCACTGATGCAACACTTGAATTCAAATACTTTCAATAACGGATAATAATTGAACGAAGGGAGAGATATCGTTATATAAATATTCCTATATTACAATAAGAAAAATATATAATTACAATGATACAAGAAATAATAGGTAGTACATTTAGTAACGTGAATTATTAAAATATCCAAGTGTCGAGCACGCGGATTAATTCTCTTTACTAATAAAATGTAAATGAAAAGTTACTAGACTTGGAAAAATATATCAAGTTGAAGTTAACATTTAAAATTCAGTTAAAATTCACCTTCTATGTTCTGTACGTGTTTCATCGTTAAGAAATAGTGGTTGACAAATTCAATTTGAAGTAAAAGTTATTCCGAAAGTGTCGAAAATATTTCTACTTATTAAAACAAAGATGAGATCGGGGATATAAAAAATCTATATTACAATCATTTGTCATAAATGACACTATAAAACGTTAGTATCATATGTATTATAATTATAATATTTGATTTATAATATCTGATTATGTGGAGATCGTCGAGTTTTTTCCTTTTTTATTTCGGGCAAGTTGGCGAAGTTTCAGTAGTACAAGTCTGCGATTAGTCGGATCAGCCGGTTTTCCAGGAGAAGAGAAGCGAGACGTAAAAGAACGAAGCAGGTAGTTTTAATACCTGTACGCGTTCCTCGGGCATTAAAGTTGAAAGCAGAATGAAAAGCACCGGGACGATTTCAAATCGATTTCAAATCGATTTCAAATCGATTTCAAACATCGAATACGCGTGGCATCAGGGAATTTGGAAAAATTGCCGGTAGGCCGCGGTCACTCCCTATCGATCCCTGTTTGGAACCCGCTTTGTATAGAATTTTATAAATTAACCAAAAATGGAGGATAAAAGTTCAAGGTCCGTTAAATACGCTCGTTAAACGTTTATCTTCCTTGAAACGAGGCCTTGAACGAAACAGTTTTATTCCATGTTTTCGATTTATTTTCGCCCGTAGGATAATCTTTCGCTAATCGTCGTTATCAATCGGAATGTCTGCGTAAGCCATTGTACAAACAAACACCGTTCAAAAACGCCTCTCTCTCTCTCTCTCTCTCTGGTGGATCTCTCCTGGAACTGGACAGCATCCAGTCAAACTCGATCCGAGCCGAAGAAAAATCATCTCGCTCGCTTTTGTTGCAATTAACCTTGCACTTGCCAGCGCGACGCTTATCGCCGCGAAGAATCCCTTTACCACGGCCTCCGGCCTCCGGCCGCCGCCCCTCTTTTTCACCAACCGAACGACTTGGTGCATCGCACCTGAAACCTGAAACTCGAGGGAGGGGGCGAGTGGGTTGTTTTCGACGTCGGTGGCGCCTTCCACGGCCACTGCTCGAAGCGATCGGTGTCTTCCCGAAGCGGACAGTGCGCCCTGACCCGTTGAAACAAACGGTTGGCCTCGCGATGCTATCCGCGATCGCGTTTTCTACACAGTGTGCTCGAAACGATGAATGAAAACGTACCGTCGTCGTCCCTGCTCTTAGTACCGCGAGGGATGAACTTTAACGCGACCCGTTTACACACCCGATGACCTCGTGTTTACGCGTGAGTTTCAAATCCAAAGTCGTCGGTTCCACGTTTACGTTCTATATCGTTCGTAGATACAACATCGAACTAACAAACGGCTCTAAAGGTCGTCTACGTTTGTGCTCGGGTATTCCTTCTAAGCGTCGAACTTGACGATGTCGAAGCGAACGACAAACGTCGGCGGGAAAGTCAGTTTGCGGTCGAAACGCGGTAAAAGTGGATGTTCATCTCGGCAAGGTGCCTTTCGAAGAGTGGTTTTTATCATCGGTGTTTGGATCCCGGTATCGTTTCCGCGGCATTGAAAAGCCGACGAATTTTACATGGACGTTCCTCCGCAGAGATAACACGGTGTTCGTCGTCGAGAGGAGGAGGGTGGTGAGTTTTCGAGGTTGCTTCGAGTCTTAAGCGATGTTCGTAAAAAGAGAGAGAGAGAGAGAGGCTTTGGTGTTATGATTTCTATTCGTATATTCGGCTAACGGGTTCTTCGCGAGATAAAGAATTGTAATTTTGCGAAGAAACGGTCGGTACAATGCGGTTAGCGTAAATATTTTCCTGCCGAGATCGACAATGTATTTATTATACAGGCATTGTTTCGACAATTATTCGTTGGCAAAGTGTCGGAATGATTATTTTTATTTGGATCGTGATGAAGGGGATGGATTTCACAAGTTGCTCCATAAATTATTCTTCTCCTTCTTCTTTCTTTTTTTCCTTTAGTTCTTTTTCAGAGGCTGCAGAGGTTAGTGGATAGTGGATTGCTCGTTCTAACGTGAATATTTTTCCACACAGGTGTAGAAGTGTACCGATTTAAAAATTGATGGAGAAAGTAAAACCGCTCCGAGTCCTAACCGTGTTTTTTAAGTGTGTTCTAAACATCAATTTACCAATCGCTTTTAGGAACAAATTTTCGAAATTGTCGACAAATTACAATCGATAATTTATCATCTTTCCGAGATCTATCGATAACAAATGCTTAAACGCGAACGTTTTAATTGTCGTACTAATTGTCGTCTAATACCAGCATCGAAGGATGGTGCCGGTCGTGCACTTTTAAGAATTTATCGTGTTTTAATCCTTCCAGGCTACTTAAGGTGTTGGTGCCGTATCCTTTGGTAGATAAGGAACGAACTAATTTCCTGGCTACTTTATCTTCCGTCTTCTTCAAACACACCACGTGTCTCTTATACAATTTTCAAGTCGAGAATATATAAAGTATTGTATTGTAATTGTAAGTAATTTTCTTAATTTCTCGTATTATTCCAATTTCCTTGCCGCTCGACAGCTAGATTCTCTGTTATTACAGGCGTAATAAGTAAAAATGTTATACAATCATAGGTTGTCCGAAATTGTATTAAACGGTTATAATTAAAGCAGGAAATAGGAAATAGGGAATAGAAAATGGGCATAAAAAGGACTATATGTACTTTGACCTGCTATATTATTTCTATTTTATTTAAGCCGTACAACTTTTATCGGTGGATAGCTTTATAAAAAGAGTATTAACACGCGTGGTTAAACAACGCGAGGATTCGATTGGATCATCGAGATATAATAAAATGAAAATCTTCGTTTTGTTATATTAAAAAATTTAATCGACAAATTTTAGAAATAAAACCATAGGACGAGAGTTCAATTTCGTATCGTTGTCGGTTTTGTATTGATAGGAACGGTGAATATTTTCAAACGCGTTATTAATGATTAATGCAGATCTAATACTAATCTAATAATATAATGTAATTCTAACTTGCTGCTTCTTCTTCGCAATACATGTTCCGCAGGCGATGAATTATGGGACGCTTGTTTCGTAGATTTCTGTTGCCCGGTATAAGTTGGTTCGGAACAACGTTCGGTTCAGTTGCTTTGCCACCGATACTCGTCAAACATCATGTATCTTTCTTTTCTGAATGCCTTGGTGTCGCAGTCGGATAAAATATGAAAGGATTATAATTTTTAGATGCTCGATCTCTTCCAGATACACAAACGGAGAAACGCAAACACCGAAAATCCGAAAATCCGAAAATCCGAAAATTCTACGTTCAAAGTTTTACGGTTCAAAGGAGAAATTTCTTATTTGTTGCATTTGTAAAACACCACGATTTTTCACTCGCCGATTGTCATTTTGTAAAACATTCGAAACACGCGGCTGATGATTTATTTCACAGGTTGTCCGGTTATTTTATTTTGTCGCGTATCGTGTATTACCTTTGCGTATAAAACACGAAATAAATACTTGCTGGACCATCGTTCGATAACGCAAACGGGGCAAAAGATTGTCCAGTGTCAAGTTTGTTTTCGCAATGCTTTGAAACGCGAATAAACCTTGTTTATTCTTCGAATTTTAACGGCGCAGCTGTTAAACTCTATACATTAATCGATAGTTGGAAATTTGAATCGGCTTTGTACCATTCCCTTTATCCGTTTCCGGACTTTCCGTATGCGACTTTAGTCTCGTGTCAATGCCGCGTCGATGCTTTCCCAATCTTTCGAAAAGTAGTAAAAATAAAGCGGACGAAAATAATTAAAACCGTATGAAACAGGGAAAAACAAAAGGGTAATAAAGTAATGAAATTAACGATAAACAAAACATGCAAAAATATTTCGGATAAGTTATTTTAATACAAGAAAAATTTGCATACATTTCCACGTATCCGAAGCGTACGAGATCCATGTATGACAAAAAAAAAAAAAAAAAAAAAAAAAAAAAAAAAAAAAAAAAAAAAATTACTTTTATTTTTCTTTTCTTTGCGTTTGACAAATAACGTTAAACTTTAACGTATATACTTTAATTAATATTAATCCAATATAATTAAGGAATATACAGTTAAGTTTCGATCAATTTTCCATTAATAAATGTTAGTAATGTTAATGTTCGTTCATTGAAGAAAAATTTACGATATTTATCGTATATACGGTGTATCGGTGAAACACGATATATTCAGTCAGACTCACTTTTCTAATTAACGTCTTTCTAATTAAACACCTAGCTACGCGATACCTTTGATTAATTCCTCGTTGCCGAATATTAAAGTAGAAATTGTCAGCGACATGAGAAACAATGAAACGAACGAATAACGTATCGTATAAAGCGCTTGAATTCGAGAGAAAGTTGCGTTATTTATACGTATAACTGAAACTAATGAGATTTGCAATTATTTGTCTGTCTAATCGACAAATAGAGCAAAATTGAGAAATTTACGATATGATACGATATCTAATACGATATACACTTTATACATATCAAATTATTACACGGATTTGATCAAAGTAGTACACGGTTGTACTTGGATTAAATTTGCAAATTTAATAAACGATAAATCGTCAAATTGCTATTTTGCCGAAAACAAATATACTTATTTTTTAGTTTCATTAGTTTAGTTATTTTAGTTGGTTTAGAAAAGGATTAGCTGTTCGATGTTTTTTTCTTTCTTCCGCCGAGATTCTGTCGAGAATGTGGATCGCTTGAACACGAGTCTATGCACAAAATGACTGTGCTCGCCGTTTTAAGAAGACCTTTCGTTCCTAATGACTGTCAATAGTTTGTGCGGCGGTTACAGGTTTCGAGGTTAAGTGTCACCGATCCTCGATTTTTCTTCGTATGTATTTACGCGCTACGAACGACAAACACAACTGTCCGTCGTCTCGGAAAAACATCGTCTCTGCTTTCATGAGACCAATATGTCTCTTTAGTTGCTTGGGAAGGAATGATGCACGTGCTGAACGAGTTTATAACGTGAAACAACTTTTTAATAAGTCTCCAAGATTTTCTAGATAATGGTAAAGATACGCAATCGTTTCCAAATTAACGTTCTTTTTACACAACTATAGCGAAAGGATAGCGAAAGGATAGCGAAAGGATAGCGAAAGAACCTGCGTTTCTTCGACAACTAAATTTCCACGAATTACTCTATAGCTGATTATGTTAATTATCTTACGAAGCTAAACTGATCCCTTTACAAAGGTAAAAGAAGTACAGGTAGCGATAAGTACAGACATATAAGACATAAATGTATCGTAAGTTTTCTGCAGAGTACCGAAACCTTTTTAAAGCGTAACTTGCATAAAAATAATAATAATGCTTGGTGTATAAATGCCAAGCTATCGTATCAACATTACAGGATGTGCTAATACCGCCAAATACTTCTAAGGGATCCGCCGACATTACCGGTATTACCGACACACAATGAAAAATTTGACGAACCAGTTGTTCGAAGATTTTATTTTACTTTATTCGTAGGAGCAAGTGTGTTTGCGAATGAACGATAGCGTCACGCTTACCGCATCCACGCGATTACGTGAAAAGAAACACGTTTGTCTATACGAGGTATCCAAATACTTTTCACACTTTTCAAAAACTCTTTCAAACGTATATACAAACGTTTGTTCGAAACTTGTTTGTTGTAATAACTTCGAAATAACTAAACGATTAAAGTATTTCTTTACAACGTACGTGTATATCTTTATACCTACACAATTTTTATGAAGAATTAAGATTCGATCGTGTCGATTAATTTGGTAGTTGTAACGATACGAGGTTTGAAAAGAAAAAAGAGCAATTGCAACGAAGAGACAATAATGCTTTAATTTCCATGATGGTCCAATTTTAAATCACTAGACGTTTATCAAAGTGCTGCAATTAATATGCACGATGAATAGGGATGAGGTGAATTTCAATTTCAATCAAGTCAATTTCAATACAGAGGTTACATTGCACGGAAACTCGATTACTATTTAGTAGAGATTGATAATATTCGTTTCTGTATTTACAAAACATTCGGATTGTGAATCCTGGTTCTGCTATCAAATCACCCCTAACAGGCGTTCGCAACCTTCGAAAATCCTATATTTATGTGTTTTAACATTTGACAGTAAGATCATAGATGTGTTCGACTAGATCGATCCATCGAAATAACAATCCAACCCGTTTCTACGCTTTATTGTTCATTCCGTTCATTTATACACCTTTATTTGGCGTACCTTTCATTCGCAATAGTGCTGGAAGATTTGTGGCATCCTTTCTGCAATTGTATAACGAACATGCGCGATTTGCGAAATTTCAAATTATTTCATCATTCTCTTTGACGACACGATATACTTAACATGCGCGTAGCACTACGTAACGTACGCAGCAGATCAAAGTCGGTTGCCGCATCGGTCGAATATCTTACGTTACGTCTTCACGCGCATACATCCGCTTCACATAACAAATTATTCAGTTTGTCGAGTATGTATGTATTTCGTTGATCGTTGTTGATGGCTCGATGTGTCTCGTACGGCTCGATCGTATGTACGGCGGGGAACAAAAGAAAACATACAGAATAACAACTGTTGTGTCATATGTGTCATATTATATATTTGATAAGAGCAACGAATAAATACATGTTGGCCACCGTATGTTGGAATTATACGCGAATGTAACGTAAATAACTACTTCTTTCCATTGTGGCATCAGTTGCAGAACACCTTACATGTATAACAGATTTTTCTTGCTTACGTCTATACGGTGGAATACGTCATGCGGTGGAAAAGCCCAGTGTACACGTTGTACGTAGAAATGTTCTGCTTTCCTTTTTCGCAAGATTCGAAGTTGTACGGTTGTAATTGCACGAAAAGGAAAATGGGAAAGAACTAGAACGTTTATCTTGGATTAAAACGGAACGGAGTGAAATGCTGTTTCGTCCCGCGTCGTTTTCACTCGTAGAACTAAATTGCCTTGGGCTCGAATGCTTTAAAATTGAAATTGAATTTTCGCTAGGTCGACGTTAATTAACATCCTGTTCGTTTCGTCTAATCAGCAGCCATCCTATTTTTCGCGCAAGAAAGGGGGAGGGGGGGGGGAAAAGAAAAAAAAAGAAAAAAAAACGTATGCCCGTTGAATTCGGAAGAAGCATACGACGACTATGTTCCGTTTTCGCAGTTTACTCTATTTTTTCATTTTTCTCTGTCGTTCCAAGAAAAGTTCGTTTCGGTTTCAGTCGTTTTAGACGTTCTTCTTCTTGCTCAAAATATTATACTAAAGAAAATCACAATATCTTGTTCTTATTCGACTACCGCGAATTATTTAGTATTTCATAGTTTTCTAATTACGATAACGATTTATATGTACGCGAAGAAATTTTTCATCTCAAGTCTCTCACGATGCCTTTACGATTGTATCCGAAATTTCGATAAAATTGCAGTTGAAACGCCCTTATCTGCCCATACTTTCCAGTTTATTGTGATTATTACTTTAATTACACTATATTTAACTTGGCTAACTAACTATATCTAACTATATCTGTCTAACTTTGTTAGTTGTTAATTACACTAGCCAGTAAAACTCGAGGAATTTAAGAATTAATTCCATTATGCGTTGAAAACGCCACAGATGCGTATCGCATCAAGAGTAGTCTCTCGAAATTTGTCAAACATCGTACGAAAATGATATCTAGTTATTCTAATTGTACGTTCCATCCTTTAGTTAGCCCGAAACTTGGTCTGTATCTACATATCCATTAAACCCATTAATTTTACTCATCTCCATATCCCATCTATCAGAAGCAATCGCGCTTTATCTGAAAATCAATTCATCACATTCTACGTACCGTGCCATACCGTGTTACCGTACCATCATCCAGCTTTACGAGTCAATCGAGCAGGCAGGAGGTGATAGCGGATGATGAAAGAAACTCTAGATTTTTTTAATTAGAAAACTTTGTAAACAAGTTTCGAGCGCCTCGCAACGAACAAATTGGATTACATTGTGACTATTTTTGAATAACGTGCTGCGATCTCTCTCTAGACTTGGAGGAATATCAGGGAATCGGTATAAAAGTAATATCGGAACTTAGTTCCTTTGCGAGAGCGAAATTCCACAACTATTGCACAAGGCAATTCTTTCTTCAGAGTTGTCGTAAAACGTCGATCGTATGAAAAATTGCTTATTGATAAGAAGGAATAGAATTCGCATTGTTTTAGTCCCGTTTTAATCGTTTTAATTTAAATAAATCTTCTAAATAAAACTTTCCTTGTTTCGTTGATCACAAATCTATCTAGGTGGATGTGCTTTCGAGATTTCAAGATGAAATTATCGTCGGATGGATTTTTTTAATTCTCTGCAAAAAAATATTCAGAGATATTTTGACTTTAATCCTGTGATACTTATCGTACGAAAGACAAGACAAACATAACAAACATAACAAAGTTTTTATAGTTTCCTTGTTTTTCCGTATCATTTAAACAACTAAGCAGCTCTCAATTCTTTCGTTTAGCCGGTTAAAAGCTGCGTCGAAAATGTACGGTGTATGAAACACCGTACCAGTGGGGCATTTAAAGGAACAAAGATCGCCTTGAGATATCGATAACTTACTCTACTTACTGTTTCGCTTGAAACACTTCTTCCCATAGAGCATAAGGAGGTACTTGCATCGAATTATTATCCATTAAAAAAAAAAATAAAAAAAAAAATAAAATGTGCAAATTCTGCGAAGAAAAATAATTCAATATGTATGTTATTGAAAGACAGGACGGTAATGGCAATCTCTCTATCGGATAACCTATAATTCGTCTATACGAATTACGGTAAAAATTATTTCTAGATATGTATAATATTTCGAAAATACCGTCGATATCGTTCATATCGCGAATATAATTTTTCTCCAAAGTATTCGTTCGTGTAAAGACACAGCGTTGATTAATTCGCGTGGTCGTTGGGAAAAATAATTAATCGAACCTCGAAACGACTAAACCGACGATCACAAGCTCGAGAAGAAGAACTCGGATTCTCTAACATGTCGGTCGATGCTTCGAGTGAAATCGCTCCTAGTAGAACGTAGGTAAGCAGAAGGTAAAACGCGTAAAGGTCGCGAATCTAGACGAGGGTTTCGGCATTGTCCGCATCGTGGAACGTGGTCATCGGTGAAATCAGTGAAATCGATGAAATCGGTGAAATCGGTGAAATCGGGGAAATTGTTCCACGATCTAACCCTTCTATATCGCGAATAACTTTTATCGATTGGCACACATTTCGTCTCGTTTCTTTTCTCATGCCCTCGTGTCCTCGTGTCCTCGTGTCCTCGTGTCCACGCGTCGTGCGAGCGACACGTTCCGTTTCCACGCTTCATCTCTGTTCGTCTCGACCCCTCTCGGCCCGCCAGACAGTGATCCTGCGGTCGTGAGATTGGATTTTCCACGATTTATAACCGCATCGATTAAAAGTTTGACCGAGTTTGAGTCGACGAGCGGGCTTTTAAACGTTGTCGATGACCGTGGAAATCGTTTATAGCCATGGTTTCCAATATAAGCGAAAATTCACGTCAATTCTTGACGTTCGTTGATATCGGTTTCGCGATTGAAACGGATTTATATCTTTTAATAGAGATGTTGTTTCACGCGTATCGCGCGTAGATACGCGTAGATGTACAGATCGTGTGTATACATCGGTCTCTCGATCTACGTAGTTTTCGATACACGGATCCACGTGTATCAAAATACAGCTGCAGCTATCGACATGTTTGTATTCTACGTATGTCGTGCGATTATTAACATGTAACAAACGATAATCGAATATTTAAATGCATTTACGCTAATAATTTGCGTGGGTGGGTGATCGAACTAGTACCGATATCGTATACTCGAATTTTACTTTTTATATATCCTTATAGTACACCGACCACTACTCGGTAATATTAATTGAAATTGATATTTACATTTTTGCGCGACAACGTTTACAAGCCGCGTTTAACGAAACTTGGTCGCGATACATCTATTTCCGCTACCAAATTCGCTATCCAAAGTGTCCGATCGTCGCACGACGCAAGAATTTCTCTCGACGTCGAAAACTTTTCGTACAACGTAATTCCTCGACGTCGACTGTTGCTTGGAAGACGTTAATCCGGTTGTGCCGGCTTAACACGAGCCTATTGGCCATGTCGTTTGTAATTAAAGGGCAGCAGCCCGAAATTCGCCTCTCTCTTTCGTTATATCCGCTGACACGCGAAACGACGAAGCGCCTCCTCGTCGCTATGAGACGAGGAAAAGTATTTCATCGCCACGCCGGGCGTCACGTAATTCCGACGGCCCTCTTGTAATCTTCTTCGCAAATAGCTCCATCTTGGCGCAATCGCTTTTTAACTAGAAGCTACGGCTCGACCAGGTATCACAAACCGACTTTTCCTCGTCTATAGCGTTCTCCGTTTCGCAGCAAGATTCTCGAGATAAGGCGATTTCTCATCGATGCAATCTGTAACCGCGAGCCCACGAACACTGAACTTCTTGCGTCGTTTGCACGGAGTTGGCAGCTGTTGCACCGTGTACAACTCGAAATTCATACCTTGGATCGCTTTCTTAAAGGTCGATACGTCTTTGTTCCGACGTAAATAGGACGATTCATCTTACTATATACACGGCTCGTTAGGATCGTTCGAAATTAAACGTCAGAACGACGAAGATTTTCCCATCCATCCATTCGGGAATATCGTGATTCTTCTGGAAATTGTACACCGTCTCTAAGGGTTCGGATCAAAATCAGATAAATACACGATACGCGCGGTAACATACTTTGACGTTTACACGCATTTACTTTGTTCTATCAAGTTAAAGGTTTCATCGAATTATCGTGTTTTGAAATTAGATTTTTGAATTTGTTTACTTTTCTGATATTTTTCATAGAAAAAACGTAAAAATCGGTTTACAGAAATGGAATGTGAATCGTTTCTATTATGACTTTTCGTGTTGGATTTACGTTAAAAGCGTCATTTTTTTTTTCTTTTTTTTCTTTTTTATATAAAAATGTAAAAGAATATAAAAGAACAAATTTTCACGCTTTAGTTTCATAGAGTCAAGGTAACCGACCGATATATTGTTACTCGTTTCCAATTTCGCGTCAATTTTCTTCGTTGGATACAACGAGAAAATAAGTAGGTTTTTTTCTTTTCTTTTTTTTCTTTTTACTTGGAAAAGTCATCAAATAAAATGCGATTCTTTTGCTGTTGGATAATTTCGATCAAATTGAATAATATTTCCTGCTTTCCTTCGATCTAGACAAAATTCTGTGAAATTCCCTTTTCCAGGCATTACTTCGTCAAATTAATTTATCAAAAATTGAAAATACCGAAATATCGCTCGTTTCTTCCAGTTTATAAAATCAATTAACGTTATTAATAAAATAGAAAAGAACGTGAAATATTTATATAGAATATATGATGTATAAGAAAGTAGCTTTTCTAAAAATTCACCGTAAACGTATTCCCTCTTTGTTAATTCGAATAAATGTCGATTAATAGAACAAGTATTTGTTTCTTAGATTTTGATTTCGAGAAAGCCAACAACGATCGAAAGAAAATCTTTATCGTAAAATCCTAAAATCGCTATGCCCGTAATAACAGTGGAACCTTTGCGGCTGGAAATTTTATCTCGTCTGAAACGTTAATACGAGAATATGAAATTTAGTAACGGAGGGGATGTTTGCGATTAGAACTGTCAAGAAATTAAGAGAATCAAGTCGAGAAGGTTTCGAACGAAAGAAGAAGAAGAAGAAGAAGAAGAAAAAGTTGTTAAGGATATTAGGACATTTAGATAATTTTACATGGGCAATCTGTGCAAAGAAATAAGAATAACTTTGTAAGATTTCTTATTTTTTAAATAATTTTCTTTATATCCATCGAACATTGTTAATGTTTGAAACATTGTTATAATGTTTGAAACATTGAAATGTTTGAAACATTGAAATGTTTGAAACATTGAAATGTTTGAAACATGGCGTTACTTGTAGCCTGAAACCTGGTATAATTTAGTCAAAATTTTAGTCGCTAGTCGCTAAAGATAGATGAAACAATTATCAAACTAGTCGAAATCCGCGTAACGAACATAACTGTTCGACTATAATTTATCGATTGTATATCTCTGAATTGCAGGAACTAGGCTGCGAATCAGAAGCAACCGGCATTAGGATAAAACCTTGTTGTTCCAGCCAGCTTGGTCGTATAACCCGACAAGTTGTCGCGACCTGTGTAACGCTAATTCTAATGTTGTACGGTGGACCGCGTGTGATGATCGTGAAATTAAACGTCCGTAACGTCTCGACGAGAAAACGACGCTTCGTTAAGGAAACGGAGACGTTCGAACGAAGATCTTGCAACGAAGAACGCTGGGGAAACACTTTGATCAACGATGGACTGGATTCAACGATCGTGGTCGATCGGCACGAGTACTACACAGCCATTGAGCAGGATCCTCTGTCGTACTGGTAATCGTATAAAAACACCTGCTGCCCAAAGAAGATCTCACCCGAGGGCCCAAAAGTTACGTCTACTTATCCATCGAGGAGTATCCTGAATAACGAAATCGATATCGACGCTCTTAAACGCTCTATGGTAAAACGAGTGTTGTGTACGGTTAACCCAACGGGAGAGAAAGAAAGCCGACGAAATTCACGTACCGTTGATCGATTCGTCGGAAGCGCAGAATCGATACGAATCTTCTATACTTTTCTATATACTGTTTATGTATCCATCGGCATCGGATCGAGGTAGAAAAAGGGGCAGGGCCGGTTGATCGACGCTAGCAGAAGCAAAATCAGCCGTACAGCTCGACGGAATACACGGTATCTATCTCTGTTCTAAGTTGAACAGATTATAGGCTATTGCAATAGGGTAAGGTTAAATTCGGATAAAAGGCGCGAGCATGATACGCGTGGACAAGGCGGCATTCTCCACGGCAATGACCGAATGAAGTAGCCGGGGATCGTCAGACACGCGTGGTCCACCATGTTGAACGTAATGGCAGCGGTTACGACAAGTCTACCTAGCCGAGTAGATCCGACACCGACGTCTTCCAGCAATACCAGCGCTGCATCGAGCACCGCGCCGAATAACGTGACGTCGGTTCCTGTGGAGAATCCAACGGTTGAAAATCTACCGGAGAACGTGAACGTGTTCGTAGTTGTGATCAAGGGTATCATTATGGGCAGCATCATCACGACGGCAGTGCTAGGTAACGCTTTGGTGATCGCCAGCGTGAGAAGGCACAGAAGATTGCGCGTGGTAACGAACTGTTACGTGGTGAGCTTGGCAGCGGCTGACCTCTTGGTGGCCATGTGCGCGATGACGTTTAACGCCTCGGCTGAATTGTCCGGAGGCAAATGGTTGTTCGGTCGGTTCATGTGCGACGTGTGGAACTCGTTGGACGTTTACTTCTCCACAGCCTCGATACTTCACCTGTGCTGCATCAGCGTCGATAGATATTACGCTATCGTCAGCCCGCTCGAGTATACGGTGATCATGAGACAAGGGACGGTCGGATGTATGCTGGGTAGTGCATGGATTTTACCGGCTTTGATCAGCTTCATACCGATATTCATGGGTTGGTACACCACGCAGGAACATTTGGATTATATGGTGAAAAATCCGCAGGTAAGCTCGATATTCTCAACGATTCCCCTCGATTATTCGATTACTATGCTATGAACATCGTTCTTTCGAATTCTCATATTTTTCTATTCTTTTTCATATACTTCAATATGATCGATATATTTCGCTTCTTCACGCAAATATCTATTTTTCTTTGCTCGAGAAGAAATATCTCCAAACTCTTCTTCCCCCATTCTCTCCACCCCCCCCCCCCATTCGAATAGCGATTCATTAAAAAAAAGAAAAGAAAAGAAAAGGAAAGAAAAGAAAAGAAAAGGAAAGGAAAGAAAAGAAAAGATAAGAAAAAAAAAAAAATCAAATTATCCGAAAATTTTACGTGTTTTCCAAACTTTCGAATCGAATAATCGTTAGACGCGATAAACTTAATAAGTTTGCGAAACATCAACAACGAGAGTTTTGTATAAGGATAACGCGCGAAATTAATACATTTTGTACAACAATCGTTCATTCGCATAACAACTAGACACAACATTCGATTAACAACTAGATTCTGTAACGTGTCTGATAAGCGTTCTGTTCTAACCTCCATACCGAAATTGTGAATACCGACTATAATTCCTCGGGGATAAGAGGATTTGCGCAAGAGGCTTTACCTCAATTTTCATACGCATATGTTACGATCAAATCGACCAATCACGTCCTTGACGTGTGGTCCACGTAACTTGCACTATTGTTTCCTTGATTGGCTAATTTGGTTATATGTATAGCTTATGTATAGCGGTCGATGCATCATGGGAACACCGTCGTGAACGCCCATTGTAAATACAGAAGTTGTCGTTTGCTCTCGGCTCGTTTATTCGTGGCTTTGCCAACAAGTTTACGCAAATCGTATATTCTTCTATATCGGCCCACAGGTTATCCAAAATGCCGATGATGCCTCCGTTCTAGATCGTCAGCAGCTACATCTAACGCAATTTCTAACATTGGATTAGAATCTAAGATTACGGTCGAAAGCGATTGATTGTTACGTACGATTGTACGTGATTAACAAATAAATTGCAGATTTTCTTGCATTTACGAAAAGTTTGTAGATGGAAAAAATGCACAGAACTAGAAATATCCTACGCAACAATCGATTATACAATGTGTTACGTTATCTAGGCGCGTGTCGCTGAAAAAAAGAAATCGTTCCATTTTTAAACTCTTGTATGGCCGAGAATGTCTCGTTTGTTATCTTTCATTTTCTCGAGGCGTAACCGTTTTCTTACGCGATCGTTATAAATGGAAATCTCTACTCGCTATTATTCAAACGATCGTATCGCGTTTAAGGTAGAGATTATTCGGGTAAAGTAACGCTTCGCGGATGGAAATTGCATTATAAAAATAGAATTGTTCGTTAATCTAATGCCCGTATTCGTGATAAAAATATCGAGTGTCTCCATGCCTGTTTCGCTGGCTGGTTGGCTGGCTGGCTGGCTGGCTGGCTGGCTGGCTGGCTGGCTGGCTGGCTGGCTGGCTGGCTGGACAAATCCAATTTAAGAGTATCTTCAGCCGGCTGTAATAAAAATAAACCACCGTGATATCGAGGAGTCGATGCTCCATTTGTAGTTGTAGTATAATTGGACGGGAGAATTCCTACCGCCAGTATTAAATTGCAGTTTCCGGTTTCGTGGAGCGCTATACTTTTCAATGTTACGCACTCAAACATTTCTGATTATATGACAGAATCGATACGTATACCGGATTCGTTGTTATCGTTATCGTCTTTAAACAGTAATATGTCCAACGTTCTTTAGAAAATTATTAAAATCTCCATTCAATCAGAGAGAATCGCGCATGATCGCTCGATAATCCTATGCACGATTATTTAAGAAATTTGTAATCAAGATTAATTCAGGAATTCGAGGATCAGTGTGCATGGAGAATCACGGAATCGGAGTTTAGTTTCCGATAGTTATTTAACTGTTCGATTGCTTATTTAACAAATAAATAAATATTTACAAATGAAATTGTATCGTGCGATTATATATCCTTCAATTATGCATTCCTCAATTTCCTTCCTGCATACAAACATCTCTATCAGCGGAAACTGCTAATAATGTTAAAATTGTGTTAGCAAAATAGAACCATGGAACAAGTTGTTGTGCAAAAGATCAAATTTTTAAATAATTAAAATTTGTTTTTCAACCAGTTGCAATTATTCCGAGCTGCAACGATTCGTAATTCCGAGTAACAACGTTATTTAATAACGTTAACGCAAATACGATCCCTCTCGTTAATCGTCTACTCAAACATTAAAACAGGGTATTTTCTTTAATTAACGCTAACTCGAAGCGCGATTAGTCGGAGATTGGCTTCGTTATTACACGACTTTAATACAACTTAAGAATAATACGATACGTTGTTTCAAAATGAAGTTTACGTAAGCGCGGGGAAAGGTTTCATCTCGTTATACCGCAGGTTTTAGCATAAATTCTGTCATGCACGACGAAAACTGCCATCGTCAGGCAAAATTGAATCGAAAATGTCGCTTCAGCTCTTGGTAAAAATCAAAACTAAGCGATCGAATAGTCTTCTTCCACAACATAATGATGTTTTGTGCGTTGCGATACATTTTTTCAATGACAACCGCTTGCCAATGTTTCCATTATGCCAAGGATCGAAAAGACGATCCAAGGTCCAGCTTACTTTCAAATAGGCAAATTTTACTTTTCTTTGCTTCTCCGATACACGTCACACGTCATAACGTAAATTGCAAACTTTCGTTTACGCGTACGTATAAAACGCGCGCTATGACTCGCACACAAGTATTTTACCGATCTTTTGTTAGCTGTTAAATCATGTTTCAAAGTATTAAGAAAACAGAGAAACGTTTGTTGAAATATTGCGAAACGCGAAATTGAATTGCTTTCAAAATGTACGATTCAAACTGTATCTTGTTCGTTTGAATTTCGCGAAAGCCAAATATGTTCTCCTTGTTTCGGGTTAATTTGGTCAAGTTAATACGTACGAAGAAAAATGTTGCACTTTGGGAGTAGACGTTGCCTCGAGAATAGTAGTCATCGTGCCGGTTAAGAGAAAAATAAATTGCAGCTCATTGAATAAAATAATAATAATAATAATAATAAGACAACCAGCTATCTCCCATAAAGACGAACGAGATGTTGAAGTGCTAAACGACACTGGTATTAAAAAGATAAAAAAATTATTGTTTCAGTGAGAAAGTGACTACAACGAAAATACAACGATACTTTTGTCGAAAAACATATAGGTTCTAGGTTAAATATAATTTTCTACGACTGGTTATATCGTATAAGCCTGTAAGACTGTTGCAAGATAGAACTACGATTGTCAGTGGCAGCTGCTGTTCTCGTTCAACTGCCGTTCAGCAAGCTGAAAACATGTTGCCATCGATCGATAAATTTAACTAATCTAATATATTTTTTTTCTTTTTTTTTTTTTTTTTTTTTTTCTTTTTACAACAAACTGTCAGAAAATTATTCATTCCTCGTTTCTATCGGAAAATCTTCGCTCCTAGCACTTACATCGTTTAAGTTTCGCTTTAACTCGTCGAGTTCTAACTAACTTCAGGATATTGGTAAGCCGGGTAACGAGTTCACTCGTCTTTCCTAGATAACGAGTTAATAGGCCACCGTGTAATTTATCCTGTTCGTCAATCCCCCGTCATCCCACGGGTGCTGCAACCTGGGGAAGCTGTAACTTGTAGTCTCTAGCGTTGATTACATAGGCGACATAAGCGACATAGGCGACATAGGCGAAAGCCTCGGGAATCATAAGCGTTCCGACTCCAGGGGAATAGTCAGTGGCGAGAACACGCGAATCGTTGCAGCTTTTCCGTATAAAGTTCACTTATGCATAAAACTGCATGTTGACGACGGCGCATACGTCGTTTAGCTTAAAACGAACCACGATATTTCCGTCGTTCGGTTAGCAAGTTTAAATCAATCTTACCAGTTTCGCTTGTTTGGATTAAAAGATGGACTATCATATCGCACCTCTATATTTCATCTTTTATACGTTTGTTCCGAATCTATGTGGAATCGTTCGATGAAGTGTAACATTCGTTAAGAAACGTAACTTCTCTGTATCATCGAAATCATCGATTGATTCTTTTTCGTGCGATGGGACGTTGACGTACAAAGGGAGCAACTTGGTTATTTTTACAACGACTTTTCGTTGTACCTAATAAACGATAAAAGTGCGCTTAAGCCGAACGAGCGAGAAACAGAACGAGAGCAGGAGTATTCTTCGCGCTGATTTATCGCGTAAACGGTTATCAAGCAACCTGTTCGTAAATTACGTTCATTTATGATAATCATGTTTTATCGGGAAAAGTGCATATAACGAATAATCGATTTTGTTAGAAGAGTGGTATCACTTTCCGCTTTGCTCCTTACAAAATCGAGCTTTCATTCGTTGTATTATCGAAAGACGCGACGAAAATTTCTTCGAAAGTTCGCTCGTCCTCGTCGAGTCTCGGATAACTTAATTCGTGGTCAGCTTCTCCACCCTGAAACGATCGTTCGTCAGGCGTGGTCAGGGCAAAATCGCGTATCGATCAGGGTAAAATCGCAAGGAATCGTAAAGCGTGGACGATACAGCGTATTCGTGTGGTTGCAGGTTTGCTCGTTCGTGGTGAACCGACCGTACGCTGTGATCAGCTCGTGCGTCTCCTTCTGGATCCCTGGCTTGGTGATGATAGTGATGTACTGTAAGATCTACAAGGAGGCGGTCAGACAGAGAAAGGCGCTCAGCAGGACGTCCAGCAACATCGTGCTAAACAGCGTGCATCATCACAGGTCCTCGACCAGACAACACCATCATCAGCAGATGCTGCTTCAAGCGGCGGCCGAAACCGGTGAGTCTGCACTATTACACGTATAACGTTTTAGCGTAGGTAACGTTAGTTCCGCTTCCGTTTCCGCTTCCGCTTCCTATTCCCGTTTCCATGGCTAAAATGGAAACATCTGTCTGTTATCTCAGAGAAATCATTCGCTTCGTACGGTTTCTTCGGTTCTTTCTTTTTCACCATCCACGTTTCCCTAGAAAATAGTACGAAATATATAACAGGTTTCTCTGGGTATAGTCGTGTTTGCGTTAAAATGTTTTAAACGAATCGAAATCCTTTGTAACGATTAGAAAAATTAGACCATGATATCGAATCCGTTATAGCGGTTCGTACGACGATCAACTAAAGCGATTAATCGAAAGAATAAATAATTCGATAGTATAATAACATGAAAATGGATTTAGGAAAGGCGAGGTCCAAACATTTTCGCAAAAATTATGGCATAACGACGTTGCAGTGGCGTGTGTGTGTGTGTGGCGTGAACGAGTTTCTCAAAGAAGGATGGTTTCTAGTTGCCGAACAAACGCTGACGTGACACGACATAAAATGAGACGCGGGGATCGGGGAAGGCGCGGTTACCCGGAAACTGGATTTTCTTTCTTCGACGTTCGCCATTTCTGGCACGAGCCGCAATAACTCTGTTCCGCTTTCTTTCTCGTTCTCGCAAAGTTTTGCAATGGCGATGCAAAGACACGGTCGGGAAGAGAATCGCCAGCAATGCATCGAATATCGACATAGCCGTAACACAGATAAAATCTGGAGAAGCGACATGGAAATAGAACACTATTCGTCTAACGAGGTAAAGTCGATAAAGTTTTGATAAAGGGCTCGATCGTAGAGTAACTACGCGAGTATGAGTATAATTGTACGTGTCGGAACACTGGCCGCTGTGAGCGGATTGACGTAGGTAAGAAGGAGTGATGGCAGATCAGACAGACAGATTGCAAAGTGCGTGACTATCAAGGGATTGGGGTTAGGTTAGATACGATACAATATCGCGATTTTACGTCGTCTCGGACGTAATAAAGGTGCGTCGGATGGACCGCGATCTACGTTTTACGTCGGATGTAAGACAGCAGCCGTTGAGGACGATCGTTGGGATGTTTCGGTGGTGCACGGCGGCCAAAGCACGATTCTTGATTCTCGGAAATGCGGAAGGGAACAGCTATCCACGAGTGATTCTTCGCCGCATCTGCCCCGCGCTTGATCGTTCAACACGGGGATCCAGGGTTAAGAGTAAAAAGTTTTTGCTTCTCTTATCGAATAATTTATGACTTTGTTGGCCGTTTGAGAGTTCGTCGGGCGTAGTAGACGGCCCTCTTGGGGCCCGTTCGGCGTCAATGTCGCAAATCCTTGCCCGTTTCGAGCCGTTACAGGCCTCGAACGATAACACGGATCAACGAACGGCGCGAGTATGGTGCCATGGTGCTGATTAGATGGTGTCAAGTTGCTTATTTTTAATTCTTCGTTATTTTATTACACTATCGAAGAACGAACAACGTTCGTATCATTTTTCGTATCATTAATCGTTTGTCATTTATCGAGAAAAAGAAAAACAAAAGAAAAACAAATGAAAAGCAAATGAGAAGCAAATGAAAAGCAAATGAAAAGCAAATGAAAAGCAAATGAAAAGCAAATAACGATATCCGCACTACGAACGTCCCGAAATTGGCGGCAATCGACTGGAAAGAACGCAGAAATCCAGCGTCTTTGGTCTTTCAGCGTCGTTTCAATTTGTAACGCGCAAATTCTTATGAAGAAGGATCGATCGAAAGGATGAAGCAGAGATATGCCGATTTTGCGGTGAACGCCAGATCTCGAGATCGATGAAAAACACCTAAACGTTGAAGTTTGCAATCGCATTTTGATCGACAAGCATTGTGGTTTATACAATTAAGGTCGTCGATTGAAAGCGGTCGAAACGGCTGAATGGGATTAAATGGGATTTTGCGGTCTCCTAATAAAATCGTGGTTTTCCGCTATTTTCGTTTATACGAACGATGGACGATGGACGATGGACGATGACAATCGGCTTCGTACGGCTTCCGGCTGTTATAGACATTGATTTCGAGGATCCTATAGAAATGAGATATTTTAACGCGGTAAAGACATTCTTGAAACTTCGTATCTAGTTGGCAAAGAGTCTATGGGAAAGTGGAAGATGCAAAGACGCGCACATTACTTAGATTCGAAATTTAATCATCGTCAGAAAAATATAAATTTACACAAATTTACTTGTACTCGACACTGAAATAAAATTTAGTCTAATTAGAATTCGGTAAAATTAAATTCGTAGGTTATAAGATTCGGCGGTGTCGTAGAGGAAATGTCTCGACTATATACAAATTTACGTAAATAATCGACGATAATAATAATAATACGGTGCATATTCTTATAACAAGCACCGTGTAAGTCTCCTCTGGAACAAAATTGTGCGAATCGTATTCGCGCACGATGAAACGGGTGTTTTGTTTCTGGCTGACAATGAGTCGAAAAGCGCTGTAAACGCGAGCGATGAGGCATGCGTGTTGTTCACTGATCCAGACGTGTCTGTTGTTCGTGGGTGTCGAAAGGTCGGTCACTCGAAAAAAGCATTAGCGTAAATTGAAGCGCGCGGTCGTCGCAAACGAGTCTGTAAAAAGTTGCCGTCGAAAAGTTGGTTTATTTCTAAAACAGTTTTATTTTCTGTTTCTACCGAAAAATTCTAATCGTCGTCGACTAATCGCTCTTACATATACACATATATACATGTATACATATATATGGTGGTGGTGTATCAGTTGTTACGACGACGAATTCATCGATCTGCTGCAGATCCCTTGGCGTGTTAGCCCTTTGCCGCTTGTTTTTCCAGCAGTTTGTTTTTATTGCGTTTTACGCGTGAAAAGTTTTGTCGCTGTGTTCATCGCGTTTATATTTACGTTATCTTTTTCAAAGTGGCGTAAATGCAAGTTTTTATTCATCCTTTTCTTTATTTTAAAAAGACGTTGAAAAGGATCGATCGGTGCATCGGTGATTGGACAGATTTCTTCTTTTTCCATCAAAAAATCGTAATTTTACTTAATAATAACTGAAGAATTTTGTAATATAATGAATTACAACGAGAATTGGCGATAATCGAGGAAAACGTAACTTAGATTTTGAAGTAACGACGTTGGCAATTCTCCTTCATTTAGCAAGTTCTCCTCTATCTTTTATTTCATTTGAATTTCATTTTCGTACCACGATTTCCAAAATTTACCATTTTCGCTTCGTTCTACGTTATCGCATACGGCGTAAGTCGAGTTGGAACTTTTTCGTTTCCCATTTTTCTCACTCTCAACCAATACTCTACGATGAATAAACGATTAGAAAGAAATGGAAAATCAATGCTAATTCGATTCGACTGTTGGAAATCTTGATTAATTAAGAAATTAAAAGTTTCCTACATCGGTACATATACCGATACACGGACGGTATGTATGTGCCTTCCGTGCCTTTTCTTAAATTTCCGTTAGGACGACATTATTTTCCAAATTATTTTACAATCATTTTATAACTATTTAGCAATACGAAAACGGAGAATCATAAGATTCTTATAGTTTTTTTTTACAACTACGTGAATTAGAATGTTCTTGTTATTCGGCTAATTTGCATAATACCTGCTTAATAGTGCTTATTAAAAATCTCATACATTTTTAAATTTCTAAAAAGTTCGCCTCTCGGAAAATGTATAATTTCGAATACGTTTTGGTAGTTTGTTGAATAATGGCGTGTACGTATTACAACGAGAATGCTTAATGGGCTTGATGGAACGGGGATCGGTAAAAGGTTCTATCGCGTTGCAGTGGAGTTAGAAGTTACTCAAGAATGTTCGCTCTATCGATTACACACAATCGAGAAGTACGAGTTTACAAAGCTCTTGGAAATGACTGCAGATTTCACTGAAACTAACACTTGTCGGGTTACGAGCCGCCAAACGGATAACTCTGTAACCGTACGTTGTTGCGAAACGTGTACGCCACGCTGTAAATAGAATTGAATTCGACAAGACCAGACAACAATTGTCAATCTAAACCCGAATATCATTCGATGAATTTTCACGTCTACTCTAAAGTTGACTTTCCTATTACTTTTCGATTCAAGAGGTAATTAATAAGATGTTACATGATCTATAAAATTCATTATCTATAAAAAAAAAAAAAAAAAAAGAAAAAAAAGAAAAAAAGAAAGAAAAAAGAAAGAAAATGCTAAAAATTATTAAAAATTATCATCGAGAGTGCGCGATAAGGGTGTTTAAACATTTGGTGGTCATTTTGCCCGAGAGATAGAGTCTGGTTTAGATAAAGAGTCACGTAACCGACGGCTTCTCCAAATCCCCAACAGTCGTACAATTAAACCTACAATTAAACGAATAGACAATCGAAATGAATAACAAGCGAAACAAACGAATGATAAATTAATAAACATAACAAGTGTCTTCTCTCTGTCTACGTTAAAAACGCATTAATATCACGCATAAAACATAAAGTACTTAAAACATTAACTAAATTTTAACACTAACTAAAATCGGAAAAAGAAACGCAAAGAAAAGCGTTACCTGTGTGCGTGCATGTGTGCGTCGTGTGTGTCTATATATTTATAAATCATCCTTCAAATGAGAATCGGTGCAATCATGAAATCGTTTTCAACAATTGTTTGAAGAAAAAAGAAAAGAAGAGAGAAAGGAAGAAAGAACGAACGTATAATATATAAAAAATAGCTTTACTTTCCAATTTCGAATCGTTGTTTCTTTCTAGTCGTAAGATGCAAATCGAAAATCGTTAGAAACTACCGATAAACGACATACCGAACAAAGCATTGCTACGCTTTGAACCACGATTTACAGAAATAATCGAACGAACGGAGGAAACGTGATCGTGACGCGTTTGAAACCAAAAGGGGATGGATGAAGCGGTTGAAAAGCGGTAAATGGACAAACGGTAAAGGAGCCGTGCTCGATTCTGCGTCGCCTTTAATGACCGGTCATTAATAACAGCACAGTACGCGCGGGAAATTTACGAGCGCGTCTGTTCAACTGCAGCTGCAACGAAATTACGGATCCGCTACAAGCCGTGTCCCCCCCCCCCCCCCCCCACCCCATCACCCACCATCCGTTCTTGATGCGCAGAGGATTCGTCGGCCAGCTGACCTTGACCCTTAAACGTATCCTGCGATCGTTGGAATTTTGTTCTGGTAAAAGTTAGGCGGAGTTGACGATCGAGGAGAGGGGCAGGCTAGCTTTTTTGTCTCGTTGATGTTTCAACAATTTTCGATCTTCACGGTCTATACTTACACAACGTTTATCGGACAACATAGTTGTTAGGGTTGTTTGCGTTTCGATCGTTTTTTTCGATCGTTTTTTTCGATCGTTTTTTTCGATGCCAACGATCACGTTCCGATGATATACAGTTCCGATAGGATTTCTTGTGTCTCGACCAGTAGTGGCCTTGACCTCGCACGATTCCACATCATCGGCAACGTTCGAGCTGAACGGTGGCTAACAGATCGAAAACGAAGGGGTGGGTAGCCGTGGAAGGTCAGGGTGACAGTTACCGACGGGGTATTTTTATTCTTGGAACGTTGCGAATGCAGTTTTATCGCCGAGAGACAAGTTGTTTTTGGTTACGTAAACAAGGAAATTTCCGGACTGCATGACGAAGGAAAAGTGGCTCGTTATATTCTTGTCACGAGAGCTGCAATTACCCTCCCAATGTTAACTCTGAAGAGCATGTAAACATTAACGCCACTACTCTCTTTATCTTCGGATCGTTATTTGTTCCGTTTTGCTTTTCTTACGAAAAATGTTTCACAACTTCCATGAAATTTCTTCAATGGAAGAAAAAAGCGTCGAATTGCATAAAAATTTTCCAAACAAATAAGATCGACGATACCAGAGTTGCGCGATAAGAAACGAACTAATTGGCAAATGTGTCCTTTTATTTCGATATCATTATTCATTCCCTTTTACATCTGCTTTGAAATACGTGAGCCGTTTATTACTTTACCTCCTTTTAACAATTTCTTCTTTATTAACGCTGGAGAATGAATATCACTGTCACTGGTTTTTATTCATTCTAATATGTCTATTGTAACCTTTTTTATAATATTATAAATATTAATTTCTATAATATTATATTATATATAACAGCAGTGCCTATGTTTTATCTCTCGATCAAAGGACGAGAGAGAGGGAAAGAAGCTTTTGCAATTTCCTTAAAATTGACATAAATTACATACATCGGTTCCATCAATCCCAATAATTGACCAAAACTTCGGAGAGAAACTTGTAGTCCTTAACGCAAAATGAAAATGACGCGTCCAAACGACACGAACGAATTAAAACATGTATATATTTTGTAGACATACAGATATCGTCAAGATAAAGAAGGGCCATAGGATCCGTCGTTTATAGCAGAAAAACGAAAAGACGGACGATCTAACTTTGAAATTTTAGGCAGTTTTTTTCCTCCTTGTCCTCGACGTTGTTGAAGTTACGACAAAGAAAATAATCGCGAGTCAAAATGGTCAGCTTCCGCAATAATTAATAATATTAAGATAAATAAGCCCTGGACTGCGGACGTAGATAAATTAAGGTTGGATCGCCTTAGGAGAATGGCATCGCTGGATTGTTCGTACATCGTTTTAACAACAAATTGAATGGTTCTACGTGATTCGTCGTTTTCCAACATGTTCTCCGGCCTCTTCCATCCATTTCGCTAATAACGGAAAATTTGATGGGACGTGTTATCTTACATATTTAATATTATGTCATTCGTGATAGACTAGCAGCAGCGTCCGTTTGTTTCCTCTTTTAATCTGTTATCTTGGCTTTTCTATGACCAAAATTAACGATTTATTTCGTTGTACATATATTATTAAGAATTATCGGTCGTAACATTATAAAATACCGAAATACCACCGTTGCGTAAAAGTTACTCGTAACGAAATAAAACTGGAAATACGTCATGATCGTTATTCTCATTCTCCGAGCTGTGCAATCTCAAGAGTTGACATTTGCGTCAGGCAACGTTGCCTTTATGACGTAAATACAAAACGGAACGATATTAACTTGACGTTTAAATCATTGTTGTTAATCCAATCTTTTGAAAGTTTACCTGAAACTATTCATTAGAAACATTAATTTCATATTAGTAAAATTATAGATGACGATTAAGAACGCCTGAAAGATTATATCTGTACGATTGAAAAATTACCAAACATCGGTGTACAGGATTGTAGGCAAGCGCAGTCTTAAAGCGTCGTTCGTTCTGTTACGTAACGATCAGCGTTACGTTTTTTAAGAACATTTCGTAGCAACGCTGTCTTTCAGTTGCACGAGTCGACATCGACGCAGTGAACACGGTTCAAGATACTATCGATGTAATTGACAACATCGAACACACGTATTATTACAAAACAGCGTGCGGATACAACACCGTTATTTTCATAATTGCACAACCAAATGATTACTCGTGCACGTGTTGTTGCAAAAAAAAAAAAAAAAAAAAAAAAAAAAAAAAAAAAAAAAAAAAAATCTGAGACATATTATAAAAAGCATGTAAAAAGGTCGCGGAGCATACCGTCACGGGGCAAAGGTCACGGTTCGCCGTGGCTAATTCGTGCTCACGCAAACCCTTTGGCTGGCAGCGTATCTACGAATCCAAGGCTCTGTCTTATGACATGATGGATGTTGCGAGGGCCTCGACTGGGATAGCGACGATGTTGCGTCGCGTTACTATTTCACCAATGATTGGTCTCCCAATCCTGGCCCCTTGTTTTTCCACTTGCACGAGCGCAGACAGTGGATTAACACGTCGACCGTCTTGAGCGGTCATCGGTGACAACGTTAGCAAATTTTTTTTTGCCATGATCTCGCGACCATTTAAGCCATTAAATAGTTTTCACCACTCTAATTTTACTCACGACGTATTCTAGAAAATGTACAGATATGTCGACGCGCACTACTCTTTATACAAATTTGAAAGTTTAGCGAAAAGTGGAATTTATAGATACGAAGGTCGATAACGGCGGCGTTCGATGATAACGCTAGACTATCTGTAGATCCCCGAACAAGCTAATTGAAGAGAACTTGAAGAAAAATAAGATAAACTTCGTGGACCAACGAACGTTTCAACAGTACGAATAACTTGGACATAGTCGGAGAAGAAAGGCGCAAATGCGATATAATGTATCAATTTATCGCAGAGCAACATATACGTGTAAAAGTCGCGTAGCGTTCTACGTGTTAATAGCGCTAAATGTTGGCTAAATTGCTCGGGGAGTTAAATTGATTTTGTCAAGAGCCGCTGGATGCTGGTCTAGGTCTCCCCAGGGTGATGTTGGCGTACGAGCAACGTTCCTATCCGTTCTTGCACCGTCCAGGATAAACGGTGCGATGTTGAAAAATGGTCCCGTTCTACCTGTGAAGGGTGAAGATGTTGCTGCAGCCGGATGATTCGCGTATAATAGCTGCGCTGGTCATGACCGTACGACCGAGTTACTCCGTGCCAGGTATAAGCGTGTTAATCAAGTATGAGAAGAAGGTTTCAGAACGTTGAAACTTAACCGCGAATTACGAACGCGACAAGGAATTTGATAATTTGATAAAGAAAAAGGAAGATAAGTCGATATCATCGTTCGTTTCTTATTTCGATACGATAGGAAAAATTGCGAAGAACATGAACAAACATATATATATATATATATATATCTGTATATCGCCATTATCTCTCATTTCTCTGAACAGTATATGAATATATGCGTATTATTATTTTTTATTATTATAATTATTACGATCGAATATACAGACGCTTGATCTCGTTAATGCCAATAAAACGGAAGACGTATTGCAACAACGTAGGAGACGAATATCGGAAGATATATATTAAAAATATATATTTTTTTAAAGCAAACTGTAAATTCAACTGCAAATCGACTGTCAGCTTCGTTAAAAAGTAGTCGACGCCATCCTCGCACTGCCTGCTTCCTGAAAACGATTTTACGTCGTCGACCACTTGAATTTTCTCACCGCGACAACCATCGATCTTTCGAAATCGAATCGAACTTGGAGACCAAGGCTTTTCGATGCGATCAAGATCAGGTTTCTTACCTTGCCGCCGTTCGCCTCTATCCTCCACGGTTGCGTAAGCAGAGAGGGTGACATAGGCCGACAGGAGGCGCTCTCGATATTTACAGCGGACTGTTTTCAAATATGTATATCGCTTTCTACTCGAATTGACAAGTGGGACGATCGATATTCGGCGCTGGTGCCGTGGAAGCCCTCTACCCCCCCCCCCCCCTCCCTCCCTCTTCTGTCGCATCGTTGCCAGGTTCCTGCAATCGCCAAGCTTTTACAAGTAGCTCGCGAGCCTACGGAAATCAGACCGTCTCGAATCAAACATCTGCATTATTAGACTTACGAAAGTACTCGAATACTTTTCACAGGGAACTTGTCACGAATGTATCGCGTACGTCGCACGAAAGTTGTTGAAATTTCGTTAACGTTGTAATCGAAACAGTGGCTGGCGAAAACGCTCGATCATCTGGAAAAACGTTTCACGATAACTTCAAAGCCCTTGGGTGATGCACGCGAAGCAGAGAAAAAAAAAATGATTCTAATATTATATTCTTTATTTAGAATTTTTTGCGATTTGCTTGAAAAATATGACCAAATTTATAGACGATGAAATACTTGGACGTGTATAAGTTCCTTAAACAAAAACTGTTACTGTTAAATCAAGTGAAACACGAACACGTGTAAACGCAGAACGTAAAACGCAAAGAAACGCAAAAAAAAACGCAAAGAAACGCAAAGAAAATAAAAAAAAAAAAAGAAAAAGAAAAAAAAGAGAGAAAAGAACAGAACTCGAGCGTATCAGGCTCAATTTGTGTTGGCGCGTGTTGCTCGATCCTTGGATATCGAAAGGTTAGAACTTGCGCGATCGAAAAATGTTTGAACAACTGAAAACTGTCAGAAGTTATGTTTAGCGGAGTCGATTTACCGATTTTAATAAGCGGACACGTTTCACCGCAAACCAGACGCGTACTTGATTTCGGAGTCGTTTCGGTCGCGAAATCTTTCGATATCGATACTTTCGATATCGATACACTCTTTGAATCGATAATATCGATTGCGTGCAGACAACGATGAAATATAATCAGCTCTACTACGATCAGCTGAAATTCCGAACTTATGAATTTTTCAACGAGTAGTAGAGTCACGTGAGAGGATCGCACGACTTGCCGCAGATATGTCGAGCCACGGCATTCTGAAAAATTGATGGATATAAATTGTGCCGGTGTTTGAAAAACTATATATCGAGAACGATGTGTTATTTACGCGAATTAAAAGTGTTCTCTAAGAGAATAGACGAAGGAAGAGGGGGAAGGGAAATAGGAAGAAACACAAAGTGACTTTATCTACGGATAAGTGAAACTTTGCAAGTTAATTTTCCACTGTTATTTTAATTGAAAAAGATATTTTAGATCGAGGCGTTCATCGGCAACGTTCCGGAATCCGGCCAAGCGAACTAAATACTTTCATCCTTGGCTTCATTCACTGTGCAGCAGCAATCATCCATCGGGTCGTGCACTCTCGAGATTAATCCGCGCCTAACGCGCTTCAGCTTGATAATAGATGCTCGTTGATACGTGAGTTTTCTTAACGAATATTTCACGTAACATTTCCATCGGTTTTATCATTGCCTGCTTTTCCTAAAATATAGTCTGTAATCAAATATCGACGAAGGAAAGACGGTAGAACCGATTATCAAACGCAAACGCGAAATACCCTATTCAATTCGTCGAATAATCGTCAATGAAAATGACATTTACGGATTTACGCGAAACTCTTACATTTCTTTTCACTTTCGATTTTTATTTCGCTTTGTTTATCGATCGTTCTGTGAATCGATGTTCCGATAATTGGAACTCTAATACAATACGAAATAACTCGATTCTATGAGAAAACATTCTCGCAATAAAATGAATGCATCATTTATATTAGTAGGTTCAATCTCGAAGGAAATCGGATGGCCGGATGGTCCGAAAACAGTCGAAAATAAGTATCAATGCTGCGCAACACGGTTCACAAGTTATAGGAAAAGCTTAAAACCGTTCTCGTTCCTTTTATCGGCTATCTAGAACGTTTCCTCGTGCTGCAATGTCATTATTGTTATCGTCGGAACGTCGGCCGAGTAGCCGTTCAGTTTTCCGAGACAATCGAACCGGACATTGGTAAATGAATTATTAACAAAGCGTTCCGTAAGTGGATTAAACGTTGTTCCACGAGACGCTTTAATCAGATTAAAATCTTAAAAGCACGGGCAAACGTTTTTAAGCGAAACCGGGGGAAAAGTAGCTAGCGGTTTATCGGTTCAGCGTGACAAAATCTCTATCGAACACGATGTACAGAAGATCCGTTCTTGTTTGCCCACGGTTTTTACAAAACATTTTCGACCGATTTACGCGAAAACTGAGAAAACGAAATTCCACGGTCTCTCGCTTATCGCTGCCCGTTGTTCTATTTCTTCGATGTGAAATTATTTGAACCAGCGTCAAAGAATTCATCTAATATCGCGTAACGTTCTACATATACATAAATAAAAATAAGTAAAAAGTCGTATTCCAAATAAAAGAAACAAAGTTGTTTGCGAATAAATCGAAGCGGAGGATCATGTTTTAGAAATAATTAGTTCGACAGATATTTAATGATTCGTAAATCCAAAGAACTGGAGAATTTGAAAGAATTTTGAAAGCGCAAAAATTAAATAACGCAAAATGAACGAACAAACGAAATAAACAAATGCGATATCGATTAATCTCTGTGGATTAATTTCGGAATTACAGAAGCTGCGAATAATTGCGAATAACTAAATGTAGTTGCGCGAGATGAACCGATCTATAGAGTACGTGATTACTCTATATCCAAGTCAATCGTCAGCACCTTATTATTCGTTTGCAGAATAAATGAACAAACACTAGTGGGAAGATGGTTTGATTATATTCTCCTTTAACCTTTAAAATTCTCTGGTAGATCAGCATCGACGCTACCGGTCAAGACGAAGAGGAAAACGAGAAGGGGTGTAGGAGGGGGCGTGGGGGGAGACGAGAGGTCTCGGTCGCGGCCGTTTTCGACCTTATTAGAGCGAATACGTACACGACTTTGGACCTTGCCACCACTTTTCCCATCGACATCGAGATTCCTATCTTAATCGTCGTTTTTACGAGCATGCAACGTCGGTCGCGAGCTCGACCTTAAGCTCTCGTTAAGTTAGCGGCGTACTCGCACGAACGTGGATCGGGGCTCTAATAATTCGAGGATAATTCGAAGCGGAAATAACGCGTACGTGGATCGAAGTTGCGTTTTCCATCGAGAAAACGCGTTGCCCGAATCGAATCGAGCGAAAGAAACTGAGAAACTTTCATTTACAGCGTGATCGTGTGCGTACGGTTCATCGAATAGCGTTTCACGTCGAATCGTCACGCTAGAAACGAAACAAATGAAATATATCAGGCACAAGTTCAAATTTACAATTGGTAACGTTATCCAACAATTTCATCGTCTTCTTCATCATCGAATCCACTTTTTTTTCTTTTTCTTTTTCTTTTTTTTCTTTTTTTTTTCTTTTTTTTCTTTTTTTTTCTTTTTTTTTCTTTTTTTTTTTTTTTTTTTTTTTTTTTTGATTGATTGATCCGCTGAAAGAACAAGGTACACTGGGTTCGCCAATCGAAGCAAATCCGATCGAATCGAACGTTGTTTAACGACGTTGAACGACCGTGTTCAAGCACAGTGCGGTTAGATTCGGTGGGATACGTTTGAAGCCGGCATTTGCAAACTTTTTTACGAACGTTCGTTCCTATGCACGTTTCCATACGTTGGATCGGTTTAACTCGACCTCCAGACTCCTTGGCGCTATCGTGCCTCGGTACAAGCTTCATAAATAATCAACTTTCTACACACGAGTCTATACCGCCATGACACTGTGTCAGAATTTTCAGCAACCATTTCGGTTTCAAAAACACAACGTTCGCATTACCGTAACATCACCGAATTTTCATTTATTCTAATTCAAGGAAGAATTTAGCAAACCATATCCAACTGTCGAATTCGTAATTTTCGAATTTTCAAGCTTCCCAGTCTTTCGACTTTCATATTGTTGCTGAATTTCTGAATACTGGAATTTTGAAATTTCCGTGTTTGCGAAATCGAACTCTGGTTTTCTGCACTTTTATTCGAATATTCAAAGTTTTAGACTGTGCAGCTCCTGGAAACTTCCCCCTGTATACATCCGCTGCTATCCTCGGGGTCTTTCAAATATTTCGCTCGTATGCTTCGAAACGTTTGTAAGATAGCACAGTTTTGGAGAAACTGCACGAGTTAGCGGTAGAAAAATTCAAGGTCGCTTCATTGAATAGAATAGCGTTGGTTCCATCGGTTCGACCTCGTAGGTTACGTAACTCGGATGAAAGAAAAAGTTTGCTTACGTGTCGCGACGCTGAGCGTTCTTAAAGGCGATCCGCATTAGCAACGTTCTCCGTATTAGCGAGCCACGCGATCGTTCGATCGATCGGATCGACTGACGGTGGACAAGGCCGCCGGCTCCGTATCTCTTCAAAGTATCGTTTCGACCGAAACTGAAGGAACAACGTGCTCTCCCGTGGCGCCTCTTGTTTTCCATTTCGTGGAATTATCATCGCTGTTGCATCGATTTTGCAATTGGAAAACCAAATCAGACGTTAACGCGACTTAACGTTTAACGTTCAATAGCATTGAACAAATTACAGTTATTAATATTTTCGTGTTTTTGATGCTATGTGACAATAGCATCACGATTATTCCATCTAATTACTTACGAAGAAGTCGGTTAATCGGTTAATCGGTTGATCGGTTGATCGGTTGATCGGTTGATCGGTTAATCGATTAACATTGTCACTGCGTTTCATGCGAAAAGTCATAGATCATTTATTGCACGTTGTTACGTATGCACCGGTTGATCATTTTCTTCTTATTTTCTTCTTTGCTTTCTAATCTTACTTTCCAGTCTTTTCCGAGCATGACAAATTCTATTCGATATATTTGTTTCGCTCTGCCTTATAGAACATCAGTCTATCCGATATATAGCAATATAACGATAAGAATGAAACGTTTCCTAGAATAAGAAAATAATTAAATCCCGAAGGAATGAAAGATGTAAATGATCGCGCAGGAAATGCTTGTTACAAACTTGGAAATTCTTGGAAATTTCTCGTATATATGGATGTAGTTGCCATTTCGAACAGACAACTGCAATAATCGAATAGGAAAGTAATTGTAATTGTTGGGCATTTACAATTTTCGTATGGATAGATTCGATGGCTGTAGATATTATACATTTGATTTACGCGAACAGCAACACTCGTCAAGCAACTAGTTGTTGTACCGTAGATGTATTCTGCATTGATTCAATATGGCTTCCTATATAGGAAAAACAATAGCCATTCTACCAGTTTCCTGTACAATTTCATGTATGAATAGATTTCCATAGGATTAACGACTATGAACAGGTTATACTTACTCTATACTGAATAAGAATAGCTATTGTTTCCTATATAGGATGAATAGCGACGACGTACACTTCTGACTATCGTTGTTAACCATTCGGCTACTTTAGCCTATTTCAGCCATTTCACTGGCAATAGTACATGAATTTTGCCATGAATATACGAGTTCATCGTAAACTAATAATTGCAAGTTTTCATTTCATTAATTAATAATTAACTGCTAATCAATAAACTATACAATTGAGTTACCCGACTCGGTTTACCTTGATGCATCCTAGTTTAAACCAGACTCGATTTACGATTACGGTTTCGTCGAACAACTTGGTCAAGAAGCGGAATCGTTTATTGCAACGAGCGATCCAACAAGAGGATAGAGCATCGTTATCCCTTTCTGAAAGGATAGTCGTTTTCTTTGTTTCGAGTGTCATCGGTATATCCCATCTTGCGGGAATTTCAGTCCTCTCCGTTACGCTTCTACGCTCATCTGTGATTCCAACGCACGCAAAACGATTTCATCGAAATCAATCGTTTTATCGGTTCGTTTTAAAAGGGACACGCTGATCGTGCTGGAAAAAGAGAAGATCGGTGGGCTTCCCGGTGAACGTCGATCCTCCGAATGATGAACGAACGAACGAAAATTTCATAGTGAAATGAATTTCATTTGTCAGCTGATCGGAAAATTCGATTCTTTCGATTGGAAATTGGACTACGCTTCGACTATGTGGTTCGTTCTTGGAATTGGTTCTTTTGGACATGTCTCGTTTCAAACACCAGGATG
The DNA here is from genome assembly GCA_037178635.1 of Bombus dahlbomii. NCBI lineage: Eukaryota > Metazoa > Arthropoda > Insecta > Hymenoptera > Apidae > Bombus > Bombus dahlbomii. Next base: position 11,857,744 of record CM074113.1, read on the forward strand.
GCAAACTCGAAGGAAACTTTCTCAATAGGGAGTTGTTCAACACCAGTGTCCGTCCAACGGGGTAACTCGGTTTGTTTGTGACTTTTTCGAGGACAGTTGCTCGGAATATGAACGAACCGATCGGGACGACGCTTGATTTCGCAAATGTTCGCTGCTTCGCGAGGGATGGGCGTCTTCCAACGACACGCATCTCTGTGCCAGGCTTGTCCACCGAGACGACGGTCTATTCTGATTATTCGACGATACTATTCAACCAAGGATAAACACGTTCAAGTAGTAGGAGTTTAAAACGCGTTTAAAAGTTTCGTATATTTGGCGATAGAGAGGTGCGAATTAAAAGGAGAAGCGCGTACGAATTGAAAAATAAGCAAGCCTATGCGCCCGCGATACTTTTTCTCATCGTCTGTGTTGTATTTTCGACGCCTGAAAATATCAAACGAACGATACGATGCCGTGAAAACGATTAAAATCGCAAGTCTATTGTACATCGTCTTCGAGCCTTGTCGCGTCACGGGGCGATATTTTCTTCTATTTCGCGGCTATTTCGCAGACCCTGAAAGGAAATCGAGAGCTCGGATCTTCGTAGGTCACCGTTCAAAGGCAACCCTGAACAAGGGAGACGCGAGCGTCGAGGGCAACGCAGATAATATCGCGTCGGCAGATAATATCGATCGTTGGAACGCGAAACTCATACGCGGTGACTAGAACGTAGAACGAGCGAGAAATATGAAGACAGGGCGGCACTCTAGAAGATTATTCCGTGATAACATACGCCTTTCTAATCGCTACGAGCTTCGAGATTTACGACATGCCGCCTCGGCGCGCCGCGCCGCGCCGGCAGCAGTCACGTTCCGCCGTAAGATCAATCGTCGTTGAATTCCAGCGAAATCGTTCCGCAAGTTTTCGACTCGTTTTCGATCACGGACTGATAGCTTGAAACTCCAGTATCCATGATTAATGAAAGAATCGCGTTGAATATTTTGGCCCCTATCTTTCGTATAATTGATACAAAAGAGACGTTTCCCTCTCTCTCTTTTTTCTTTCTTTTTTTTTTTTTTTTTTTTTTTTTTTTTTCAAACGAGTATCATGTTAAAAATTCAAACAATATTCAAATATAGATCTATCCGAGATAGAGGAATGAAATAATAAAGTGGATATTTATCTTGTTCATATATGGAACAAAATGTTCATATCTGGTAAGATGTCGCGCATATAAACGAGAAATTTTTGTAACAGTTTCGAATAATAGCGTTATTCTATTATACTATATCGTATTATATTATCACATCGTATCGTATATAATATACATTCATTTAATATATATTACTAATAAATACGCGATCTTACGAGACCTAAAATTTGACAATAAATGTTTCGCATTATTTATTGGTTTAGACCTTTTGCGGTTTTCCATTTTTCTATTCGATTTGTGCGAGGATATCCGTCAATTTCAGGAGAAAGACGTGGAGCCGCGAATTTCACGACGCAAAACGATTAACTCGTAGCATGTCGCTAGTATTTTCCGCGTGGCGAGTGTCAGGATGCGGAAAAATTGAGTGCTTTCGCTGTCGACAGGTGGTCAGATAGACAGTTTCGTGCGACGCGGGCGTTCGCCATGTGTTGTAACGCAAGGTGGCTAACGTCCTGGACAAACGTCGTTTTTTTGCCGTTTCCTACAAAACGGAGAAGCAGAGATCGTAACGTTTGCGAATGTTGGTTCGATCGTATTAATAAAGAAATCGAGGCATTTATTTTTTCTAATTACGATAACAGATTGTGGAAGATTCTCCGACGAGATGTAATTTACGCAGTAAAAGTTAGAAAAGAAAATTGAAATAAAACGTGCAAAGGTTGCAAGCTGAACATCAAACCGAGTAGCAGATGGATGAAAATCTCCAAATACGTATTCCCCTTCGATCAGAAATACAAATATGAATAGAAGAGGATTCAATAATATTAATACAGATATTTGTACAATATCGGGGTTTTATTAAAATTAGATTTGTCGATTTTTATAAAAGTCTCGAAAGCATCCGACGATGAAACGTACAATTAAATAAAGTGGCCTGCTGCTATCGTACACGTATCGGACAAATAAATCGCGGTGAAACTTGCTGAACAATTTCATCAAATAGCAACGGTTAATCGCGCAGAAATTTGGCGATGCAAAGCGCCGTACACAATTATGGTGGAATCGTTCGCACCGTACGGTCGATGGCAATTCAATTAATTTAAAAGGCCGTCATTGTCACAAGGTGGCTTTGAAAGCGACCACGTCGTTTCCGACCACAACGTAATGCCGGTTTTATTAAATGTCTACCTGCTTCGGTGCATTTTGTTTAATTGGGAATTACGTGATTGGAACGGGAGACTCGTCGATCGATTATTATTTGGAGGCACGATCGATGATCCTAATTGGAACGATTAAACAAACTGGCTGTACTTCCTTCTGGCCGGTCTCTCCCTCCCACCTCTCTCTCTCTCTCTCTCTCTCGTTATTATTCTCTCGGTATGTTTCATACTCTGTTACTTAAGATACAACGATGGCATAACATCGTAAATAAAAACGACCGATTTCCGAAAAATCGAGCAATTATTTTGATACATTTTAAAAATTAATTAAAAACAACAACCCTTTGCACGCAAACATATTGCGTGAAAACACGTAATATTTAGCGATATTCTAATCTGTACAGACAGTATTTTAACTGTATCCTGATCAACAAATTCTTCGACAACCAAATATTCTGCATTTTCTTTTCTCATCGTTCATTTTTTCTTTTTGATCGGAGGAACGAGATTCGAACAGGTCGATGCTCGAGAGGAAAAGACCCGAATGGGCTGGCTGGTAGAGTCCCTCCAGCATTCCTATTGCATGCAACTGGCGTGTACGCGAGGCTCGTAGCGTCTCGCGGACCGTGAAAAGCATTGTTCCGGCGAAAGTGGTGCGAAAAGTTGAAGGAAACGGAGCGTATCGTGACAAATCAAATTGATTCTTGGACCGTCGGTGCCGCATTCTATTGGATGTGTAATTGGCTTCGAAATCTATTTTCCAACATTCGTATTTAATCCATCTGTGTGACAACACGGAACTGCACGCGTCGCTGTAAAAGATTAAAAAAGAAGCGCAAGATTCAGATTTTGCCTGCGGATCATCGAAACGCGCCCCCCCCCCCCACCGCTCTGCATTTCCCTTCTCTTTATCGTTTACTTCCTTTATTATTATTGCACGTAAGCATGGCTACTTGGATCAACTCGATGGCAGCATCGGTGTTTCAGAGTTTGTTGTTGCTTTCGGCGTTATGAAAAACCGCTTTCTCGTACGAACGAGTTGTTATCGGCAGGTTTATTCTTTATTTTTGCAGTTACGCCTGAAAGAAGAGACACCTTTTTTAAAGTGGAAACGCTTGGCTCTACCGGTCATTTTTATTATACCATTAGTAAATTGGTGTGTATTATGTTTGTTAATTACGCGGCTTTCTTACTAATCTATGGTTTAGTTGGCCCATGTAAATGCAAATGTTTAAATAGAAAGCGCACTATACGAATTAAATAATCGTTTTAGACGGCTAATTATATTTGAATATCAGTCAGTTACACTCAAAATGATTGACAAGAGATCGAACACAGGGATATAAATGAAAGGGTTTCGATAAGCGAATCTTAAACCTTAATTAATTATCTTGTCTGCACCTGGAAATATCTCGAAATCTCGAAATCTCGAAATTTCGAGGAAAATTCAGACAGAAGTAATAATCGATACAGGGTGTGCGATATCTTTCCATTTTAAAACCTGTTCTCGTGTGTCTCGCGCGTACGGAAGTCACGTGATAGACTATTTTTCAGACGAACGAATCAATCAGTTTCATTGTTTTTACGGCAAATAGCCTGTCAACGTTGGATGAGGTTAATAATGGATTTCCAATTTTTCAACTAGATAGGTTGAACCAGCTTCTGCTGCCAGCCAGCCGTCTCACCCGTCGTTTCTCCTCTTCATCGAGCTCGCCGATGTTACGGAAACGATTGAAAATCAAAATATCGCTGACCGCACAGGCATCCACGGCCCTCGGTCAATCTTGTTGATTAATCATTCGGGACAGACCGAGCGTTTTCGACATCATCGTCGAATCGCCGAGAACGGTTACTTCTTTCCTATTGTCTTTCTCCCTTTGGTTAGCGAAACTTGATCGACCGACTAAAACCGATCAACTCGATCATCCCCCGTTGGTTTTCTCGCTTCTTCTTCTTCTTCTTCTTCTTCTTCTTCTTCGCACTTCCACTATCCTCTTTTCGACATTTTTCTCCGAATTTTTCAAATCAACGAACAAATTTTAAACTCAAAGACTACCCGTGTTTGAACGATATCCGTCGATGTATAATATTCACGGCGAATCATACGTATAAAGTTGAAGAGATAAAGAGGATTAAACGAGTTGGTGAAATTGTTGACTCGTAGCGGTAACGGTTTATGCAAAATATTTTTGCGGTTAAAGCGAAGGAAACGCGTCCTATCTAAATAGAAATTTCTTTCATTCTCTACGTATTTGTTTAACAGGCGATAGAAATGAAACGAGACGATTATCGCACGACGAGCAAAACATTCTATATAACTGATTCAGAGATGCAAAGACATCTCTGATGTGATGGTGACATTTTTAACGACCAAGTTAAAGCAAATATCAATTCACAAAGTTAGATAACCGTTTAAACGACTTTTCCTTGTCCCCTTTGACGAGTATAGACGTGTAATAATCGTATTTTTATTGCACGTTTACTGCTTTCAACTGCATTTAGGACGATGCTCATAAATCGCCTTTACTGTGACGCGTTATTTTTACTAGCAATTTGTCGTTTTATGGTAGCGAATTATTATCTGACATTTGCTGATTTACCACTGGCGTAATTTACTTACAGCCAGTCCTTTTTTTTTTTTTTTTTCCCCTCTTATAACTTTTCTATTAGCCGTGGTTGTTCAAAAGAAATTTGACAAAGTGCCTGTTGCACAATTTTTCTCCATCCCATTTTCACATGGAATATCATAGAGGCAAGAGAAGCCTGCAACTAAATTTCTCCAATGTTTTAGCATTTTCTCCAGCCGTTGAAATTACGCGTTAACTTCAAAGCTAGTTAAACGCTAGTTAAATCTAGCAATAGAATTACGTTTGCAGGTTATTTTCTCAAAATTATGACAAGGGAAATTAATAAAATGTATCGAAAAGAAAGGAAACGTTGGCGGCTGAGAGGAAGAGGAGAGTCAACATTTTTTCACGATTTCACGTTGCAACGCGCATCGATGGAGAGGATCAGAGGAGTCGGGGTTCCATTGCTAGTGGAGATGTTACGTCGCGGATTCGAAACACGAAACGCATACAGCGGCGTTCGCTTATGGAAAGAAAAGCGTCGATACGAATTTCGGTCGCGTACAGCCGATGGAGGCGTTTCGCTTTACGGCGCGTGACCTAACTTAAATGTATCGTCAGCGGCGACAATACGGGGAACAGAGGGCGCATCGATAAACGTCGTTTAAATCGAGCACACCGATTTTCCTTCGTCTTCGAGCATGCTCGTTCTTTCAACAGCTGCACGCGCGTCTTGCTCGATGCTCGGGTTCCCACGATAATCTCTCGATACACACTCTATCGTGCGTTACGTTCAGAAAAATCGCTATGCGAATCGAAGATGAATCGAAATTTTCGATAGAGCCGACCAGCGAACATGGCCACGTTAGATTTTAATTGTGTAAAAACGACGTGGCTCTCGCTTCTTCGTAAATACTCGCTCACCATATGAATTTGAAAATATAACAAAAGTATAAATCTTTCGATTAAAATCCAATACTCTTGAATATGAAAATATCGAGACGACGGAATCTCTGTACGATTTCGGGATCGAATACACCGTGTCTAAACTATATCCGATTATAGATGCTTAATTGGAAAAACGACGTTTCATACGCATCGACCTAATATTACGCGTGGAAACGTTTAGTGTAACGCAAATTCGTACCAATAAATTATCAAACGCGAAATGAAAATGCCGATGGGCGAACAAATACGAGCACTTTACTTAACAAATACTTCGAACGGTGTCGTCCCGTCCCAATAAAGCGGGTACGTTTCTATTCGCCAATCCGATTAACCCTTCGTATTTCCTTCCATCTGGATATCTTTTTCCTCCCCTCCTCTTCTTTCTACTTTCCCTAGCGGCGTAATGGCAACTGGGTCACGGGCCGAAAATATCGATGTTCCATAATCTCGTCGGTGAAAAGGCTTCGCGTTAGCGAGCCTCTGTGCACACGACCGAAAGCTCCTCTCTCCGCGACTTTTGCTGAAACTCGACCGTCCTTGACTGAATCGTGCCGCCTGGTATTCGTCGTTTCGCGTTCACGGCCAAAGATCGCCGACTCTCGAGTGCATCTCGCTGCTCGAAAATATTCGCCCCTCCAACTCATCGGCCCCATCGTCCCCTTTTCCCTCGCTAGATATCGCAATGGTTCGCCAAAATATTTCGACGCTCTTGCAAAACTTTTTACGTTCATATACGAAATACTTTGAAATCACACGACTATCGCGACTACGTTGGTAAAGTTCGACACGGATGTAATTAGCAGAAGTGTACGTCAGCGTCGACTTTTCTTCAGAGGAGGTGTACACGTGTTGTGGGCATCGTGCGGCGACCATCTATTATCAAAATTATCGTCTCGCCGATAACCGCGACTATAAACGCGACTATAGGCTCCGATACGAGATAGGCGGTTCTAAGAATCGGGGCGCCGACAAGGACCCGCGACGCTCTCTGCTGTCGTTGTCCGCCGCCGAGGAACGCGTACACGGGACCCACCACTCGACGACAACGCTTTCTCACGAAGCTACGGAATATGCAGACTGACGAATCTTCCCACCAACCGCAGAATCTTGGGACGACATCGAGATCGCCAAATATCGTTATACGTATTATCAAACACGTAGTTGCTCTACAGCGTCGATAGCAATACTTAACATACGGTATATCGAGTAGCGCTTTATTGCTTATCGTCGCTAAAGTATTTCAACGCTCGTAGAAACATTTTATAGAAATCATATGCTTGTTACCCGTGTGTCTTTTCTTAGCGCCATAATCAGGCTCGGCTATCGCGATTCTATTGGTCAAAATTCAAACGGATTTGAAAACATATATAAAAGTTACTTTATATTTATTGGAAGCACATACGCTTCGTTTAAGGAGAACAAGATATTTCGACAGTCAACGATTCGCTATATAGATAAGTCACGGTATATACTGTATATTAATATTCTATAATATAACTAGTATGTTGATTTTTCAACAAGCGAGGTAACTACTAACCAAACGTCAATAACCGATCTTCGTGAAATTTATAGAGGGTATGGTTTTCGAAAAAATATTTTTTCCATATTTCGCTCTATCGTAAGTCTATCGTCGAACATTCGTATTTAGAACGAAGACCGTTCGTAGTGCGAAAACACGTTGTATACGAAGATCATTTGCCTTTTAATGGAAAATTTACGCACGTAAACGGTTTTCTTGAATGTCCATTTATTTAAAAACTATAATAAAAATTAATGTATCTAGTAGTCTATATTTAAAAACAGATTCTCAATCCTGGCATAGTTTCCTATCTATCAACGGGTAACATACAAACGTTTCTGCGCGTTGGAACGCGTATTAAACGTCCGTAATCTCAACGTTCGTGTAATCGCGACGTAATTCCGTGAACTGCTGGCGTTTCTGGTTGAACGAAAAATTCATGGTACGAAGAGAGATGTCGGAGAAAAGTCTAATTGGCTTTCTCCTTTCTTCACCTTTTTCTTTTTCCTCTATCGTACAAAATAAAAAATTCAGACTAGATTTTTTTTTACATGTCCGCTACAGTTAGACGAATCCTCGTGTTTATTTAAAGTGGCGCGAAGGTTGTTGAGATTTTGTAACGGCGGATGGTCGATAAAAGATCCAGATGAGAACAGGCGAATAGGATAATTAGCGAGACAATGGAATTCATTGGAATTTTAGAATGTACGCGAGAACTGTAGTAGTCCGAGGGATAATTGGTGCATTTGGTGTGCGGTGCTAATGGGGTTAAGCATTGTGAACGCGTAAGAAAATAGACGCGAGAACAGAAACGAAACAGAATCGAGTAATAGGATTTCGCGATTTTGTCTTTTTAATTTATTTACATTGATTTACATACTTTGACAAAATTCTCATACTGGTACTACGAATCGGTCAAAACTGTCGAAGCTGCTTTTCCCGTCAAGATAATACATTTCAACGAGAAGGATCGAATGAAAAATAGAGAAACGACGAAACGAAGCGAATCGATAGCAAAACCTAAAAAGTAGGAAATTAAGAAACCGGGATGATGATGATGATAATGATGACGATGAAGAAGAAGAAGAAGAAGAAGAAGACGTCTAAACGTAAATGCGAGGTAGCAGAAGAAAAACCCATGAAATTAAGAAAATCCACGTAAAGAAAATAACCGAAGAAGATAAACGTGGGAAAAACGTAATAGCAATTGTTTTCGGTTGAAACAATCGTTGGTTCCGATATAGAAAGCTTCTCAAACAAAACTGTCTCCGTTTCATCGTGTCATAGTTTCGCATTAAAACTGACATACAGACAGGTTGGTCGAAATGCGCGAAGAAATCGAAAAAGCGATCGTGCGCAGAATATCGCACGTTTATCCGGCAAATGTGCACCACCATATGAAACGTATTTCACGAATAAAACTAATAAAACAATTTCACATGTATATCAATAACTTTATAAATGCTTCAGTTATTTTAATATCGTACGAGATTTAACGATTATTTTTATTTTTAATTCATTCAGAGTGTATTCCTCTGTTTCAAAGTCAGTGCTTTCTATATAAGATAATCGTGCTTTAAAAGTGCAACGTTCAGTAATATGATTTTCTGAAACTACTATGTTTATGAATATAAATTTGATATAAAATAATAAATTAGATAAAATATCGCTAAAAAGACAAGAATTGGTACCAACCATCAAACTTTCGTATATATTACTCGTATCGTTAAGAAAAATTAATCGTGATGACGACGATGATAATAAAATAAATACGTACGTAAAGTTGGCCTATCGAGAAAGCAGCGGTGAAACAAAAATGAAACGAATTGAAGTCAAGTGGAAGATGATCGTGTAGAAGTTGTAAGACACTTGTTACGAAGCTGTTGGTGAAAAGTTAGTAAAAATAAAGGCTATACCAACACAGTCGTGCATAGCCACTTGTTTTTTCCCCGAGCGAATCCCTCGATATCGTATATGGAATCCTTGACCTCCTCTTTCACGTTCCTCCTCTCTCCCACGCACAACCTTGAGGAGAAACAAACATCTGAAAGAAGAACGAGTTACAATAACGCCCAGCGGATCAATCCTAGTCTAAATCTGCCTAACACCTTATCATTTCTCATTTGCATCCATTAAAACCATTTAAATCGGTCGATACCGATTACAAAGTTGTTCACCTAATATTATAAGAACAAAGTATACCGTTTAATAATAATTTGCCATTACCTCAAACATCTACGGAAAAATGACTCTGTAACGTCGTTGGAAATATCGGCAGAGTCTACTGTTTCGAGAGAGATCACGTTCACGTCAATTTACGATATTATTTCACTGGACGATTATTTGAGAAACATTGCAACTGTAACTTACTTAATATGGCATACGATCGGTGTAAAATTTATTACGCGGCTATCAACGGCTACTAACGACGATATAACGTTATAAATAAAGAAAGAAAGAAACTCGATATATACATATATCGCATACAACATCTTTAAAATCACGTCGTTTATGATAGATTATCGATTACAATTTATTAATATTTCATCGAAATTTGATTCACTCCGATTCGAAAAAGTTTCAGAAAACCAGAAAACCGTTAGGGAAATAAAATATCCCACCGTCTCTTTCCATCGTTTTCCTTTTCGTTCGAATATCGAGCGATCAAAGGTAGCGATCGAACGAATGAATTCAAGTATGTACGCCGAAGGGTCATTGCCAAAATTGTTTGGGACGAACCGTGAAACGCCGCTAGGATTGATCCTCGACGCTGCTTTCGCCTCATCTTCAGAGAGATCTTATCCAAGTCCAGGAAAAAGCTTCGCCCTCGACGTAGCTAAGTTGCAAAGAGGGTAGAAATCTTGGAATATGCGAATGGCCAGACAGCATTTTGAATCGAATCGGGACCACCCGTTTCTATGTCCGATATCGTTGAACAGCGGTTACTGGAATGGCCAGAATACAAGGCGAGGATGTTCATGCAGGCTCGAAAACCGATTGTAAAACGCTCGTAAAGGCCGTAACATCCTCTTCGGTTTACGGGGCTCGTTCCACCATCGAGCTTATTCGCGTCAAACGTGATTGGAATATAGAATTTCTGATTTTTTATTCAAATTTTTGACTTATTTTACATGCAATACGGGTGAAAGTGCGACTCTGTTTTATACGTTATACACGTGGCTTATACGATGTTTCACCATCCCATGGAAACATTTCGATGGAAACTACTGGAAAAGACGATAGTCTTTGGCCATGATTCGTACCAAATGCTTGTTTATTCCGTGGAAATTTTGCTGTTCGACGATGAGAATTTGCTGTTCGACGACAAAAGCTGGTTTGAAGATGAAACCGGCCTATGTTTCTTGCTACCTGCACGCGTTTTTCCTCTTACAGTCCTTCGAATTCGTTTACTCGCAGCCGCGCTAGAAAACGTCCTGTTTCACTCGTATCTGTCCGACGTTGTCGATTAATTAACGACGGGGACGTGGTAATTGTTTTCTATCGAATGGAAACGAATAGAAAAGTCTACGTAAGATCGTCAAATACGAAATATCAAGTATTACAAGGAGAGAGAGAGAGAGAGAGAGAGAGAGAGAAAAAAAATACCATCGTCTCCGAATTTTCTTTTGCACGTTAAGTCACATATCGGTGAAACGTAGTACGATTTATTCACTTTCGTTTTTACTATAAGATAAAAGAAGTATAAAATATCACACTAATTACATACACTTAATAGTCTATCATATATATATATATATATATATAAAGTTATGAAAGCGATTCGCGTAATTATACACGAATTATACTTCTCCTTCTTCTATATAATCATCGATAACATCATCTCGTTATCATATGCTCCCTATCATGAAAACAAAAATGACAAGTTTTCCAACTTTTGATGTAACGCTGTCCCAATGCGTTTACAAGTAAAATCTTAATTTTTGAAACTTCTTCGAGATGTATATCGATAAGCGAGTTTTTAGCTTTTTCGGCGAGTCGAGTTTCACGAGAGAGATAGAGATATACGAAAGTCGATAGGTGTTTGTAGACTTTCGTGGTTCATTGTACTATGCATATATGTATATTTAGTAACTGTATATATAGCAAAGTAGGGCGAATTCGCAGAGAAGCAATTTCACTATGGATTTTTATGGGATTTTTTTTTTTTTTTTTTTTATCTCTTCGTTGTACCGTAAAAAGAGCAGAAAAAGTAATTGGAAAGAGCGGGGTTAGATCTTAACGATCTTGGAAGGAAATTGTATACGCGTAGAATGAAATACGTGTAGAAGGAAGAACTTTTTTACGATCTATAACTGAATTCCGCGAGGTTTCCCTCCGGCAGAATTTTCTAACAATTTTACCTAACAATGATAATTCAAACATAACGATAATAATCATCGGTTTCAAGCCCTTAAATATCAGGATTAATTACTACTATTATCGGGGACGTATTGCACAGTTTCGATTAGTATAAAACTAGTTTTTAGTTTTGTCCGAAACAGAAATTCTTAACAGCCAGGTTGTATCGATAATTAGTACTCGACATACGTTTGCTTGTTTCTAGAATTATCGACTATATTATAATATTCTAACGATAATACTGGCGAAAGGTCAATACGTAGCAGCTTTGAAACTACGTAAATCGTACATTAACAATTTTCGAATCTTTCTGTATCTAACACGCTACATATTCGTGCAATACATATTCGTATAGTTAATATGTACATGCACGTATACTGTTCCATCATACTTACGTCTTCTATTTAAATGTTCTTCGTTTTGCTTCGTTCCGATCTTCGAACTAATTTTATACGCGTTAATTCGATCACACGAAACGAAGGGAAAATGGAGGAACTACCGTTCTTAGATACGTTCGATCGATTCGCTCGATCGATTCGCTTTTCGATCTCACTACCGGCAGAAAAATTGGGGAAACGACGAAGGGACTCGAATCCATTTGCACGACGTCGTGAACGCCCACCGTTTGACCTCGAGCGTTCCCATCTTTTGGAATAACGAGCAGCTTTTGGCTCGCGGATTATGACGGGTCACGCGTGCATTCCAAACAGTGACAGACAGCCACGCGCGTAATTGTAAGACCGCCCTTTCGTAGGGTGTCTCTTTTCAGGGTCAATCTGAAAACAACTGCCGGCCTTGAACATCTTCTGCTACAAACGTTTCTAAATCATGATGCACTCCTCGTTCTTCGTACAATCCTATCTTTATGCTCGACTACGGCAATTATTATTTGCGTAATTTGTGTTACGTTATCACGTTATCACGTTATCACGTTATTTGGCCGCAGATTCGAGATACAATGGCTCGTGAAACTATTTTAATATTCATACAAATTTTTCACGCGGCGGATATATTATGCGCGGCAAACGAAACATTTTCTGAAACTTTGTTAGCGTTTATAGCGTGTGTAACGAGATTTGAAACTAATCGGAAAACGTAATAATATTTATTGCGAGTATGCGCTTAACAGAGATTACGAAAGCGTTTGACCAGTTAATTACCGACAAGCCATTAAGCGAAAGTATCCTTAACGGCAAATTATGTGAGTGATAATATACGTCAGATCATTTCAAATTCAGCCTATTTAATCAATCTTACTTTCCATTTAATCTTATTTTACTAATTCTACTAATTCTACCGATTCTTCTTCTTTGCGGCAAATAACTTGCAATTTGTCTACATATTTTCAGACTGGTTCTAAATTTTCTCGTATCTCGTCGCCAGTGGCAATGAAATTTCCACGCTGTTGGCAACGGAAACTATCGAGAATATAGAGGCGACGACGTACGCGAACGATATCCACGATCATTGTCACGCGGGGGTGTACGCGTTGCACAATCTTCGCAACAACTATTCGAACGTTGGCGCGTTAATCGTTCGGCTGCGACGAGTGCTCGCTGTACGACCCAATTTCCAACACGTTCGACTCGACCTAGAGTTCTCCCCGTCGGCGATCCTCCTGCACTCTGCATTGCCGTTGGATTCTGGAGCTGTGACGGTTCTGGCGGCTCTGGCACGGCCACGAGATCGTACACTTTGGACCGATGCCAATGGCCCTATTACACAATCCGTTCCCCCTCCCCCTCCGCTTCCACAGCGTGTAGAGTTCTAGGTTTTCCGCTGAACTTGATCCATCTCCTTGTTCCTCCCTCCATTGCCTTCGCCTTCGCCCTCTCGCCGCGCCTGTCATCTCAAATCCCATTGCAATCACGCTTTCCCAGTACCTTCGAGGTCTTTTATCACGACTAATGATTGGCGAACGAATTACTCGTTACGCTTTTCTTATCGTTTTTCTAAACGTATATATTTATATACAGGCTGTTCCAGGGTTCAGCAGCCAAACTTTCTGGGTATATTATATACCTGTATTCTATGGGTACAATTAAACAAAAAGATGTTACATAAACGTTAGGGAGTTCAACGCTAGCATGCTAAACAGTCATAAGAGAGAAAGAGAGAGAGAGAGAGAGAGAGAGAGAGAGAGAGAGAATGTACAAAGAGGCAAAAAGGTCCGCTAATCGCTGACGGTTGACAATTTTAGACAAATTTAGATAATTTCCGTCAATTATCGTATTGCGATAATAATAAATAATATATTTACCACTGCGTGGATATTATCGTAACTGTGTTATGCAAATGTTACTTTAATAATTCAATAATTCGATGATTCAAGGAACACAACATTCTAATTGTACTAAATCTTTTTATTGTTGAAGTATTTTTGCTTAGAAAATCGTTTAGAAAAAACCAACGCTACCGTAACAATTTACTTCGCCTAATGAATTCTAGATAATCAATCCTAAATACTCTAACTAATTCTAATAAAACGCAAGTAATTTCCTGTACTTGTCACGTTCGATATTTCTTTCAACCATGAGAGAATATCATCGCGGCAACGAAGAATCGGCGAATCAACGAAGAAAAAAAAAAACGATGAAATTCGGCGACTCGACAAACACGTTTCAGTGAATTAACCGTGTACATTAACAAAATCTCATTCACCATGTAGCAAACACACTGTCGATATTGATTTTATTCGTTGGACGAGCGCCAAGATATTTTCATTTTCGTCTGCATTTGCCCTCAACCGTCTGGCACGGACGTTGTAATTCAAATAACGAGTGGAAAGCTTCCCGAGGAAAAGGTGTATTTACACGCGCGTCTAGCATTTCGAGAGATCCGTCGAAAGGAATATTCTTAACAAATAAAAATTTCTTAGCCGGGAGTCTGCCCTGTCCAGGAGAGCTAGAAAAGAAAACCAATCTGTACAGCGAAAGGTGAAAATGGAAAAGTTTCCGAAGAAAGAGGAAATTGCCGTCCCTTTCGTGTTCTTAGAGAGGCTGGTTCTTGTACTCTTGCCACGAGTACACGTGTGCAAAATTCTCTGGTTGAACGTGAATCGATGCGCTTGATCAAAGAGTGGATTTGCGTTTGAGTATCTTCTCCTTTTTCGTCGGACTGGAGTTATCGAGTATATACGGTTGGAACAAAGGACCGGTAATACGGAGCGAGAAAATCAGTTTTTCTCTCTTTGCTTCTCACATAATTTTCCATATGAACGCTAGTGTGATTTTTCCATGATTTTTCTTTCGCGTGACTCTGGTGTTGGAACGTTGATAATTAAAACACGGACGAATGACAATTGAGAACGAAGAAACGTGTTATATCGAACATTCGTATACCAAATTGGAGACCCGATGACCAAAGTGTCAATGTGATCAAAGTACGTGACAAGAGTCGATACTTTTCTCTTTATTTAGTTTATACCATCGATATTATCGTAATTATTGTATATTTCTGCTGTCCAGTTGTTCCAAGGATAGAGAGTCCATAGCCTAAATACGGTAAACACCGGAGGGCGAAGAACATAATCATTTTCTCTCTTATTCGTGTTTTAATGTTACAATTCGATTCAATCGTTGCAATTGAATCGACTATTTCCTTTCCAATTATTCCCAAGCTAAAGATTAAAATGTATTTGTTCGATCGAAGAAAAGGATCGACAACGAAAGCGAGCATTTAGAAAAATTAGTGTATCTTTTAAAAATTATATTACGTTTCTCGTCCATCATATTATATATAATGTTATTCTAACTCGAGTATGTCTTCTTCCTGGTTACTTTGGAGTTAGTCCAGTGGTTCGGCTAGAAGCGAAGAAAGGATAACAGATTATGGAGAATATCGTTGTCATTCATTCTCGAATATCTTTTCCCTTTGCTTGTTCCGAAGTTGCAGAGTCGATGATTAAAGCGAGAATACTTTCTTTTTCTTATCGTAAAGTAACTTTATACCTTTTTCCACCGAGTTAGAAAATCGACGACACAAGCCAAAGAATAATAATAGATTTGAAACGCGAAACAATCGATTGCTTTTCTTTCGTTTTATCGGTCTTTGCTTCAAATGGAAACACGCGTATAGTAGCAAAAAGTTGAGGAGTGATACTGCGACAAGAGATCAACGAATTTGGCCACTTCTTTGGTCACACTCTATCTACACTGTCCAACTTTCTTTGTAACGTTAATACCATTGCAACGCGAACATTCTTTAAATATTCTCTTCAAATATTCTGATATTACAAAGTGAAGAAATGGAAAAAAGAGATTGGACAAATGATTCTTTTTTCGCTTTTTATTTCTCTTTGCAGTATTAGTATTATCGTAGTTGCAGTATTTCTTCCTTTCGGTTGATCTAGAGTTAGAAAGCAAATGGCCGAATCCGAGCAGGGATAACGAGGAACGTACGTCACTCTGATGAAAATATATATCGCGGTCAATGATCGCGAAAAAGCGTTTTTTGTGTAATTTTCAAAAACGTCGAAGATCAAAGAATGTTTCGGGCATGTTATTCTTTTATACCGGCTGAAAAAGCAAAAATGTCACGTAAAATTATCGGCATTCTGCGATAAATCTAAAAACCGGACGAATCTGATAATTAGTTGAGAAAGTTACGATCGACTAATAAAACTTTGTTTCTGTTTCTTTTCAACTTCGTAGTGGATCGAAAGGACCGAAGAAAATCATCCGAAGAAACCACCGTTTTGTTGGAAAGTCGTTGGTTGGTTGGTTGGTTGGATGACAAACGGTGTCAGTGCGAAATTGGAAACCGCGACTCACTGGCAGTGCTCGCAAATTTCCAGCGATTATTTATTGTTATTACCGCGGTTTCGTCCGTTTCGTCCGTTTCGTCCGTTTCGTCCGCGTACAGCTGCCAAGCGTGCTCGAGACCGTGAAGTTCACGATGAAACGAACGACTTTAGCCTTGAACCCCACGGGATTTTCAAACGAAATTCTGCTCGAAGCGCCGTCTACATTGGTGAAATTACGACTGTATAATCGAGGAAGAAACGGAATTAGTTTGCAAGAAGATATTGTATTTGCGTTTGTCCACGCAAATTGCGAGTGTTTGAACTGTGGAACGAACAGCCGTTGAAACTACTATTGTCGGTTCATGACCAGATTGGAAGTAGCTACGTTTCCCTTGTAAAAGTTACTACTGCTATAATTTGTAACCTTGACCTATTTACTTTTTCATATCCTGACTTTTGTCATGTAAAGTGATATTTAATGGAAGCATTATTAGCGATTGAAGCAAATTAAAATACATTCGGAGGATTATATTAATGCGAGGATGATGCAGTGAATATAGCTTAGTCAGGTAACAAGTTTTAATAGAATATCAATGTTCTCTTCCTTTTGCTTTCCTTTCCTTTCCTTTCCTTTCCTTTCCTTTTCTCTTCTTCTTCTTCTTCTTCTTCTTCTTCATCTTCTTCTTTTCTTCTTTTCTTTTTCAATATAGCGATTCTTCAGCGAATTAACAAACGAAATTAATAAAAACCAAAGCTCATACTATTTCGAAATTTTAAAGTCCGATATTATAAATAGAGAAGCGATCGAATATTTTAGTTAACGTCGATTGCTTCACTAAGGGGAGCACAAAAATCTCACAAATTAATAATTTGACTTGTTATAACTATAATTTTCAGTGTAAAATTTCGTTATTGAATGTGTTTCGCACGTGTTTCAATGTTGTATATATAGATGCGTACGGGCTATGTAACTTACGTAGATGTTGAAGATGATACCAGGAGAAGAAGAGTGAAAAGTAAGATGTGAGAAGTAACAGGACCAAAGAAAGTATCGTACTGCGTGCGATACAGATGAGAAGGCGGTGCGATTATGGTGTGGAGGGATGAGTGTTTATAAGAAATGTTATAAACCAAGTCTATCTATCTACCTATTTCTTCTACACCAACAAAATATGTTACATATAAAGAAAGACTTAAGCTAAAAGATTTATAATCTAATGATAGAACTTGGAAACGTAAAAGATTATGTTAAGGGTACTCTATAAATAAGAACTTGATATTCAAATGGCTATATTCGTATAGGAGGCTATAATAATATAATAATTTAAAACTTGAACGAAATTTCCTGAATAAAAAGCACAAATAACGCGAAGTGTGTTGATCGTAGCACAGTCTGTTGTATTACGATTATTTTTATCGGTAGCAAGTCATATACGTATATGGTTGATCGCGCAATTGTAGTAATACCGCAGTTGCATCGATACCGGGATGAATAACGTCCAATTAGCAATGAGCCAAACGATTACCTTCTGATATCCAATGATAACCATATCGAATTATCAGTTACTCGAACGAACAAGTTTACCAGAAATGCGAAACACGAATATACGGAACAATGGCGCGGAGTTTAACATCCGGTGCCTTCGCGTCGCGATTCGCTTAGTATACGTAATTACGTGACGCGACTACACTAATGCGTTGCCTGGATACTCCGTCTAACGGTGACGTATCTATAATGCAATCCTATTAATATACCTACAATCGAATTATGACTATGCGCTAAGTGCGTTGCTCGCTGATTCGGCTGCCGTGTCTCGTCCTAAATATCGACAAGGTCGCTGTTTAATAAACCGTTGTCCCGATCGCGCGACTTTCATCCGTCTACGCCCGAGATTTCTCACGATGACGAACTTTCCAGATTTCGCGATCTTCTGTCACCTAAAGGAACACAGATTACGCGTCTCGGCTGTATGTATCAGGCAGATCACGAAAATTCAGAGTTTCCCCACGTAACATGTAACGAGTGGATACCCTGATGATATCTATGCCCGGATGTGTATACGTTACTATAGTGCTGCTGTTCATTTAAAAACGAAAACCTAATCATTACCGCAACTTGCCTACTATTTGCAAACGGTTACAATAACGAAATATAATATTACGCCGATAGCTAAGTAAAATAAAGCAGCAGCACTCTGTTTAACTGAAATCCCAACTTAAAATTAACCGCTACGAATCCCCTCGAATCTTTATATTTCGATCTTGTTCATTCTCATTCGAAACGAAAACAATCATGCATATCGAATTGTTACAATTGCAACGTTAGAAAATTAAGCGGAGAAGATAAGCGAAAGAACAGAGCAGGACTAATTTAAGGTCCCTGCACTTACATCCGTGCATAAGTATCACCTCACGCAACGTTCACTGTACTTGATTCCATTTCCAAACAACCTGTAATCTTAATCGCGCAACGATCAACGCTCCAATTAAAAATCAATCATTCCCTAACGGAGGAATTCAAAGTCAGTACGATCGCGTTTCCCACGCTGCATATACTCCATCGCGAAAGAGACAGCACAACGTCTCGATATCATTGCAGTGAAAACAGGCTCGTTACTGCGGCATTCTGCCTCGACAAAGCACAAAGATTGGCATCGTCATTGCGCGAACAAATTCGTTCATCGTTCAACGGCGAATCAAAGGGAGATGGAAATCGAAAAGGCGTGATAAAGCGGCTAACAATAGGATGCATTATATATTACGCAATGGCGCAGAGTTTACACGCGTTACATGGTAAGAGAGCTGCACGAGTAATTTTCCCGGTTTTCTTTCATCCCTGCGCGCTCCATCACCCGCCAGGAACCTCTTCTACCTTGGTTTCATCGTGATTTTCTCTCCACGAAAACTATTCCGAGGAAGCAAACCTATTCTACGTTATTTATATCAAGGATCGTTTAAATAACATCTGTTGAAACGAACATTTATATGTTGTTAACGTCTAATATGGAAATCGTCATTTATTAAATGTACAAATGTAGCGTTCTTTGTACGCGTAAAAAGACGTTTCATTCATGAATTCGATTAGACCTGATCCGGAGTATATTCTTGTTTGTCCGTATAATAAATTGTTTCAACGTATCGCATACAAAGGATTGCAATGGTTAAAAGAATATTATGTTTTGATTTCGTGTACAATTATCGATCATATTACAAGAGATTAAAGCTCTTGGAGATAATTATTGCCCCAACAATGATAAGGACAAGCTGTTGCAGTGATTAAAGTACAAAGGTATCGTATAATTGGAACGTTCATCGAAAATGAGTTTGAAAATAATTATCGAATCGTTCGAATTGTCTCTTTCCACAAATATCAACGCCAACTTTTTTTTTTTTTTTTTTACGCTATTCTTCGTTAAACCTACTTTGACTGTCTCTTTCCTATCACCATTTCCGTTAATAATTATCTAGTTTATCATCGTCTTTCTGTTTGCGTACTTTTCTTCTACTAAATATTCCGGTTTCATGCCTTTAATTTGACTATAATAACTTTGTTATTATAAGTCTTTCCACCTTTCTATTTCAATATTATTCTCGTTGCAACAATCGGTTAGCATAAAATTGGCATAAAATTGGCATAAAATTGGCATAAAATTGGCATAAAATTAGCAAAAAATTAGCAAAAAATTAGCAAAAAATTGCTTGAGAAATTATTATAGATAAGGCAAGTAATAATAATACAATGGATAATATTGTGGTAATTATAAACGGTAAAATATCATTAAATAAATTAAAGTACAAACTCCAATGATCTACTTGTGAATTTATCTTTATCCAGTCTCTTCTCACATGTCTCTTTCCACAGTTGTTTTCATAAATTACAGGAAATTACCCTTTACCCTCGTTGTTAGAAATATGCAAGTTGCAGGGACCAAGTTACATTTTAATCAGCCACACGGAAGAACCATTAGAACGTCAACTACGTAGTTCTTTTTTCAGTTGCGTTGTTTTCGGATTAAAAGAAAGCAATTTAAAGTTGAAACGTTGCATACAATATGCAATAGCCGGGGTGCGCCTTTACCGTACTTTTCTTCCTCTTCCGCGAGAATTCCTCCGCGAAACGATCGCGGGTGTAGAACGGACAAAGAGACATTTTTATGTCTCAAAGCTGAAGATATACGCTCACTGTTAACGATCGGCCGCTTTTTAAAACATGCTGAAAATTCCACGATTTTCTCAGGCAGCTTTTCCGGCTAAACTTCTCCGTCTAACAGCTCATCGTTTCCCTCAGGTTTTCTTTGTTCGCCCTGGATATTTAAATTTCCTTAGTTGAACTCATTTATATCACGTTTTTTTTTTTTCCCAAATAGATTAGAAATTGACATTTACAGTCGATCAGGCTTCGATTAACCAACGAAGGATAGGTGACGACTACCTACAAGGATAGCCAACGCACGTATAAGTAAGATAACAAAATCATCGAATAAAGTACGTCAACAAGCCTATTTTTTATTTCTAGACAATCTTGAAAATCGATACTCACCGTAGATCTTTTTACGAATGGTGTATAAAACCATCGTTGCAAAAGGCTGTCCGAACAAAAGAATCAACGAGAATTCGAGAGAATCCCGGTCCCTTTCGAGATATGTGCTGCACGTGCACGCCGATCGATGGAAATGAGTCAGCCGAGCTCTTTCCTACATAGGTAAATAGGTTAGTGGCATTGAGCGTGCGCCTTTAAGGCTGCTTTGCTCTTCCTTACGAGCCGCTTAGCGAATCGATAGCGGGAGAAAGCGGAACGTCTCCTCTAACGAAAACGATGAATCCGTACGCGTGTACAAATGCAACGGGCCATCCCCCTTCGTTCTTTTTAACAATCGTCGTTGCCAACTTCATTACCATTCGGTAATGAACTCGTTAGAACGTAATTTCAGAAACAAGCTTTGTACGTCTGGCGAGAAAAGGCGCCAGGGTTTTCTGTTTCTATATCATCGACTCTGTTGCTCGGTACGTCCATCATCCACATTTAATTATATACGGCTATGGAAATGATAGCATTCACGAGCACAGCCGAGTATCGACGATGAAAATAACGTTAAGTTTGTGGTTATTAGGCGGAGCGCGCGTTTTAGCGTATTAAGAGTTGCCGGTAGAAACAACGAAACAACGAAACAACGAAACAACGAAACAACGAAACAACGAAATATCGAGAGGAATAGCGATAAGTAAGATAATAATTCTATTGGAAAACCGTCGTGGTAAAAAGGACTTTGAAACGACCGTCTACTTAACCTAACGTAATTATACTTTACTTAATAATATTACTTATATTATAATTTCACTTATTTTACTTACGTTGTGTTTATTTTTACTTTCACATTAATATACACATTAATATAATATTTTCAAATAATATATAGAAAGTAATATATACAAAAGGAATATCGGCTTCATTGGTATTAATATCGTAGATGCTTTCTGCAAGTTTATTCGATTGCGTTCATCTTGTTAGAAAGCTACTTCTCCACAGCGTAATTTATCATAAATGTAATAATTTATCATACTTGCAACGATACTCGATCTAATTTATCAATGAGAGGTGACCCCAGTTTAACCAAGCTTCGACCTATTTATTTCTCTCATTCAGACACACCTACAACGCTTTCTTTAATTCTTTAATTTAGGTACGATTCGATCGACAAGCACGCACTTCCGCTCTCCATCTCTAACTTGACAACTTATACTTAACAACTTGCCGTAGATTAGATACACGAATATAATACGATATATAACACATTGTAGGATCGAACTTTTCTGGATTTCCATTACTATGGAGACAGTGAATCACCGATGAAAACCACTAATTCCATAATTCGAGTACGTTCAAACGACGAGTTTCACTTTTCCTTCTTTCTTTCTCTCTTACGACTATATTCCCTTTTCAAATAAAAATCGAGACACGCAGCAGCTTTTACTTAATTAATCAGCATAGACTTTTTTTAGTAAGCTCGAAACGGTTTCGCTATACGATTTCAATAATCATTTCCATACCGTTTCAAGACAATTCGATGATTGTTCTCCGTGCCAGTTCCATTTCTATATCCATTACCTATATCTGTTCAAATTGTTTCATTGATAATCTTAATAAAGTTAATTTTTATTACGATATCGGTACATATTATGTATGTATGTATGTATGTATGTATGTATGTATGTATGCATGTATGTATGTATGTATGTATGTATGCATGTATGTATGTATGTATGTATATTTTACGGCACAATGAACGACACAATGAGTTGTTGTAACGTTAACGTCAGTAATGTGGTTAATAACGTAATATTATGTAACGTGATTGGCATTCGCTTCCAAGATAAGAATTGTGAGTGAACGCGATCGATTCGGATAGAAACGATATCGGTAGAACGCTCGTGTAAACGACAAAAGCGATATATTTAACAAACAGGGAACACAACGATCAGATACATAAAAGTATTCGCTTCGAAATTCAAAGATTTTCTCTTAAATTGTTTTACATTCGGTTATTAATATTCGGTTATTGAATAACATTGAATATTCGAAATAACGTTTGTTAAGAATTTAAGGTGTTTATTAACAATAATGTCAAATTTATAGAAATTTATAGAAATTTATAGAAATTTATAGAAATTTATAGAAATTTATAGAAATTTATAGAAATTTATAGAAATTTATAGAAATTTAGTAGTGAAATCGAAAGATCGACATTACACGTATCACAGTATCGGTAAAATCACTTTATACGAAAAGCATAATATATTCGTATTCGTACTAGATGTCCGTTTCACTCGTACTCCTGAAAATTAATTACGCTAAAAATTACGCTGCGAAATATTTCGTTCGAAAGATGTTCCATTTCTATAAAAACAATTATGTGGAAACGCGTAGCAAAGATAGTTTAACATGTGCAAACAGCACGTGTAAAGTAATGAAACATACAAGTAGGTAGCAGCTAGCTTTACTGGAATAGAATTGTAGCAATTTGACAGATCTATTTTTTTTCAGGTAAAAAATAGAGAATTTCGGGGGAACAAAAGGGGGTGAGATGGTTAAACGAATTAGCTGGCGCGGGGGAACACGAAGGGAATCGAAAGCGGTGTGCACAGCCTTGCGAGTTTATAATTAGAAATTCTCGACACGATTGCAAATCGTGCACGGTTACAATCTATTCCAGCCCAGGGTGTATCATCGGCTGAGCGGAAGTTGGCTGAAATTAGCCAAACGGCACGATAAATTACGTAACGTCGCGCCTATTATTAGACGCTTCGACGTTTAATTAAAGGTTTAAAGGGGGCCGCGTTCTTGCGCGTTAATGAATTTAACCGGTGAAAATCAATTACTAAGTAAGTAGTAGATACTTTAACGAGTTACGAAACTTTTCGCCAAGTGGCTATTTAAGTTTCGTAACCGTGCCGGCGATACCACTACCATACGATTTTCCATTCCAACGTCGTGGAAATCTTTATTGATTTTTGTTTCTTCTATTTCTTCGAACGTACCCCGTTTCCCCCCCACCCCCCCCCACCCCTTCCTTCGCCAGCCAATTCATTAGTAGCTTGATTGATTTACAGTCACTCACGAAAGTATTTCAACACCTGTAAAGATCTTTTACGAATATATTATCGGTTTTATAGGTTGTGCGAAACATGTTGAAATTAGAGAAGCGTCAACCCGATTTGGCGATTCATTCACCCGCTTTTTTTTCATTCCATCGGCCAATCTAATTAAAGAACAACTTGCGCTTTGTTCGGAACGTGCCAACTGTAACGTTTACGTTGTAACAGCGATCACATTGATGAAAAATCTTTAATCTTGGAATTCCATTAGCACGGTCCCGATCGATACCGTCCATATCAGCCTTTACGTATTATCCATTACCATCGTACAAAATCAGGTCTCGTATTCGCGTAATTTTCGTTTAATTCGCGCAAAAAATAGATCTAGCTTCTAAATTTTATTTGCCAAGAGCAACCTTTTCGAATACTTATAAATAATTCTCATATATATATATATATATACATATATATATAATTATCGTATCAATAATTATGTAAAAGTTAACTATGTATAAATAGTTTATTTGTAAGTTGATTTGTCGAATCAATTTCCTACATCCGTCATTATCATCGATTGTCACGGATGGTAGTAGTAGATCGTTGCACGGCGCCTCGCTAACGCAGTCCTTTCGTTCCCCTCTTGCATCTTGTGGATAGACGTTACGATAGAAATCGAGCGAAACTAGGCGAGCAATTCGTTCCGTTGATTAGGCGAATAATGCCTTTGTCGCTGCTGTTAATCGAGAAAGATTATGACCCGAGCTGGACCTAATGAGCGTAATCCTCACGATGTATGATCCCCTGGATGTTGATTCTGTCGCTTATCGATTGGTTTCTAATTACGTGTTTCGATGATTCGGTCAATCCTGATCTAATTGGACAGAGGGAAGCTGCGCGATCGAACGATGCATCGCCAGTTTCAATTTCGAATCACCGTGTGTCTACGATGCACGATCGTTACGGTTATAAAGCTGTGCCAGGTCACCGTTAGGCGATACGTATGTAAGTAATTCGAGACGATACGTACAGAGCGTTGGGCACAATGTGCTTTAGATTAACTCTATTTTACGTACGAGAATGTAATTTCTTTTACCGAGCTTTCTATTCTAATTCTGGATTAAGGAGAAGTAGACGATCGACTTACATTACATTAAAAGTTATTTTACATTCGAAAATAAGTTTGTTCTATCGCTGTATATCTTTTCGAAACCAGTCCTCAAACGAGAAACGTTATTCTCCCCTTATTATCGCATTCTCTTCTTTCGATAATCGGTTATAACACATAGCACGACTCGATAAACTCGGCTCGAATCCTCGTACAACACGAATCTTTTCATCATTGGTGTTTTCGTTTTGATCGAAACAGCGAATCCTCCTTGCCTCCTTGTATACGTAATAAGGCGAAATCTTCGCGTTCCACAGAATCGATTCTCTTGATTTTCGTTATTTCTTAATTTTGCTTAACACGATTTCGATGCAACACGGAACGAATTGCCCCTGTTACACAAGAGTCGATTGTACTTTGTTCCATGCTTGGATGAACGATAATCAAACCATTAAAAGCCACAAAAAACTATTAAAAATGTATTTAAACCATCGTTAAAAACTACATAAAATCACACCTATAAAGGTAAGACGAAAATAACCGAGAATGGAATTTTCTTGATCGCGTGATGTTTGCTTTCCGCCTATTTCGTCTCCCCTTCTTCTATCTATTCTCTCGGTTCGTCGAACTGTGTTGCTTACGAGAATTTAATCGCCGAGTTCCGAATTTGGTTGGATTAAACCGAGCGTTACCGCAACATTCGTTATTCGGATTTAACTTTTACTCGTGAAAACGGAAACGGAACCTATAACCGGCAGCTATTCACCATCATTTCAAGTATTACGGATTCGTAAGATCTCCGGTGTCATCGATCGTCTATCCGTCGTTAATCTTGGCCGGTTCACTATCCATAGACAGCCGAAAGCGGAATCGTGTGTCGAACGCGATTCCACGCAGCTTACCGTGCGTTGCAACTCCAAGTCCACGTCCATCAACGCGGACGTCATATTAACGCGATTTATCGGATCATCGTTATCCAGTGATATCGCAGCCACAAGCTCGCTAATACCCAATTGTCCTGTCAAAGTTGCGATAACCCGCCGCTACTACCGACTCTACTCCGTAAACTAGGCGAATCGACCCTGTACCGTTAAAAAGGGTTATCGATCGTTCGATCGTTCGATCGTTCGATCGCAATGTCTCCGGCTTTTCGTCTTATTTCGTCTTATAGAACTTATAGTTCCATATGGAACTTATTTCGGACATATCGTTGCAGAAATGTCAATTTGGAGATGGTTATTCCGGCCGGCACGCGCAACACAACCACGCGAGGTCTTGATCGGTAAAGATTACAGCACCAGCGTGAACAATGCTACTTTTCGTTTGGAACTTTGCGAAGCGCTAACGTTTTGCGTTCTAAACTTTCATCCTATTTATTAGATAGTATATACTTCGTAGAAAAGTGTGCTCTTTTTAGTCGCGTTCTCGATTGCGCTTTGTTCAGACGTTTCGCCAACACCAATATTGTGTTTGCTAAAATATTAAAACTTTCCATCAATTAAGCCAAGTGGTTTTTGTTAAATACATTCGTCGTTGGTAGCGAACAAGTTTCAACTTTCTCTACGAACTTTGTCGCAATCTTAACGTACTTGGTGAAAACTGAATTTCGATTTGACTTTGCGTAACTCCTATCGCCTGCGGACGATTCGTTCATACGGCTTAGATCGATCAATCGGCATTTCGATGATCGATGGTCGTTTCAGTCTTGATTTTAGCCTCCGTTGGATAGGATAATAGCTTTAGAGATGTTTGCGTTCGGCGGAAAGTAAGAAGTAAACGTCGTGATTGCGAAATAGAGTACAGTTTGGTTGTACAGAAAATTTAACAAGCGTCCTTCTAAACGGAATGTTTTCGCATTTATACATTTTGGTTTTACAGATTTCTCTGGCTAAAGTTAAACGATTCATTTTCGAATATTAACAAAGTAAAAATGAACATTTCACGAGTTTAATTATTTCTATAAATACCGTATACAGAAATCAATTTGATATAGAAATATGAAAATACAGAAGCATTTTATTTAAGGATTATCAATCGTAGAATCTATCTCGACAAATCAATTTTTATTCCTCCTGATGAGAATACCAGATGCCCTAAAATCGTAGACATTGCCTTTTATTATCAATGCAATTGCATTACAAAGGCAAAGGAAGGCATTAACAAAAGCTTTTCATAACCAGCATCACGTTGATCTACGTGGCTGAAGCGTCGTACAAGATTTTCATATTCTCTATGAAAGGGTTACATTGTTAACAAGAATAATACGGCTGGCGATACGAAAGTGGAAGAAAAGTCTAGCTTGTGGCTGCTGTTCTACTTTCGAAATTTGTCGTTTATACGTGACTGTTTATCTTGGTCCATTGTTACGAGGCTTATTCACGAGGCTTATTCACGATAACCGTGGTTATTGCGTGGCTGGATGACAGAAATTCACGGAAATCCGTTCGTGAGAAATACGCGACGAAGCTCTCTAACGAGAAGTACAATGGACGCGTGCAATCAATTTTTTCGATAGTCTGCGTCTACGACAAGCGCGTTTATGATATTTTCTATTCTATGATATTATGGCATTTTCACGAAGCCGTCGCGATATGGGAACCGCTAGGTTCTTCCTCCTTCCTCCTTCCTCCTTCCTCCTTCCTCCTTCCTCTTCCGATATCGTTATCGTTATCGTCATTTTAATCAAGTAATTCAATTAAGTAAGAGAAGCGGAGGAATTTCTTGAAATCTTTGCGATTCTTACTACTTTTCAGAAAGTTTTTAAAAGTTCGATTAGAGCTGGTTGAAAAGCGAAGCTCTTTAGAGTTGTACAAATTCGTAGATTTTAAAGAACTTTCGAATTTTTGGCGAATGTATCGGTCAAGTTTTCCAAATTTCAAAACTTTTTAGAAATCATCTACGAAAGATTCCTTTTCATTCCGCGGATCTTTACCAGAATTTGAAGATTTTTCAAGTTATTTTGTTTCTTCTTGCAACGATCGTCCAATTAATTGATCCGTAATCGATATCCGTTTTCAACCCGCGAAACTTACGTTTTATTAAAAGAATCGAAGAAATCGATAAAAACGAATATCTTGCGAAATACTAAGTAAGAATGAGAGTACCGAATCGAACGATGAAATCTGAGTTCAAGTCCGAATTAGCAATAAACCAACGATATGAACAATGACGATTCCATCTTCAAAACGAACCGAGATACTTAAATTAAAGTAACCTGGTGTTTAAAAATAGCTTGGAGAAAATCGATATTTCATGCATATCGCAAACCTCGTGCAATACTACATTTCATACGTTCGTAACAAACGTTTTATCACGTACGTATCAATTCTGGTTTCGCTTTTTAAAGGAATCTCGACTAAACCTCCTTCGATCGATTCGTTTAATTCAATTTTTATTCTCAAAAAAAAAAAAAAAAAAAAAAAGATTCGGTTCGTTTGATCTGCACAGAAGCGTAGAGTCTTGTTCCACTTACAATCGTAAACCATTCGAATCGATCGTTCTTATTGTCAGCGTTATCGTGGCCATTAATCAAGGATGCCTCCGCGAATCTTGTCGCATTCATTGTTACTGCGAGAGCGACATCGTTATCTCATGGTCGTGCCCTGATCGCGCCCTGGTCGCGAATCATGCTCCACTTTCGCGCTTTTGTCTAGGAGAAATCGTTAAACGCGGATATATCGTGTTCGTGCGACGTTAATTTGCGCCGACGAATCTCTCTTCCGCCACTATCTTTTTCTTTCTCTGCGTTGATTGTTTACCTCGTTATCCTCGGCCGGACGACCGAACACTCTTCTTCTTTCTCCGACAGTTACGTAGATTTCTGCCTGATCTATATACGGATTCGCAGAATCAAGTTCTTAAAAAAGTAATAGGAACAAAGTTGATCGTGCGTATGCCTGTTTAAAAGATTTCATTCGCTTCTGAAAATTTGGCAAACAGATGTAGAAATGTTTACGAAGGAAAGAAATATTCGGCCACCGTAGATTTCGCAAAATTGCAATTACGCTCAACGTCCGTCTCTTAAATCTTATTTCTATCTCTCTAGTCACTTAATCCGTTATTTAATGCTTTAATTCCGTTGTTTAATCGTATGAAACACCGGACCAGCCTATAATATTAATCGTCAATTATTTATATAATTTATCGTCGTATTATTTTCTGAAATCTTTTCGTTTCCAGTGCAACGTGTTTGCCTTAACGAAACCGAGAAGGAAACGAAAACTACAGAGTCGCTTGTTCCAATTTCACTCTGTCATTTTATACTCGAACGGAACGAAACGAAAAAACGAAAGAACGAAAAGAGGGATAGAGAGAGTTGTCCTGTCGTGAGAAGGTTGTTACCGAGGAAAACATCGTCGCCAACAATGGCTGCAATTAAAAACTTCCTTCTCCGAACTTTGTAGCAGTCTTTACGTGTGGCCTGTTACGCAATCGGGTTATACTACTTGGGAAAAAGTTTCCGCTCGTGCAAGCAGCGCATCTCCAAGACTTTTCCTTCCGGCTGATCCCACCGAGAGTTACGACACTTCCGATGCATTCGACCATCCCAAGGCAACTTGTACTACTACTTGAGCCAACTTCCGCTCGCTAGGAGAGCGTTCGCAACTTTCTTCTGCCGGCTGATTTCAACCCGGTGAGTTACAACTTTGCACTGTCCGCTCCGCTCCGCTCCGCTCCTCCATCGAATTTCCACGTTTTTTAAGTAACGTTTCTTTCCTCTTTGGTACATGGGAAACGTTTTTGCATCGGCAGCTTTGCCGCAAACTGAAGAACTCTCCTTCTGGTGGTTACGAGCGCCATCGAGTTACACCACTCAATCAAAGTTCTCTGTATTGTCGCAGAGTTATTCGAAGGCCACCGGTGAAAAATATCGAATCGCGTTTCTTGTCTCGTATAGAAAAGCAAGTTTAAGATACGATATGAAAAGCACAGAAGGAAAATGTACATTCTCGTCGATCGTTTGATTATAATTAAACAGCAAGATCGTAACGTGGCAAAATTGAAAAGATAAACAACCCGTTAGGTGCTAATAAGATGGTTAGCTATAAATAAAAGGACGAATTTTCATCTGACGTTGACGTCGGTCATGCCGTCGTCACTTGGCGGACGTAGCGTTTGTAAGTATGCAGCGCAAAGACTGCAAATGATCACAGCTGCAGACATTAGTCTCGTTGATTAACCATTATATTGCCCGTTTCTGATAATACGTTTACCAAACTTTCTTTTATCGTCTCGATCGAGAGACACAGCAGATTGGACTGACTCTCAGTGTCCGACATAATATCCAGTTGTGTTCGTTGAACAAAGTTCTCTTCGCGGTTAATACATTTAGAAGACGGTGCTGATCGATTCAACTGTGATTTACTACTTCGGATGTATAGAGTATATCCGAAGTCTTTTCCACACTGGTAATCATTCTAGAAAGCTTTTCCATTGAATATTGCGAAATCGTTGGTAGCGTGTCCGCCAAGATACAGGGTTATACTACTCGAACGCTGTTTTATTCAAAACAGTAATACATTTTAAAATTGCTTGTATCCATCTCCGTCTGTCCGGGTCTCTGTCAGAATTTCCAACTATGCCGTAGTTTTTAAACATGAAATCAAAGAGGAGAATCTAACGTGTAAATGAATACACATACGACGCTATACAGTTTATTTAAATTTTTAAATATTTTTCTTCCATTCGTTACTGCGAACATTTAAAAGTATCGCGCGATATTTTACATATAGAAGGGAAGAATGAAATCGTATTAGGTCCAGAATTGAAAAAATTACACGAAAATTCGAGAAATCCTGCAAAATGCATAAAGCTTGTTTCTCATTGCCTTCGAATTCGATCGATTCCGCCGACAAAGTCTTTGGAATAGCCAGAGACGCAATTATCTTTCATCTCTCGACAGAAGATAGATCCCTCGTTCTAACGAATTCGTAAGAAGCTCGAACAAGCATCTGCTAATTAAAATTATTTAACGTTTAACTTGATCGGTCTCGAAGTAGCGTCGAAATTAAAAATAATTTTCCATTATTACTTTTAATTTTACCCCTTTACGTTTGAAAACCATATTACAGTTTACAATATTTAAATTTACACGTTACCCGTTCAAAATATCATAATATCATTATATTTTTTAAATCGAATGATAAACATCTAAATTACATGTCTTTTTCGCGCAGCTATTCATAATTATTTTTCAAATAACACAACACGGTAGATACACGAAGCAAAGACGGTAATGTCAACTCGTGAAATGCGTTAATTATATAAAGCTGCAGTCGGCGAGAAAAATAAAGCGGCGAATGCGTGATGTTCTCACAATCGTCAACATCAGTGGATTTAATTGTTCGATTTCGCTGTTAAATGGTTATCTGGTGATACGCATCAAAGAGGAAATTTTACGTTTCGCTAGTAGAGTCCCTTTTGGAAGAAACATGAATTTCTCGTATAAATATCTCCAGATAAAGGGTATAGACGTATACCCTATAGCCTAGACACGGCCACAAGAACCCGACCGTAGCAGCAAGAGTAAACGAGCGAAAACTGTGCGCTAATTGGCGCGAAGGGGTGGTGGTGGGGGCTGTCTTCCAAAAGGTTTACGATACCCGATGACTATATGCAAATAGATACTGTATGCATTCTTCTCTACAAACCTTGACCCTGTCACAAAACACATCAAGCATAAAATTCTCGGCACGACTTCAACTTCGACTAAACTACTTGGTGCGAAGATTATTATTATTATTATTATTATTATTATTATTATTATTATTATTATTATTATTATTATTATTATTATTATTATTATAGCGGGTTAAAACAAGGCTAATTAAATTAAATCGATGTCGACATGAAACAACAACAACCAACGTGCGTCACGTTCTCGTGGAACGAAAGCCGTGCACAATACCGTGGACAAATGGCGAACCAAGCAGATTAACTACCGTCTTTCAATTCCGTCGAAATGATTCCAGTGACGGGACAATTTGTTCGACGAGTGTCGCTGCGACCGACAGCCGTGAAATAGGCCGATAGATTGCCTCTTCTTGTTAACCTTTCCTCCCTTTATTTCGTTTTCTTACAGCGAAATACGAGGGATACTCTGTAAATGAAAACCGTACCGGCGTAGTTTTACAATATAATATTTTCACCGTAATTGATTGAAAATCGGATCTTCTCGGCGACCAATTATCTCGTCTGCTGTATATGCTGTATATCGACTCGTGTATATGCAACAGATATAGGACAGGCTACTTTGCCGAACTTGAAGATTGCGCGAGCGAGAGAGAAAGAGGTCCGGGAGTCGGTTTAACAGAAGGAAACACGTCGGCTAGAATATGTTTGACTTTATATTATATGTTAAACTTTATCGAATGAATGAAAAAAACTATTACCGATGTAATTCTAATTTCTTTATCTGATTGGAACAACACGAAACACGATATAATCTGCAGCATATTGGCTTATTTAACGACACTCGTTTATTTTCTTTTCGCCTATCGAATATATACATACATATATCGTACATGCAAATGTGATTTAAACTATATCGCGTTTCGTCTTACTTCATTCACAGCAATTATTTCCGATTACTGTTATTTAATATCCACGTCTTTTTTTTACAAATACGTACATACAATCATATCGACGTATTTCTAAAAAGAGATATTTAACTGACAACAATTTTGGAATAAATCTAATTGAGTCTTTAATTGGATCAATTCCAAGGAAACGACAGGCCGTTATTCCTGTTTATGTAGCAGAAGCGGAACAATGCTAATACAAGGTATATAGAATTTTTGTATTATTATATTATATATAAATATAATCTTTCTTCTTTTTGTTTGTTTCTTTTTCCTTAATAGAGGCGAAAGTGAATAAGCTATTTTATTGACATTTTATTTTACACGCAATATGTTGTATCCTAATCTGCTGAAAAGATTCGCGAAGCTAACGATTTTACTGTTAAATGCTCCGTTATCCGTGCAACCCATGTAACCGATTAATTTTTGAATAACCAAAATTCTGCTTATAAATCTAGTAGTTGGAATCGCTACAGCGAAAGGCTAAAAGCAGAAGCAGAAATTTCTAAAGGAACGAGAGCTTAAAAGAAGTTTATAACGACGCTGATAGATGAATATCGTTGACAAACCATTGCGTGGCAGTTGGAAAAAGAGGGACTCGGAGAAAGGGAGCGGTACCACACGAGATAGATAGATAGAAAGAGAGAGAGTGAGAGAGAGAGAGAGAGAGAGAGAGAGAGTGAGAAAGGGGGGGGGAGAGAGAGTGGAAGACTGAGACGTCGCGAACGCGAGGGGGAGAGAGAGGCCCGGCGCCGCGGCACGTCGCGACGCTCAGTCTACCGGCGTCGTCCGTGCAACATGAACGCTTCGAGCTGCTACTTTGCCGGTTAAAATCGCGTGGAATCTCGATCTCTCACGGTCTCGCTGTCGACGCGCGTCCTTACAAAATACAGCTGAATATTTTGTGCGTTATTTTGTGAATATTTTGTGAATATTTTGTGAATATTTTGTGAATATTTTGTGAATATTTTGTGAAATGCGGTTATGCCGAGAACACAAGTTGTTTCGTTCCGATACGACGAAGAATCGTGTATTTTCAGTTTGCCGTTCGTCGTGGCGTTTTGACACAATCTCAAAACGATCTGCCCCTTCGCTGGTAATTTGAGGCGTGAATTTTTGGTGGAACAGTTGTGCTCAAGATACGCGCTATTTTTATACGTACAGGGAGATTTAATAAACGTTGAATTTTACTTTTCTCTATATCGAGCGAAATAATTATAATCACCTAAAAATCCGGAGTCTTGAAAATATTTTTAGAAAGCCCAACAATTTCCTGTTCTTTGGCACGTTGTTCGGAATAATTGCGGACGATTTTTAAGAATGAATCAACTTGGCTTTCCTGGCCAATCGTCGTGCTAGGCATCGTCGTCTATAAAAGTACAACAATTTTATTGAGATAAGAACAAGATGTACCGAAAAGAGTCGCGCGAATCTTCTTAGAATGATTTAATCGATCAATCTCTATCGATAAAATGGGATCGTCGAAAACGTTTCGGCGCGGAATCCTACGATCAAAACGAATATATATGATCTCTGTTGCGGTTGGAGTTTTCTAGTGTTAAACTCGATATATCTAAATTGCCAATACAGCGAGGATTGTAAAATTTATGGTTTTAAAAAGTGGGACAATGGACTTTTAATTATCGTATTTTGATTCGTCGTAATTCGAAGATTGAATTTTAACACAAGTGGAAGAAAACCCCCTCTTTCGAGGGGAGAATTTTTCACGAAGAAACCAAGTTATCGAAGTAACGAAGAATTTATGAAAAGTGAACGAAGCGGTAAAAGCTCTGGCAATATTTTCACCGACGCGGATTTCACGTTGCTTCTAGCTTGTTTACTTTTTTTTCAACGACATCGATTCGTGTCGAAACACATTGCTTCGAAAATTCGTGTGGGCGTTTTATTGTCGGATAAATATCCAAAATCGCTTGAAACGCGATCTCGTCAAGTTACTCGTTATTTCTGAATTCTCGTGAATCAACTACATCATATATTTGTCAACGACTATTTCTGCAACCTGTTCCTTTATTTAGATATCTTTTCCACGTTGCTATATCGCGCAACTTTAGTTTACATTCATTACACCGATTCGCACGTGTGTATGCCGATCACAGGAGATGACATCTACTCCGTTTTTATTTTAATTTACAAGATTCTCTCTCTCTCTCTCTCTCTCTCTCTCTCTCTCTCTCTCTCCCCCTCTTTCATAAAATTACGGATAAAATCGTGGATCATTAATAATTTCTCATTCATCGAATAGACAATATTTGTGGCATATTTCTAAATTAAACATAAACGAACTTTTAAAACTTTTCTGTTTTATTCATTATAAATACGAATCATGATTCTTTCTCTCTCGTTCACATTTACTCCGTAAGAGAAAGAAGGAAAGGGAAGAGATACGTATATATATATATATATATATGTAAAAATAGCGCGACATTTTAAAATTGCATCGTCACTTTTATTAAAATTCATTACTACTATTCATTAGTCAGTTGAAAGTAAGGACGTGTTTGTTTTTCAAAAATCATTATATACAAACAGAAGAGAACTCGTTCGTTATCTGTCTGTAAAATTAGAAGCACGTTTTCTGAAATATAAATAAACCATTCCGTAATACTTGAGCGACTTTTTCCTCTCATTGTCTAAATTTACCATCGTGACCAATTGAAAAAAAAAAAGACAAGATTCTGAATTTCTAATTTTTTACTACTATTTACTAGCAACAAGTTTATTCTGCATAAATTTCAAATACTTATTTTCATAAATACTTTACAAAATGCAAGACATTTTAATTTCCAATGCTTCATCGACACGCCAGTGCCACTTTTTTTTTTTTTTTTATAGAAATCTCTCACTAAATATAAATTAACGTTGCTGTTCGTACCTGTGCAAGTATTTTGCTCGACTTTTATCAACACGAATGCTACTACAATAATATTACACATGCCGTTGATATATATGAATTAGCGGCATAATAACGATACCGATGATAATGATTATAAGAAAGACTTGGCATCATCTTACGCCGTACGAAATTTAAATAGTTTACTTCAAACTTCAAATCTATGATATATGAAAATTAAATACACCGTTCGTGCAAGTGTTAACCAGTTTCAAATATTATTGCTAGAATTAACCGATACTAGTCTATCTATATCTATCTTGCATCATCTTTTAAACAGTGTCGAGTAATAACCGGACGAGTTATTCGAGGATAACGAATTTCTTAAATAAGAAAATTCTTCCACAACGTTTGACACTTGCAACTTTGTCAACTTTTCAATTGCATATTTACATTTTAGAAGTAAATGTTATCGTGTCGCCGTATTCTAGGACAATTTTAATAAAAGATAATGTCGGAGTTTCCTATTTGGAGGCCATGGGTCAGAAACACGATAAACACACGATACGTTTACCGTCTTTTACACATAAGAGAATAATGGTCAAATTCAATATGTTATCAACAAATTCCATGCATAAACGTTATCCTTACGTTTCAACGGTCGATCGATATACGTTATCAAGATTTACGTACTTGAACATCGAAGTATTGAAGTATCGGATCGAGCAAAAAGTGTTAGAACTACGACGGGGGCCGATGTTAATTAAGTTGAGCTAACATAACAGTTAAATTGACATTATTCGCAGCTTACAAAACGTTATACATTGCCTTCTTCAATTAACGTTTCGTATTAACATACTTTTTCTTTGTCACCAAGCGACATAAAAGTCGAGATAAAAAATCAACAAAAACGTTATATCCTGGTTTCATTGTCATCTTCGTTTGCAATTTCGTATCTATATTACATTCTATTAAACAAGTGTGTCCACGTATCTTACAACGGTAACGTACACGGCATACTAGTTTTTCATTCAGGAAAAATGGACGCGTTGAAAATTCTAATGTAAAAAAACTACAGACGCGTTAAAGGAAGCAAGTTTCTTTATTATATTATATCTCTGACATTATCGATGAAAAATATACAAGAATTTATTAGGAAATGTTTTACCGTTGCCGAAATAGAAACAAAAAATAGATTTTAATGCGATTTTTAATTCGGCAGAGGTCGTTTCAGTTTTACTACGTTTACTACGTTTACTACGTTTACTACGTTTACTACGTTTACTACGTTTACTACGTTTACTACGTTTACTACGTTTACTACGAGAGAAACATAAACATTTCGTAGCAGTTTGTAGCAGTTTGTAGCATTTCGTAACATTTTCGTAGCATTTCGCAACATTTTCGTAGCATTTCGTAGCATTTCGTAGCATTTCGTAGCATTTCGTAGCATTTCGTAGCATTTCGTAACATTTCGTAGCAT
The DNA here is from genome assembly GCA_037178635.1 of Bombus dahlbomii. Lineage (NCBI taxonomy): Eukaryota > Metazoa > Arthropoda > Insecta > Hymenoptera > Apidae > Bombus > Bombus dahlbomii. The sequence continues at coordinate 11,894,785 of CM074113.1, forward strand.
TTCGTGCGTTTTATTCGAGAGACGAGTTCATTTCACGCGTTACGCGAAAGACGAGGCGTGCGCAAACACGGAAGTTGTGACGCGTTATATCCGGGAATCCAGGCAGACAGAAAGTCCAATAAACGTTATAAGGAAGAACAGAGGACGACCGAACGCAATATTCCGTGGCGTCAAAAGGATGTGTCTCGTATCTTTTATCTATGTAACATTGCAAACTCTTCGTCACACGAGTTTCATACAAACTAATGACTGTTACTGCTACTGGTTCATCGAGATACAAAGTAATTTATTTAAATGTACCCTTTAAAATTTTCTATTCAGTGCGAAGAGGAATATTTTCAGATAAACCCACGTTATGTAACATAATATTACGACGTGAACAGGAGTATAACGTCTTATTACTAAAACAGTATGTACCGAGAATATTTTATTTTCCACAAAGAGAGATGTAAACAGAGACGAGGTTTTTCCTTGAAACGCTTAAAAACCCGATTGTCAAAGCGAGCCCGCCGTTTTTTACTTGCAGTTTTCGTTGTAATAAATAGCAGTTAATTAAATCGCGTTACAAGAGTATCTTTTATTGCGTCAACATTCGTTCATTAAAATCACAGAATAAAGAAAAATATTATTATCGACGGAAGAATTTACGAAACAAGTAGAAATGTTCTTTTTATGCGGCATAAAGAGACAGTCAAAAACTACTTGTTACGTATAAGAAATGAAATTTCATCAAAAGTGGTTATATAATTTTTTGTGCTAATAGCCTTCGATAAACGCGTTTTGTGCATGCCCAACATCAAGATACTGTATTCTCACATGCCAACGAACGTCTTTCTTCCATACGAGTCACACGAGCTCGGTTTCCCAGTTAAACATACATTATGCTTCACGATTACGCAAACCGTTCTTCATTTTTCCGCAAGTTCGTCGTTTGATCGTGAACAAGGACGTGCGCATACGATTGCGAAAGTACGTAATTCATTGACAGAACGACAGGGACACTGGCACGCGTACGTAAGAGGCTTTATCGAGAAAATAGATCCGTGTCGGTCGATGGTTAACCTCTTTATTGGTGAACCGACTGGCGTTCGTTCCGCGAGTGCGTTTCATTACGAACGCTCGCACCGGAATCGCCTTGGAAATCGTTGCTGTAATTCGAGCCTTCCGGATACAAGTCGTGTTATTAGAAATTATAGCCCGACATCATATATACGTGTATATAAACGTGTATATATATATATATATATATACATATATATATATTGCTAGCCAATTTCTTTAGAATAAAAAATTATGTACCGCTATCGAAACGCGTTTGACGATCGCTAGATGATACGTATCTTTACAAGGTAATTCACGTTATTGCTAGATACAAACGTGTACAAACGTTTTCTCATAAATATGTATCCGACAAGTATTAGAAAATGACTTTTTCTCGTTTCGATCGATTCACACTACGTTGTAATCATCCGTTTACACCTTCCTGAATACTTTTCATTGCACGGTACAATTGTTCTTTGTTTAATTTACTTATATGGTATAGATACCAAGACAGTTCGGAAAAGTAACGAGCGTTAAAGCGAACTACGAATGCGACGTTAACGTATTTCATATGGAGAACGGGAAATCTTCTTCATCTTCTATGAACGTCAACGACAGGAAACGAGAAATCTCGTTTTCAAGCATACGCCACATTTCCATACTCATAGTTGCTTATAATAATTAATCGAACAAACGTTAGTTGGGCTCCGATAGATCTTCTAATAAGAAAAGAGACGGAAAAAACAAAGTGGGTGGATACGCTTGCGAAAAGAATTGTGTCACGCAACGATAAATCTTTTTCAAATATTTGTGGCTTAGCACGCTATCGTAAACGCTACGTAGACGCTACGCAAACGCTACGTAACACATAGGTAGTATGTATGAATGTATGTATGTATGTTATGTATGTAGAAATTTCTTCTTGCAGTTGTTCTATGCAGTTGTTCTATGCAGTTGTTCTATGCAGTTGTTCTATGCAGTTGTTCTATGCAATTGACGCTTTGCTCGTTGTTCCATGATTTCAGAATCACTTTGTACACGTACTGCTTTCGCCTCGATAAGATAAATCATCGATAATTCACCGATCATACGTATCGAAAACAACTTGGAAAATATCAGCGTACAAAGGGGAGTCCCAGATCCTAGTAATAAGTAAATTACGATCGTAATATAACGTAAAATTCTACTAAAATCCTTGATTAGCGTTCGAAATTGCTGGTTCGTTCAACCGCTTGGAAATTGCCGGTTTGGTCCGAACGTTGACAAAACTGACTGTGAGAAACACCAGCGCTTTATAGGTCTTTAAGATGGGGGGTGTTCGTGTTAAGGGCAAGGGCCTCTCGATGGGACAACGTGTTTGGGTCAACGAGCAGTAGTTTGTGCTTACGTTTGAGGGCTTCCGGACATTAGGCAGGCTAATTTCAACGATAACGCTGCAAGCGTAATGAAAGCTGATTCATAGTGCTTCGCGTAATAACGACAACGAATCTCGCTCTTGCTGATTTTTTAGCGTTCAGCCTTTTTTTTTACGTTCTTCTTATTTTATTTTCAATTAATTTGCGCATCATGATTTTTCCACCAATTAAACAATTCAACCGACTAATTTCCAATTACTAATTTCCAATTAGTAATTAATTTACGCAGAAGTCACGTTTACACGACTCGGCTGAAAAATCAACTAGTCATTATTCTAAGAAGGCATGAGTTCACTCTTCGGAAGAACGCACGTTGTTACGATTACGTAAATGTTTCTACGTCTGCAACTTAAGTATTATCATTTCGTTGAATATTCAAATTATACGAATCGTTCGTTGTTATTCAGCTTTTAAGGATACCTTCTGATTCAAATCATTTACATTCTCCTTTTAAATGACTCGTGAGAGATTATTTTGACCGCGATGAAATATAAAAATTCTTATTACAAACGCCAAATGCTAAACTAAACAACAAACTCATAGATTACATTCATTCACCTATGTATAGAGAGGATGCAGCGTAGCAGCACTAATATATTTTTCTTAATATGTGTCTCGAAAGCTAACAGTTTGCCGCGTTTTCGAAATCGTGGTCCTCGAGACACGTAAACTTTCGATCACAAGGTATTTCAATTTCCGCGCGTCACCCTGCTCCTTGTCCCCAATAGCTTTCTTTCGTCCGTTACCGTAGAAAGTAAATGCCGGGGACAGCACTCGTGCGGATAAAAACAACACGAGAAAGAACAAAATAAACATAATATGATATCATAAGTTCCAAAAACATTCTACTTGTATGGATAAAGGTTAGCGTGAAAAATCACGAAGAAACACGATGTCGATGAAAATCGATCGATCGAAACGCGGAAATACGCGGGTATTGCGGCGGTTGCACGTCGCGTCGTATTCCACGGTTATCCGGCCCGATTCAGCCTTATCGTCCCGAGCGATTTGCATACGCAAACGTCCGTCGGTATCCGATCGCGGCCACCGTGTCGTCTCTATGAATATTGCAGTATGTAGATCCAGCCCTCTTGAACTTGCTCTACCGTCGGTATTATTTTCTCTTTCTGCCAAGTCACCACCGTGCCTTTCTCACCCGAAGGTCGCTCTTTCAATCCCTCGGACGCGTTACTTTCGTTCCCACGTCGCGAAGCGAACGCACGATCGACGGTCCGTCCAATTTTTCTCCCCTCGAAGCAACTTGATCGAAATTTCACGAAACTTTTCACCTGCACGATGAGTGATTATTTTTAAGAAGAGGCCGCCGTCAAACGCGTTTTGTTGCTTTGCGTTGTAGGTTTGCCAAGCTGAACAACCAACAGAGAAAGTTATTATTTCGATGTACGTAAATTTACGTGTCCCGAACAAAATCACAAAACCACAAAACCACAAAACGAACAATTCTGAACGTTAACGTTTCAACAGGATCGAACAGAGTTTCAGAAATAACGTGCGAATAAATCTTCTTCCGCTATTTCATAAGCGTTTGTGGTGTTCGAGTTGCGTTCAATATTTTCTCGTAGCTGGATCCTACTTAATTAATCCGTTAAGCATCGAGCAGTTTAAGTATCGCATTATCGAAACATGATTATTATATATTATTATTATGATATATTATTATGTATTATATATTATATTATTATATATCATTATATCGAAGCGAAGAAATTGAAATGACGGATCAGTTTATTCTGCAAGTGGTGTTTGCGAATCATTTGGTCGACATTTGCTCGTTTGATCGTTCGATACTTGGCTTCCGATAGGATGACACCGTTCCACCAGGAAATTATCCGTCTGCACTGAATTAGTCGCTCGCGTATTTCACTCTGACCAAAGACACGCCGATAATACAAGTTTTGCTTCTGCATTTAGCTTATCGTTCGACCACTCGTTTCGTTATTAATCGTCCTGCGAATTTCTACAACGTCGCATACGAACTCATACGTATATCGTGTTGATTCGTGGCTCGATACTTGAAATATCTTTGCTGTTTATCGCGTAGTCGTTCTTTTCTTTCGTGTATTTAAAAAACGTCACGAAATTTCTGAAGAAAACGTGCCGATTCATATTTTCCAACTTTTTTTTATAACTTACCGTTCCTCAACCAAATTCAACCGTTATCACTTTTCCGAAAGCATGATAAGCGTATCTACGTTCGTATTTTATACGAAGATGTAATGTTTTCATTATTTCCAATCTAAATCAGATTGGTTAATTAAGCGTTCGATTGTATCGTTTACTTCGAGTACGGGATTGCCAACCGTTAGATAAGATAAGAATAGAATTTTCTCTGCAATTTATTTCCATATAATTAAAATAGTTATATTGAAATTACTGTTACATATCCTCTACATATCCTACATATCCTACATATCCTACATATCCTACATGTCCACTCTTCCATAATCAGTGATCTAAATCTTATTGAATAATGCGTTTGATACTTTTATCATCATGCCTGACGATTAAAGTTCGTATTCATAAGCTTCGTATTCATAAGCTTCGTCATAAGCATCGACGCGACACTCGAGTTTCATTGATTGATGAGAACAGGCGAAAATTGATTTATTAACGTCGAATGACAGCAACTATTCGCTCCGTTCGTTCGTTTCATCTTCGTTTCGTTTCGTTTCGTTTCGTTTCGTTTCGTTTCGTTTATATCCAATGCTCAGCGTTTCACAGTGAATTTTTCACTTTCATCCTGCCTAGATCGTGTCGCGCTTCGATATCGTCAAACGTAATTCTCCTACAGTTCCTACAGAAAGACTTTTAAATCACTAAAACTAAAAGATAAAGCTAAAAGGCACGATCTAAATTATTTTGGCCACGCGTTTGCCAGCATATCCGGAATTTGTTTGCCTCCTACTTTCTTCGTTTTCCGCCCCTTTCCCATTTTAAGTTAGCCTTATCCAATTATGCGTGATCGTCGTCGAAGCGTACCAACATTTTACGGCTCTTCTCCCGGCTCACCGAGTTAGGCGAATGTGGATTGTTCGCTTGAACTTTATTCGACCATCCTTTCGCGGCCACTCATCCTCCGTGCCAGTTGCAATCTCATCGATCTCGTTGCCGATCGTGTTTCAAACTGGTTGCTGACTCGAATCCTAAGTCGATAGATTGCCGATCAACTTATCGCCGATTAATCGAGTTGATCGAGAGTAAATCGATAGTAGAAACCTAGTTAGGTTTCGCTACTTTCCGCTGACCAACAACAGACGTGTGTGGTGGTTATTTGACGATTTGGTTTTCAGTACTATACGTTTAGTATAAGTAGTTGGTTTTATGATATGATATTTGATACATTTTTGGCATAAACGTACGATGAAGATGTACGTTCAATAAATGTACGATGAAAATAATCTGAATTCACGATCATTGTGAACCTATTATTGAGAATCGAGGAATTATTCTTTGTCACCGACAATTCCACGAACAATAGTAACCATCCGGTCTCAAATTAATTTATCGGAACAATTCTCTCTGTACAGTAAAGAAACGGAATTGCAGTATCGCTGTGCAGTTATTAAGAGTGCTAGATATGGAAAGGTGTACAGAATGCACGCAATGTACGTTACACAGGAGCGTGAAAAGAGTCTGAAATGTTTGAAATGTTTGAAATGTCTAAAATGTCTGCAGTAAAATGCTTGTTGTAATATTCAAAGCGTGAAAATCAAATCTCTCGAGGGGTTCTGTTCCTCTAGCTGTAGTCATAGAAATATGCAGAAAAAACATCGGTAAAATAAATTGATTAACGAGGATAATATCACTTCCGTTTTCAATTATAATTAACATACGATATATTTAAAACGATAATCAATATCGATGGAACGGTATAAAAGAAAGAGCTTTGGAAGATTCTGCTAAATGATTACGCTTTATATAACGGAATAAGGTTAACAAATTCTCAGGCAACATTGCAATGTCCCGTTTACGTGAAAACGGAGGGCCCCGTTTCTTTGAAAACAGAAAAAATTATAAAACGTACAATGGAATTCAAAAGATGTATAGAAATTTTCAAACGTGGTATAACGCGTGTCGCGTGATCCTAGCCTTGTCGCGCATCTGTCCGCATCGAGGAAAGTGTGTCTTACGCAAACCGATGTCCCTGAGACGATGTTAATCCCTATTTATGCCTATAGCGGCTACCAAAGGTATTGTCACGCTTACCAGCTTTCTTATAACGTTCGCGTACTGATTAATTAAATCCAATTTAATTTTCTATCATTCATTTATATATAGAAGCACGTTTATGTATAGTAGCACACGTTTATGTATAGTAGCACACGTTTATGTATAGTAGCACACGTTTATATATAGTAGCACGTTTATATATAATAGCACGTTTATATATAGTAGCACGATTATATAACTATAGAAATTTGATACCGAAAATCAAGTATAAAACTTGACAAAAATCTACAATCTACAATTTCAATACATATATAATATAACGAATGTTTGTTTTCTAATTCGTTTCAACGTTACTCGGTAACGCTACTCAACATCGATTGTCATTAGTGACACTGTAAATTTTATTCTAAGATATAGTAGTAGTAAAATATACTGGAACAGAGATGGGAAGAGAGAGAGAGAGAGAGAGAGAGAGATTCATTGTATACATATATTTATCCCTATCAGTTCTCCACTATTATTTCAATCTATTCCATATATTCGTCACCTTGCTTTCGGTCTTGTCCTCGCAAGATGCGTTAAAGATATTCGCTAATGTAGACTCGCGACCATGTTGAACGAATCGTTAGTGATTTCAAGCAGCATTTTCGATCGAATTACGCTCATCGGCCGCTGCAAATAGGACTCACGAGGATCGTTCAACTTTTGTCCAAGCTTAAGGGGGAAGCGATCGATCTTCGATGAACGTCAAAGGAATTCCTTCGAACGCACCAAGTCCACTTTTGACTTTCCACTTGATTATTTGATCGTATTAGCATCAATTTTATCGGCCAACTCGTTCTTTTAACATATGTATATATATATATATATATATATATATATATATATATATAATATAGAAAATAAATTTTCCTTCTTATATTTCGCATCTTTTGCTCAGCTCACGCGCAATATTGCTCCTTTTACCTTCATTCTACATATTTATTGTGTAGCTTTTTTAAGCTCAGCTGTGTAGCTTTTACTTTACTTTTTCCTTGCTCTGTACTTTTTCCGTATTTATTTCACTCTGTTTAGTGTTTTCGTTCCGCGATATTTATTTTGCTTTCCCTATATATTTCGTATTTGTTCCGTTTAGATCGTATAATATTTTTCTCTCATACCGATTCTTCCTCTATTCTTTTCTCATACTATATATGCGTACATATATCACTTTTGTTTTATCTTTTTATTTTATTTTCAAATCCAATTTCTGCCGTCTGTCTATTTTCAATCATTATTTCAACTTCATTTTTACATTAAAAGTACAGTTGTTCAAGTTTTCTTTCACTACTTCAAATTTAACCTTCTTTTACTTTATTTCAAATATTTGAAATCCCATATTTTTTCACTCTATCTCCATTTCCTATAACTGATTTTTATTCCAAATATGAAAATGACTGAAAATCAAAGATCATAAATGCATGTTTACGCCTGAGCGTTTGAACCTACACAGTAGAATAGGTAGAATAGATAGAATAGGTAGAATAAGTAGAATAAGTAGAATAGGTAGAATAGGTAGAATAGGTAGAATAGATAGAATAGGTAGAATAGGTAGAATAGGTAGAATAGGTAGAATAGGTAGAAAATATCTCACGAACATGTATCGTATATCCTTCATAGCTTACTAAGATGCGAAAAGATCGTAGCAAGGATATGAAATTTACACTGTACTCTGTTCCAATCGCTCTCCATCTGCTCGACAAAATCTTATCATTCTGCAATATACAATATTTCGAAAATTTAGCCAGTGGCGAACTACAAGTAAATGCAGCTATGCATTAAGCAACAAAGACTCCGTATTTCATCGTAATTTAACCGGGGAGTTAACCCGTCTTTCTCGGTTAATAGGTTCAAAGAGAAGCGGAAAACGAGATAGGAACGTCGAACCTTGGGTGGTGGCGGCGGCAGCCGGTGGCCTGTAAATTATAGCCGCGATCATGAATATAGACCGAGCTGATTCCACGAAGGTGAGGGAGGAATCGTTGATGGGGTACATCTTAACGTAACGACCGGTTGCTTGATGAAACGTTAATAACAACTACATAGATTCCAAGTAACGAGCGCCTCGTTTCTCTGTCTCGTTGAGCGAGCTAAATAAAAAAGCGAGCTAATTGAAAAGCAAATGTAAATATAGCAGTAGTTGAAAACGTTGCATAGCTTTTAATTATTTTAATTATCTGAAAGACAATGAACGTTCAGCCGTTTAATTTTCTATTTTCTTAATTTTCCTCATTCGGCTTTCCTTCCTTTTTTCTTCTTACTTTCAAGTTCAAATATTATTTAGTTACACGAATTACAAAAATGTGGATACGGTCGTTTGACCAATACTGCCGAATCGGTAACGACACGAAGCAACGATTCCTTCCACGTATCTTCGTCGAAAAATCAACTCCACGCTTATTTCCATCGTTCATTCGTCTATTCTGTTATTCGTGGAATGTGGCGAGATGCACGCGAATACGTTTCCCATTGTGTTTTGGTGTTGCACGTCGTCGTAAGAAAGAAAGTATGAATTACGTTCCCATCAGATTCTCCTGTCTCGATTCAGAAGAGGTGAAATAACATTTCTTTTAACTTTCCTGTGTCAGCATTTAGCATTTCGACCATCTGCTAAAAAGAATGCAACGAGATCCAACAAAATAGAACACAACTAAGAGGCTAATATACTCGTATGCAATCGTTACATTATATACATTATATACATTATATACAGTTCAATTCAATTCTTAAAATTATACGAAACGCTAATCTTAGATTTGTACTACTCGTCCAGTGTAGTCGGCAAAAGGATGTCATTAGCACATTTATTAAAGTAATGGCAATTGCAATTAAATTAACGCGCTCAAAGCAACAGTGTCGATAAAACCTTTTATCTCTTTGCAGGAAATGACTAGAATTAGAACAGGCTAACGGGGCCAAACTAAGCAAACGGAAAGAGGCGGCAAACGAATTTTTTTTTCTTCTTTAGAGTTATCATGTAAATTGATTTTGCCTGCTTTATTACCAGCATCCGAACGATCTATATCTGCTTATAATAATATTATTATATTGCTATCAGCTCACGTTCTTAATATAATGCTACGCTGTATCGTATCTCTCTTCATATTTCCGTGCTACGTACGGTATGATATCACGTTGATAACGTCATACTATTATTATCATGTCAATTATCTCGTATTTTATATTATTACATAAAGCACGTAAAGTACGTAATAATTTTGTACAGAATTTATTTCAACGTAAGTAACTATACCGTATACATATCTAATGTTTATGTATCTTTCTTCACCATCACGTACAAACTAATTGCTATAAGTACGTACTTTCCGGTATCAGCGAAATAGTAATACGTTCGTCGTTAAAAGTATTCTAGCCTATTTGCCTAACCCCCGTCTGAAACAGATCGCTATATTATATATATATATATATAATCAGACAAAGAGAAAAATTAGTCATTTCCGAAACGTTCTACCGAGTTCTACTGAACTTTTCGTAAAATTCGCAATGTATCGAAACGATTATCTATATAATAATCCCTATCGTATATAATTAGATAGCAAAGTTGTAGATAAAAAAAAATTATCGAGGAAGAAAATTAATTGCGCAACAATAATATTAAGTCAAACCATTCGTTTCCGTATCTATTAGAAGCCCCGTTTAAACGAATCATTCTTAATGATTGCAAAGGAAAGAATTGGAAGAAAGGGAAGTTTGTTAATGTATAATAAATAGTATAAAGAACACGAAACCAAGAAAAGTTAACTTTGATTAATTCGACGTAGACTAATCGGATTACAGACGTAGATCATAGATAGCATGATCATAGCACGATCATAGCGAGTGCAGTGAAGATTCAAGGTCTAGATCATTTGACAGCATGGCAGATGATACCACGTGAGAAATGCGCGTTCGAAAATGGAGATGCGAAGCTTCAATGGGCGTAATTAATGGCACACGAAATGCCGTAGTTCCGGCGGAAATGTGAATAGGCTAACGGGCGACGTGGATATCGGGGGGACTGGCTCGATTTCCTGCGTAACATGCATGTTCGATGGAGGTTTATCGACGACCGAGGAACGATGGCCGTTTTCTATCATCTATACCCTGGAAATTGACGATTCTTTGAAAGTATCAGCGAAAATTTGGCGTAACGGGAGTGGTTACCGTGAGTAACGAGAACGTATTAAAACGAGTTAAAAAGTTACAAGGTACTTATTTTTCCTATTATTCAATTTTTCTGTTGTTTTGGTAACGGTTATACCGACTTGATAAAATTTACTTCTTTACCCTCTACAGTTAAAGACGGTTATACGACGAACAATTGTCTTGCGTGACGTCGGAAATAGGGAAGGTTTGAGCACTCGCTCGTTCTTAACTGCGTCACATCAGCAAGCTTACTAGGTCTTTGTCTTCGCACTGTACTTGTTTGACATTCTTGTAACCGCGATGAATTCGAAGGAAGCAGATTATAACGTTAGTTGCGCGAGATCTTCGTGAGAAATTTGATCATCCCGAATGAAACTTTTAAGATGAGACGATAAAAGACGATAAAAGACGATAAAAGACGATAAAAGAAAGACGATAAAAGACGATAAAAGACGATAAAAGACGACGGAATCTATAGCGTAGCGAATTTTATATTGATAAATTTTACTGACAGGTATATCAGGATACGAGAGCACGAATACGAAAGACTCGTTTGTGATCCTTTTGTTAGTACATGGCCGATTAAATTGTAAAGATTTTATTAATAATCAGCATTGACTAACCGATTTAACTATTGCCATCAGGAATAACACCCAGTGGCTTACGATCCAGTGGCTTTTGTCCGACTCTTCCATTAGAACCCGGCCTTACATTTATTATTACTCCTCCCTTATCGATACGATTAGCTGGTTGCATCTGCCTCCAGCTGACAATGTCTAAATTTCCGATTTTCCGTTTGACACCTGGCAACCTGGGATTACGAAGTTCGCTCGGAGAATACGGTTCTAGGTCGGGGCGAAGGATTTTACAAGTCGGATTCTGCCTTTTCCCTAATATGGCAGGTGGTTTCAGGCAATGCTGTTTCGGATGAACTACGTTAGATCCGCCGGATGACGAGAAGCCGGATTGTTTGCGGATAGAACGTTTGTATGGTTAGACTTATGTTAAACGAAGCGAGCGATAAGTTGCGAAACTCGGCGAGTTCATTTGGGACAAAAGCGGAAGTTAGATCGTTTGGGGCATAGATGGGCATAGATGGAGAAATTTCAGCTGCTACTGTACTCCAATTATTACTCGTTGTCGCTTCCTCTCATCCTTATTCTTTCGCATATTTTCCATGAAAATGTTAGCCAAATTTTTCTTCTACAATTTGAATGCTATAAAAAGCGTTTCTATCTGTAGTAGTAACTGATTACAGGTTGCTGACATCGGGTGAAGTTGAAAAGAATAAGTTGATTTTGAAAAAGGTAAGCCCATCGTAATCAGTATTCATTAATTATCTATTAATTCGTTATTAAAATATTTCTGTCCTCTCTCAATTTCTTCGATAACGTATGGATACAACACCGGACGTTGTTAAGCTAATAACGATAGTACGAAAAGTACTCTGTTACCCGAAATTTCCATCTCGGGAAACTGTCAAACTAATCGTTATCGCGTTATTGCCTTTCCCATACACGCATACACGCACATACACGCACATACACATATACACATATAAACATGAAATATCAAATATTCATGGAAGAGACCGAAGAGAACGCTGCTTCCTCCGCGCAATTCCACTTCAGACGAGTATATACATCATTGGAGGTCAGGTCGCGTTGGCTGTTTGCGTTTTGCTTCGAATACCTGGAGAGAGAGACGTTTTTCGGCCAAGCTAAAAAATATGCGTACAACTTGTCTCGCCCGTTTGTCTGCTCCAACCACCGTTGTTTGCATTAACGTTAAAAGCGTACCCTGTCGCTCTGAACAGGAGGAACGTTTTCTTTTCTTCGCGTGCAATTATTTCTTCCAACATAGGTTCGTAGACGTTCATATTGCCCAAAGCATGGAATTCACGTTCTTAGAAGTTTGGTTGTAGAAATTAAGACAAGTGTCTCCCTTCGTCGCGAATGAACAGTTCTAATAACGTTGCGCACGAATATCGAGCAAAGTATCTGACAAAACGAATGCATGTCGTATATTAGTTGATCCACGAGTGCAAAAATTGGCATTGTCCTTGTCTTTTCTGTCCATTAATTACAAACTGTTTGAATATTGAAAGACAATGGCATCTAGAGTTTTGTTCAAAACGCTACTATTGCTGTTAAGAATATTAAAATTGTATTATTTTTTGAAAATATTAATATACAACATTGAGATCGATCCGATTGGAATTGTGATTTGTTTATATATATGATTAATACGCGCGGCAAATGTGCAGAATATTTCACGTAACTAATATCTCATGGGGCGGTCATAATTTTGAAACGATTAAACATAGAAGAATCTTTTTCTTTTTTCTTTTTTTTTCTTTTTTTTTTTTTTTTTTTTTACTTTGCGTCGTTTCAAAGGGATAATCCGTTCCAATTAGTTAGGATATTCGTTATGCCAAGTAGATAGTCGTAGAAAGAGCGCAAACGAATATAAAAGACTGTTTAAGAGATCATTTTGCATAAAAGAACATCGTGTAAACAGAGAGATTCTATTTCTATTCTGTATTCGTGTAGTTATAGTAGTTTCAAGTTTTATCGGGGTTGTATCGAGGTCTTCGCAGATACGTATACTTTTCTTTCTTTTAATTAATTATACATTAATTATTAAAACGAAATATCTATTATACGAGTTGGATATTTAAAATAAAAATTAGAAAGAAATCGTAGATCGATGTCGTATATTTTCCGCCATATTAATTTCTGTAAAATCCCGTCGTACTAATCTCGTAACTTTATTACGTGATAGTAACATTTGTTAAGTGTTATTACGTCTGTCGGAAAATTCTTGCCATTTCTCATGTTCATAGACTTTATACGTACGCGTGTATACGTTACCATGTGTTTCCTTCGTTAACTTGAGATTTAATAACCACTATTATATACGACCATGCTTCATCGTCCCGGCAATTTAAACTGTTACGACTATGCAAGCATTAAGAATAGAATCCATGTTTGCATGACGTTTTTTACTCGGAATTACCTTGCAAACGATCTCTTAACTTTTCCATTCGGTCAGAAACTCTCGCTACGCACGATCGGCCAGAAGTTCGGAATCATATATTTCGTGGAATCTAAGAGTCTAACCGTGGTGGAGTTGATCCGTGTGATCAAATAACGGAGGATCTAAAGAGAATGATTCAGAAAATAGAGATTTATCGTGTTTCCGTCATCAGACAGGAAATATTTTCTAATTCATAAATATTAATAATTGTTTTAGATTTTAAACCTGTTGTTGATGTAAGTTCCACAACAATTGATTCGTGGCTTCTTTCGAGTTTCGACGATGTTTTTTACGGTATTTAACAGTACTTAACAATACAGTTTCAAATTTGCCCTGAAAAAGTGAACTTGCAACGGAATGTTCGCAACGTATTATCACAGACACGATTGTAACTCGAAGAACTATAAATACACGTATATCATTAATAATTGTGTTACGCGTAATGCTATTTAAAACGCGTGTGAAATTTTTAGTGCGATATTTAACAGGTTATTCTAGTTAGTTTCACGTTACGCTCTCAAAGAGTTAAAAGTGCCAGGTTATAATTGTGCCATCTTGGAAAAAAACATCTTTGTTCGATGATACAATGGCAAGCGAAACTGATTTTCGAAACTCCGTGGATATAAAAATTATTACGATCGATTACGATCGACATCGATAACATTTGATTTTGATTTCAAGAGAATGATTCCAAATTTTTGATTTTGTCTCGTATAGAGTAAACAAAGCTTGAACAAAACAGTCTATACCCGTGGTTGAGACTAATGATCCGTCGTTGAGACTAATAAAAATCTCTTAATTAGTTTACTCAAAGAGTTTACCGCGGAGTGCTAAAACAACATCTCAAAGGCCAGAGAACAGAGACACCAGAGAGGCATCAGCTGGAACAAACTCTATCCATAAACTTGCCCGATCAGATCAGCGAACTTGAAATCTCCGTAATCTTCCGTGAAAGCTTACGGATAGCCTTAATTTAGACATTTCACTCGAAAGCACGATGCACGTCGATACTCGGGTCCGTCGATACCTCTTCCACCAGCTGTCTTCCACCTTGGAAAGCTCAAAGGCCGCGCTCGTGTTCGAACACTTGGAACAGACTGTACCTGAACGGTTTCCAGGCGTGTAGTAGCATGCTCATAGGCAGCGAGCGCTGGAATGGAAGTCGGCGGCGAGCCAGCGGACGAGGACGTGGACCGATCGATAGGCAGGCTCAGCACGACTTGCGGCATCGGCCGCCTTTCACAATCGCTCAACTCTAGCGTTCGCGACACGTTCGAAGCGACCACTGCTTCTGCAGACACTTACCACCTATCAAACGTCATCTGGACGGCGATCAAGGGCGTAGCGATTGTCAGCATTATCGTCACCGCTCTGGTAGGGAACGCGCTGGTGATCGCCAGCGTTAGAAGGCATCGGAAGCTCCGAGTGCCAACCAATCGATACGTGGTCAGCCTGGCAGCGGCCGACTTCCTCGTCGCGGTCTGCGCCATGTCTTTCAACGCATCTGTCGAGTTGACTGGCCGATGGATGTTCGGAAGGATCATGTGCGATGTGTGGAGCTCGTTGGACGTTTATTTCTCCACTGCCTCTATCCTTCATCTATGTTGCATCAGCGTGGATAGATATTATGCTATAGTCAGGCCGCTCGAGTATCCTGCCATCATGAGGAGGCTCACAGTGACCTGTATGCTGGGCAGTGCCTGGCTGCTGCCTGCTTTGATCAGTTTCATCCCTATATTTATGGGATGGTACACTACCGAAGAACATTTGGAAGAGTTGAGGAAGAATCCTCAGGTAGAGATATTGGATAGTTTTCTCGGCATCTTTGTTTCGACTTTCGAAAAATGTAATCCTTTTTTATCCGGTAGCGAAGGTTGGATAAAGACAAATTTTCCGTAATTATCTAGAAAGCTGTCGCCATCTTGAATTTCGATGACTTTTTTAATACGCGCTGTTGAGAACGTGATTGTGAACAACTTTCCTCCAATCTTTATGCAATCGCTGCTATTGAATACCGCTAAATTTCCATACATAGTATTACTATAATTACTATAATGCTGTACAATGGTATCCTCGCGTAACAGGTCGGTACGATAGTGCGACCCGATAGCCTAACAATTTTCATCCTGCGCGTTGATGTTAAATAGCGCGTATATCGAGTTTACGTTACGTTACGTTAGATATTATCAATGTTTTGTAATCGTACTCTTTAAAATTCGTTCCTCTCTTTATTCGAAATATGACAGTTTCGGTCAATAAGATTGCTATCGTACTATAATGGCTAATTGTACGACAATCAACAACGGTAGAATACGGTATCGGTACTCATCCACGAACATACTACCGATTTCTCACCATCACCCGTACTAGTAACTCTGTAACAACTGTACTACAGATCAGAGATTGGTTATTACCTTTCCTCTCCTTTCCTTTCCTTTCCTTTCCTTTTCTTTCCTTTCCTTTCCTTTTCTTTCCTTTCCTTTATTTTCTCAAGGAATGGAAACGCATTTATACCCACCAAGATGATATTGAGCAGTGTGAATTCATAAGGTGTGCGTAACATTCACTAAACACCGTTATCGTTACTTGGGAAGAAAAGAGGATGGCTTAGGACAGCCTAGAACAGTTTACACAGTCCTAAATGCATTCTGTATACATAACGATCTCTGTATAACGGAGAGCTGAAAAGATGATCAGGCAAAGGAATGGGGAACTGATTGCTTATCTTTGATAGACCTAACACAATCATAAGTGACGGACAGATAGCAGTATTGTGCATCTACGAGAAGAAGGTAAGACAAAGCAAAGGAATGTGGGTCTGATTGGTTATTTCTGAGAAACCCAATAAAATCAAGCGGATAAGCACGCATATTGGCCGAAAGTGTTACATATACGCATAGGATCGATGGTATAGTAACGATGGTTGACGGTGAGAGAAGACGTCATTCCGCTAATTATCTTTCCAGCTCAGTTCCGCACGATAAAAGCGATTGTTTGTTTCGAAGCGACCTTCTATTTTCATTCTTATTTTCCCATCGTATAAAAATAAACGCTGTAGAACGACCACAGCATTATGAGAATTTGAAGGAACTGAATTAGGATTCCTCCAGGATTGCCACTCTAAAAGAGTGGAATTCTATTACTTGGTGGTGAAGGTCGGGGAAAAAAAGAAAAAAGATTTTTCTTCTCAAAAATGGGATTGTTTCTTACGAATCTATATGTATCTGTAGGATTGGTTAGACAGGGGAGGAGGAGGATATTAATTATAATACCAAAGATTAATGACGATGAAACGCCAAGAAAGAGTCGTTCGTCGAAGCTTGTTAATTTTTACGATGGATTCTTTTACGTGATTTTTTACCGTTTTGTTAATTCGATGCTACATGATCGCGGTTCTCTGGTTCATCTTATCTTTCGCTGTTTCTCCTTCAAGTAAATTGCACCACTTACGTTCCGAAATATTCTCAAGATGGAGAGCAGTCTTGTCGCTTTTGCCAATATAATATTTTTCTGTTCGTTTGTATTCTACGATTTCCTTTCTCGATTTATTCTTTCCGTTCCCAATGTTTAAGATTAACTTTTAACGTTCGTCAACGTGGTAGGTTGTCTTACCAGATTTCTATATTCTTGTCTTTGCCCGTCATGATATCTCATCTCCAACTTGTACGTTAAATATCTTCTCGCGTCTATAAATTCTCTTGTTCTCCCCATTTTTATCCCTCTTAACTTTACTCAGAACCTCTCAGCTCTCCGTTCTTAAATCAATTCCGTCCAACGTCTATTTTCGATTTCACCGTTCTCGGTACTGTCAACTTCCTGTTCCTTTACTTTCAATTTCATTACTTCAACAATGAATTTTCCTACGTCTAACCGAGCTTCTCTCTTATCTTTAATTACTTCCTTACCATTAATTCCTTCCTTTTCATTTTCAATCTTCTTATTCCCCCTTAATCTTATTTATACTGTGATTTCTCCCAATGTTACAAGTATTTCTTTTTTCTCAACGCCGACTTGCTACCTTCTGTCAACTTTCGTTTTATCGTTTCTCGTGTAATTAATTTTCGTTTCCTTCTCACGATATTCCATGAAAGGTAGAGAGAAAAGGAAAGCGAAAAGAACACAAAATACAGAATTCTGTTTAAACGTTCAATCAGTATCTATATCAAAGATTCAATTCTTTAAACGAATATCTTAGTAATAACTATACAAAATATTCTGCATCTCCTAAAGTAGATTTTATACAATTTCGTTAACAGAGTATAGTTATCACAGCTATTTTTGTACAACCATTCCAGATATTTTTTTTTTTTTTTTTTTGGCAGTACATTGTATTAAAATTCCTCTTTTAACACATTTCACGCCGGTCACACAGCAATAGTTCCTTTTCGCGTTATCGTTCAACCGCTGCGCTGCTCGCATAAAAGTATATGTACAATCTCCTTTTTCATATTTAATAGTTGGAAAGTTACAGCAATTCTTTTACCGGCTACAATTTTTAATTGGAGTAGAAGAATTTCATAGAGAACGACGCGAAATCTTTTACTAACACGTATTTGCGTTTACTAGCACGAAATGATTAAATATGTTTAAAAGAAGTCGTACGTTATTTACTTTTCCAGCGCGTATTTAAAAGAAAACTAAAAAAAAAAAATTAAAAGATCCCCTTACCAATACTTGAAACGAAAAGAAGTCTTCTTGTAAATGGAAATATTATAAACTAAACTATTTATCTGAAAAATGTTATGGTTAAATCGAAATATCGGTCATAAACCGCAATCAGGTCTCCAACTATGAAATCATCCGGTTTTTACTTTTCAATCATCTTCTTACCCTTACAATAAAATGAGCTATACAGGAATGCGCCCCGGTTTGTATTCGCTGGATCATCATTTTTCACAATCAATAGAATATCCAAATACATCGGTGATTAAAAATTGATATTTTATACTATTTTCACGTTCGATGAAATATATCTGCTCCTATTTATTTATTTTTTCTTCTAGTTTTATTATTAGATGTAAAGATGACAATAGCATTGGATCCATGGTCCTTTCTTAAATAAATAGTTAAAAACAACACGGTAGCAAAAGTAACGTGGATAGTAAGAAAAAAAACAGCAAAAAAACAAAAAAAAAAAACATAAAAGATGGTATGATTTATACATCATTTTCCAATAATCGAAGCTGCTGTTAATAAGTTTCTGATTAATCGAGATTTTACCGCAAAATACCATCGAGGAAAGGAACTGAATGGCAGGTTGAAATATATTACTCCGATAATACAGCAGGTACAATGAACCGTTCGCACAATGGACGTTTCGTTAATCGAAATTCTCCCAGTGGTATCGACTTTCATATTTCTCTGTCCTTCGAACAGTAGCTCTTCCATAGTCAGTCTCTATGTGCTTATAGCGGTTTCTACAGACTTTATCGATTAAAATATCCTAGCATCGTTCGGCTTCAGTTTCTTTTCGTACTATTTTTCGTACTGTTTTTCGTACTGTTTTTGATGAAATATCGTTGCTACTAAAGTTGAAAGAAATTCTTGAATGAATTAATAATACGAATTAACGCATCTGAAATACGCTGATCGTTCAAAATAGAGCAAACTTCTAAGCTAATCGTCACTAAAATTTGTTTAAATACTTTTCCGAGCCATTTCTGCTCTTTCGAAGCCAAGACACAGCAAGATATACACGGACTTGAAACTTGAAACTTGAAACATCGGAACGTTTTAATGAAATTACGTGACCGATTCGTCTCGCTATTAAAAAGAAAACTGTTTTAAGATTAGAGAAAAGAAGTAGAGAAAAGAATTCGATCGAACTCTGCTTCTTTCAAAGAGATGCCAAATTTTCTCGAATACGTTCCAAATAGAGAGAAAGAAACTTGTTAGAAAATCCACTACGAGTTACTCAAATAAATTTATTTCAAAAATATCTTTCATTTACGATTATACATTTTCATAATTACTTATTACAAATTAAATTATATAGAATAAAACTGAAGGATATTCTAGTTTAGCCACAATCGATATTAACCGCGAATATATCTAAACGTGCGGACAAAATATATTTCCATCAAATTAGTCAAAGATTCGACTTCACCACCAGAGATACGAAATAAAAGATTGCATTTAAGGATCCGTCACTTTCAAAGTTCTCATACAAATTCCAAGCAAAATAGTTTATTTATTTCTTCAAAAAAACACGCAGATATAAAAATATTCTTTGCCTACTACAATCAGACCTATCCTTGAGCTCCTCCTCCCTATGTGACAGACTCGATCCGGCGATCCGGCGATCCGGCGATCCGGCGATCCGGCGATCCGGCGATTAGGCGATCCTTGCGATCCGGCGATCCTGCGATCCTGCGATCCGGCGACCCGCGATGAAAATAACAACGACCTCTAACAATAACATCCAACCTTCGATTAAGTGCTTCGTAAGATACAACGCGAATTCTTAAAAAGGAAAAAAAAAAAAAAAAATGAAAAAGAGAAAAACGTAATACAAAGCAAACCACGAATTCCTCGCAATTCTCTTTATTAAAAGAAAGATATTGACACTTTGTGCGTGTGTCGATGAATCAGGTGTGCAAGTTCGAGGTGAATCGACCGTATGCGGTGATTAGTTCCTCGGTTTCCTTCTGGATCCCCGGTCTCGTGATGATCGTGATGTACTGCAAGATCTACAAGGAGGCTGTTCGTCAAAGGGAGGCGCTCAGCCGTGCCTCTAGCAATACCGTCCTAAACAGCGTTCACTTGCATCGGGCGTCCACCTCGAGACATCATTCCAGGGCGTCCCATCAGTTGTTGCTGCATCCGAGCGACGCCAGTGACTTTGGCAGACCTGTGTCTTACAGAACCGCCGCAGAGTTGAACATGGAGAACGGTGAGTGAACACGCGGCTAGTGAAACATCAAAGTTTCCCCTCTACATATAAGTACTACGTCTTTGAATACGGACGGTATGTTTGACAGGTTTACGGACAGCCTCGGTTTAAGGACTGCACCGATCTTACGGTACGGACGAAACATATTATTAGTGTTGCAATCAGCACGAGTGCTGAAAATTTGCTAATTTAGAATATAAGTACGACAGGGCTTGCATTATCCGAACTCTAATTGCTCAGAGAAAAGTTGGATTACTGAATTTTTCGGATAATAGAACGAGTAAAATTGCGATTTCGTTTCATACGAAAAGCGATATATAGATCTCACCTACGGCTCTACGTTATAATACACAATTAATAAGTAAGTATTAGGTCATTTTTGTGCATCATACCGTCTGTACTACATACGGTCGTTCCTATTGCTAATTGTTGCAAATGCTATCGATTCGTTATTACTCGTCGCTGTTTTCGCTGCTGTTAAATCTCCTTTTCATTCGTTCAATAATTCATCGTATCACTCGCATGTTGAATCGAAAACTATAATCTGATCGATGAATACACAGAGGGTATGATATAGTTAACTATGTATATTTAAAATATTCGTTTCCTTTTACCGTTCGATGTTGTTCGATTGTTGTTAATAATCGAACGTCCGAATAGGTTCTATACTCTGTATCAGTTTCAAGTTTAAACCTTGGCATCTGCTGTACGACGGCGATGGACTAACGGACTGACTAATTTAATGAACCACCAAGTAATGAATTGAAACATTCGTCACTGAGTATACATTGTGAAATAACTTTGATATAAATAACACATGATTCTTCGAACGACACATGATTTATTGATATAAATAATAAATAAATATACATTTCTTCTAGCATATTGCGATGCATTCTAGACATTCTATAATTCCTTCTTGATTCCTTCGTAAATAAATAATGATTAATTATTAAACATACCGAGTTTCTTCTCAACTAAATTAAACTAAATTGATATTATAAAATTATACGAAATTAGTATAAATGAATAGTATAATGAATAAATTTGTCGAATTTGTTCTTGCGATTCAACAACTATTTCCAAAAACTTAAAATACATAAATAAATGTAAATAAATAATGAACGTACAAACATTTATTTCGTCTTAATATACGATCACATGAAGATAAAATCGGTACAGATAATAAATAAACGAGCGAAATTTCATCGCTCGATTTTTGTCGCTAATTCCCCGATCATTCTTACAGAAATAAGCGAAGAAGTACTAAATATGTACGAGTTCGTTCGTTATTAAGACGACACGATTGTTATAGAAATATCATATTACTATAAATAACACATGGATTTAGGTTATTTATACAGGAATAAATAATATACAATGGATTTAGGTTATTTATACAGGAATAAATAATATACAAACAATAAGAGTTTCTCTCGCATTTTTTCGTACGTTTTCGAAAACTCGATCATTCTTCCCAGAATCTTGCTAATAAAAGCAGCTTATTCTAGCTTTAGCTGCCAAAACAGCGTCAGGTCACACTATCAGCGTCAACGATAGCCGATCGTCTGTTTCCACTGCCGGTGTATTTCTTCATTTTTATTCAATAAGCTCTCTTTCTTTTCCTACTTCTGGCGAAACCCAATATTTTCTTGTCGCCTTGCACGCAGGATCCTGGATTCGCGTTATTTATCGAGGATCGTGAATAACGCCAACGTTCTTCATCCCCTATCATCTTGTCACCATTGCTGATCGTACGAAAGAAAATCGTAAATCTGTAGTTTCGACGTTCAACACGTCGTACATTATGACGCGAGATTGCCATTCTATCCGTTTCTCAATTGTTTGTTAACGTAGCTAGAAGGTAGATACGATGGACATCGAAGAACTTTTGCTTGCTGGTGAGAGAGTATGTCATCAGACACGCGTGTAAACCATGGGTTTCTCGAGTCTCGGCGCGTTTTACTTTTCGGGGATGGATATCGACGTGCTACAAACACCTCGAGGAAATAGGATTCAAGAATAGATATTTTTTTCACTTAGTAATTATTCGTTCTAACGAATGCTCAACTTTGGACATTTTACATCCTTCTGCATATTATATACCACGTTCTGTGCATTTGTATATCTTTAAATTTCTCATAAATAATACATACATGTCTACGTAAACATCTACCGATAACCCACGAAATTACAGTGACCGTTGCCAAAGTGTAATCACTGTAACATGTAACAACAAAAATCCTTTTGCTGACGATTGAATTCGAGCGTTTCCTTTCGTTTCCCTTCGAATCTGCAATTTCACTCTTGACGGAACGTTCTTCGGAACGAAGATGGCATGCACGCGGACGGGCAAACGTTGGGTCGCTTTTAATATCGAATGGAAATCGCAGTCAAAGCGAAGGGGAACGAGAATAATCGTGGAACGCGTCGCTGAAAAAACGCGGGGCCGCAACTTTCGCCGCGATTTACCACTCGTGCCGTAATAATACATTCCAACGGTACCCATTATGTATTGCTCGATCAGAAATGACGTACGATTGATGTCGAAATTACCCGGGACTGGATACCACGTGTAATTTTTCCATCCTTCCATATCCCTTTTTTCCGCTGCTTCGTCGATGGTTATGCCACTTCGTTTGGAATAAAAATCGAAACGATCGGATCTTGTTCCAGGCGTGTTGCTATCATTTATATACAGGGCGGTCCTGTTCATCTACGATAAGCTCTATGGCCATGGAACGGTAGAGGACAGAAAATTAAGTAAAACTGAATTAAAAAATTAAAAATTAAAATTGACTTTGAATGTATGATCCAGTGCGATTCGCGTTAAATTCGTATTATTACTTGGAAGCTGTTATTCGTGTAAGAATTTGTAAAAATTCGATACATATATACGTAGGAAAATGTATTAACCTATTTATATGGAAAATTAGTCTGAAAGATGTTTGAAATTGTAGAACTCTTCAAACGTCGATGTCAGTTATCTTTCGAAACTGTAATCGTTACTACGATCACTCTGCGATACATACTGAGATTAACATATCTTCTAAACTAAAGATTTCGAAACCGTTCGCTTTTCACGCAAACCAATTTTTTTATACAGTGGCTACGCAAATAACATGTATCATGTTTATCAATAACATGTATGCTTTGTACCTAATTCTGTATCTACGTATGCTTTTTCTACTATACCTGCATATACCTTGCATATACCTGCATATACGTATATCAGAATATGAGAATTTTCATTCATTTCTTACATATTTTAAGCTGCTTGACACGTTTTATTACTTTATATTAAAATACTAAAATTTTGATTTATTTTCTACTTTTCTGTTTCTTTTTCTATCATAAGCCATTTCCAAATTTCCCGATATATATTTCTCAAAATAGGAGAAATTTTATCTTAAGATCCGCTGTCCGCTTTTATTTATCGCTATTATTATTAATTATAAGACGATCAAAATAAGAGAACAAAGACCTTGTTTATCGACCCTCGAATCGAGCACATTACCGTTTTAAGTCATTTGCACAGATGTGTATGTGATCGACTTAATACGCCGTGTCGCGACGTTTCGTGGACGCAATTGGACAGGCAGACGAGTAAAAACGTTTTCTCGGTACCGACACCGACCGCAGTCAAGGAGAAACTCGAGCCCGATGGGAACCAAGTCGCTTCGCAAGGTGCCAATCATTGTAATGGAAATAAATATCCCCTTCAGCTTGTATGTACAGCAGTTGGATAGTTTTTGGACGAGTTTGCTGTTGCAGTTTCCATCACAGTATCTGGCAGGCGAGAAATTTCGTCTCGGCTGTCGCGTCGATGTATTTACGTCTAAATTTATTACGCCTAAATTAACGCCACTGGGAGATTCGCCGCTCGTAATAAACGCACCATTTGTTATCCTTGCCGAAAACGTCGATCCGAGCGCAACAAACGCCGACAAAAAAAAGAAAAAAAGAAAAAAAGAAAAAAAAAAGAAAAAAAAAACGAACGACAGAAAGCGATTTAGTTGCGGTATGCCAACATATTTTCGCTGATTTATCGGCGTTTGCGTTTCTAACGACGGGGGAAGAATGGGAATTACGGTATACGATATTAAAGAATACAATAAAAATGCTTCATGTCATTTCGATATTATTTATCATTTAATCACTGCTTGTATGAAACTCACTGCACTTTTCATCTATTGATATCGAATCCATTTTCAATTACAACGATTTTCCAAAATATTAAAAATAATTGTAACTGCCATATAATTGATAAGTAATTTTATATTTTAGTAATGCAGGGTAATAAAAAGAATTTTAGCTAATGAAACAAATGTAGATTGCGAACACATGGCGCGATGTTCAAAGAATGATCGCGACACAACACACTCTCAAACAGGAATAAAAGTATTCTTAAAAGAAGACAAAAAAAAAAAAAAAAAATACTCTTTTCCTCTAAATGAAATAGCCCGTAAACAGGGTAGAAAAAATTCCGACTAAAGGATCGTTCTTAAACGTCAGAGTAGCCGCTATCATCTGCCCATTATCCGATAAATGCGACTGTTTGTCCCTTGCTGGCCGTCCCCATGCTAGATTATGTTACAATTTCAGCCACCATACGCAACAACGGCAACCTGTTCTGCCATCGCTACTGCGATATTTTACGCGGCCGGGGATCTCATTATCATCGGCAATATTTAAACCGATGATGTCGTCCCCGCCGCGCGATAAATCGAAAACACTGCACGTTATATAAATACAGCGACGTCGACTGGTGACAGCGATGCATGAATCTTCCACGAACGATCCACGTCACGATGGAGAACAGCCAGACGGAAATGTTGCCAAGACTTTACGATCTCACTGTTACTATTGTCTTTTACGCTTTGGATCTCACGGTTTATAAAACGATGGAGAGCTACTTAACGGTACTTCCAGTGAAATAAACTCGCATAATTGTGTAAAAATATTTTTCACTGTCATTTTCAACGTCGAACGTGTACAGTGAACGTACAGTGAACTTACAGTCGTTTAGCGGAGGATTTATATTATTATTATTATTATTATTATTATTATTATTATTATTATTATTATTAAGTATTTAAGAGTTCCTCTCTGTATTCTGTTCCTTTCGAAACAAAGCCAAGCCGCTTAGTGTTGCTCGTCTCGAAGGAAAACTGCGTTTAATACGATTATTATTAATATATTTCTAAGAGGAATTTAAACAAAAATCAAAACATTAAAAAACTTTTTAAATAGTTTGTCCGAACAGATAGTTGGACATTACCGATGTCTAATTTACGTAAGGCAGGTGGAGCTAATTTTCGTCAACAAATTGCACATACGTGGTTCAACCATAAGTTACCATGGATATTTTAACGATACCGGAGGTCGTCGTGTTTACTTGGTCGTTCGATCGTACGCGTATCGTATACAGCGCGTCACAGGACTTTTTATGGACCACGATAAACGTCGTATCACTCAAAACCGAAATTATTATTTGTTTAGATATTATTGCCTGAGGACATTTATGTCGCGCTTGCACGTAAACTCGTTGTTCTCTAGTATGCTCTTGCTCACTGGAATTGTAGACATACCGAGTAGACATCAGGGTTATCGACATTACTCGGATTAAGTACTATGTATATCAAATTTAGGCACATCTTTGGTCGCAATTACCGTCGTGGTTGCTGGCAATTGGTAATCGACTCATGCAATTCTACAGCCTTCGCGTTTCTATGATTCCGACGAACCCTGCCACCGGATCCACGATTCATATTTCCATAGGATAGTAACAATCAGTATGTCTGAATCAGAATCTATATATACTACGTTATACGTATACATGCACTGACTACAGAAAGCATCGGCACTATTCTATCATTCTATTTACTATATCACTTACGTACTAATCTAATTACACTCACACGTATCAAGTCTCGTGTAATTTAGCATCGTTGTTTCGCTGTATGATTACACAAATTTAATACTACGAAAATGAAACGTAAAACCTGATTAAAAAACGTTTTACTGAAAAAATTCTATTTATCGAATAACCTAACCAACTATAGCTGACCTACCGTACAATTTTATACCTTGTAAATTTAATATCTGTTCTTCGCGTAGATACTTCAATTCTAATCAGGAATAACATTCTTTCGAATCTATTAAAACTGTAAAAGTAATTCAATGACTTTCAACGACTGGCGATGAATTGGATAGAAAGAGGGATTAAGAACTCAGGTTGAAGAACTCGATACTTTCGCTTGTATAACGATGATCGATAGAATTCAAGTTACGCTATTACAGCTACTGGCACGACTGACCAAAGCATCGATAATGACCTAAATACAGCAGAGGCGCGCTGAATAATTGAAATCCGAGCAAAAGTAAGTTTTACGCCGCTGCGGAATTATGTAGGTGGTACACTTGATGCTGCGTGTTCCGTAACGAGAACTTTCTTTTTGCAGTATCAGATATCGATACTGCAAACTTTGTTGCATAAGACGTAATTGTTAACATAATTGCTCTCTACCATACGTATTTCCCTGTTTCCTGTTGAAGGTTTGAGGAATCGAATATAGATAGTATTTAGTATTTAGATGACACTGATTAATTCACGAGAATAGTTTAACACATTGGCTTTAACATCGTGAGTATTGTAATAGAACAGAGATATACGATTCATACATGTTTAACTCGTCTGTTGCGAAATTGGACTTGTGCCATTTTCAAGAACAGTAGAAAAACAAGGGGAAAGAGAACAGCAGCACGACTGTTTGTCGTTGTCAACTCGTGTTAGATATTAATAATGATTATTTTATAGATATAGTTACTAATAACGTTATAATAACGATACTAATAACGTTATTGGGACAAACTTTCCTTCAAAAATATTCAATGACACTTACGAGACGTCGTTTGATACAAAAGGAACAAAAAGCAAATGTACGTTCAAAAAGTACACGGTAGTAGTAGCGCAAATCGGTACAAGTTGTTTTACTTTTTAAATACCTCTGTACATGTTGAAGTTTGAACGAAATCATACTCAAATGGGAGATTTCGTTCGATTTATTTATTCGTGCACCGTTGTTTCACGACGCAACTTCTATCAAACGTCTTCTTCGTGTATCTCGTCTTCTTTGTGAACTAGGAGAATTTCTTTCGATATAAACGTTCGTTCGACGCGAACGTTTATAAATAACGAGATAACGAGATCGCCATAACGTGGATCATCCCTCCCAAAGATACATTTCTCATCGATCATACCGAAGAAACGAAAACCGAAAATCTTAATATTTTACATCGAAAACATCCCATATACCTATATATGTGTATATATGTACATATAGGTATATGGGATATAAACCCCTCGGACTATAATCATAAACACGAGCACTTTGTACGAGTGGTTCCAATATTTAAAGACCTTATTCTTAGTTTGCACGATACAATTCGAACAATATCGTACAATACTTGATGTTCATTAGATCCAAGTATATTAAAATTTCGTATCATTTGCAATTAGCAGTACCGTCATATGGCTACTAACTACTAAGAGCTTGATTCTGTGAAAATGACGATGCATAAAATTTGATTAAATATCAGCGTTTCATCGAAGCATAAGGATGCGTGTTAATAATTTTTCTAGACACATAATTAAGCGAGTAATTTTTGTTAATAATGTCAGATAGTTAATTAACATAGCCTTAACGCATAGCATCAAAACAAGTCGAGAATCCTGGTCAAACAGCATCGTCGTGACTCGTGAATCCTTCCCGTAGGAGTCGACGCGCTTTTTTTCACATATACGTCGCAGATTTTAACGAACCGAGAAGCCTATTTAGAAACTGACCCAGAAAGCGGGTGCACAAAGGCGACTAGTCGTACATACGCGAGACCTTCGTGAAATCTTCCCAGATGCAAGCGGACAGAAAAAACAGATATAATCGAGAAAGAGAGAAACGAAGAAAACCGCAGCGAAATCCTTGACGGTTCGGTGAACGTTGTGCGATACACGGACGGGCACGTTTGCGAAAATACGCTTGTGTACCTTTCAATTCTTCGTACTGCTGCATCTTACAAGTATGTATTTGGACGCACTGGTCAATTTCCAGCAACCGCACACGAATATTAGCAGAACATACACGTATTCCTTATATATATATATATATATATATATATATATATATATATATATATAAAAGTAACAAGAAATTGTAGAAGAACAACATTTTTTCGTCCAAGATTTAGATTCTCCGCGAGAAGAACGAGTTTGAAAATTTGTCCGAAACTATACTTAAACTTGGCTAATTACCGTGGTATTGGTAAATAATGGACAGAAAATTATGCTGTATACGAAGATAAGAAATGTTGGAAACGAGTATAAAATAACGTAATATAACTTTCTGTATCCATTCGCATCGATGATGATTAACGTAGTCCGGCACATAGCAGTCCGATGAAACATCTTTACCGATTGCCTCGCGTAAAAGAAACAATATAAGCCGTACTGCTTTTACTCCTTTAAGCCTTTACTCCTTCGTTGTCGTTCCAGTGTCGCTCGGCACCGTCGTCGGCGAGAGCTCCGACACTGCAAGAAAAATGTTTCCTTTCCCGCCTTCCTTTGTTTTCTCACCACCGATGATTGATTCTCCGATCTCTGCACTTTTATTCCATCTGCTCTTTTGGTTTAGAAACGAACTTGTCAAGTCGCTGGAAGAATAGCGCGGTACTGTTTTAATTTTAGGTTTCAAGTTTTAACTTGTGCCGAGCAAATGGTGGATAATTACTACAAATTGGGGATAATTACTACAACTTTTGGGGATGTAGCGAGAATGAGTCGGGGATTATGACATTCGGGAATATTTGGATTGAATATCTGTGATCGATGTGGAAATTTAGCTTGGTAATTATTGCAGGAAATCGAGCGATTTGTCGACTTTTATCAACGACTTTTATAAACGTTGAAAAGATTTCAATGCGTAATTCCTCGTGGAACTTTCTATTTGCACCATTCTTTTTCATCTTGCTGAAAGAAACTGTAGAATTATTTATAAAAAATTTAAAAATGCACACAGGAACGCTAAAACGTATAAAACGTTCCAAATGTAATATTCCGTATAATATTTAGGGTGCAAAATGTATCTCTTGTTAGAATCTGTTTCTTTATTCGTAGCCAGAAAAAAAGACAAAGATGAAAAAGAAGAACAGCAAAAAGAGAAAAAATAGAAGAAGCATGGAGAGGTTTTTGCTTATTTTCCATTAATTACGAATATTTTTCTCGCAAATAAGCAAAAAGACACAACAAGTAAGAAAAAGAAACTGAATAAATTTATTTCAAATAAATATCCTATTACTTTTGAAAGGTATCACACGAGATTTATAGGCATAGACAACGAGCAATTAATTAAACAAATATTATCGTTACATGGTAGCTCATTATAAATACAAATAATATATATTACTCGCAGATATTTCGCGTTTACATATATGCTTTAGTTACATATTATATCATTAGCCTATAATATATATCGCTGAACTAATTGCATTAAGGTAGTACTTAATACAGAAAGTTAACAAGCCTTATACAGATAAATATGCCAAGTCATCATAGAATTTCCAAACTTCTAGCCAAATATTTCTAAGAACGATTCCTACCATTCGATTCTAAAACACAAACACAAATATAATAGTGACATCAACGTTTCAAGATTCACGCCTGCTACTCCCTCAAAAAGAAGGGTATCGTATTCCAAAAACGTGTACGATCCAATTACTAGCTTACCCATCAATCCACGAACAACAAGTCACTGCCATAAAACAACCACAGAAAATTGTACCTAATCCGTTTCAATTCTCGTTATACAAGTAATACGATCATCAACTGAAATCGACCCTCGAAACAAGCCTGCTCATCTCCAACCTTCGTCCGTAAGTAGAAAACGACGGTTGCTCGAATAATTAAAACATTTTCCCTCCATATGTAACACCGTGACAAAGAAGTCGGAAACGACGAAGACGAAGAATTTTGCCGGTTCTCTCGGTTTGAAACCACGGCGTCTAACAGAGCGAAAGATGATTCTGAAGAACCAGCTTGCGAACGGCAAAAGGTTGTGGGGGGAGGGGGAGGCGGTTGGGGGGGGGGAGAGAAGTGGCATGAACGGGAGGAACGCGAGAAAGAAGGAGAACAGGGGTTGCACGGGGATGCGCGACGGGGTGGCAGCAGGGATTTGATCTCTCGCAGGCTGCGGTATAGGGTAGGTCAGTGAACGCGGTTCCAGCAGG
Organism: Bombus dahlbomii; assembly: GCA_037178635.1. NCBI lineage: Eukaryota > Metazoa > Arthropoda > Insecta > Hymenoptera > Apidae > Bombus > Bombus dahlbomii. The sequence continues at coordinate 11,925,829 of CM074113.1, forward strand.
CAGCTCCAACGGGAACACCCCGGGACACCCTCGCCCTCCTCGCTCGCTCGCTCGCTCGCTCGCTCGATATCTGGAAACGACGCCTGCAAGCTCCACAGGAAAGAGGGGGGGGGGGACGCTAGAAGCCATGGATAGAAAATAGACTTGAAATTGAAACGCTACGAATCGTTTCTACGACGTCGCGTACAATTAGAATGTGTTAATTAGATATTTAGGGATGAAGAATGGACGAAAAACGGACGAGTGGAAACGATTAGGATTTGGTTTGCATTAGCATCGGAGTAGTTGAAACATGTGTCAAAATTTTGCGAGAGCGCCAAGTACCGGTGTTCTTTAAGCTAATTAACTCGCTTTAATGTGTACATGCATTGAAGCGTTTATTTAGATAATTGGACTTTCTTTCGTCCGCTTTCTAACTTTTTAACGTTGTTGAAATTTCACGTTTACTCCTTTCTTTATTATTCAATTTTTTTTTCTTCTCTCCTTTTTCTTTCTCTTTTTTTTTTTCTTTTTCTTTTTCTTTTCTAGCAAACACAGCGATCAGGGATTAGAGAAGACTCGATATGCTCTGAAAACGTATTTTTTTCAGAATCTCTTACTTTCAGAATAAGTTCTTCTTAATCTTACGACGGGATATTATCCATCTCCTCGAATTCTAACAAAAATAGAAACAAACTAGACGATAAATCATAAGTAGAATAAATTATTTTCATAATATCATTGTAATATTTTTTCTATGGCGTACAATTTTTTATTATGGTATTTAGCGAATTTCCTTTCGCTATTTTTATAGTATATCACGGTATTGTACGATATTCTTTTTTTATTATCGATGCACTGAAATGATGAAAAGTATCGATACCACCTCGATGCCAATGTCTCTTCTACCTTGCGTTGCCTCGTGAATGCTAGTGCAAATCATTTTTCGTCGAAGTTTTCTCATCAACGTTATTTGGTATTCGATATTTGTAGCATTCAAAATTTCGAAAATTAGTATTGGTTTGTAAATCTAGCGTAAATCTATGTAATAAAGCGTCGTCGGAAACGTGTGACCTCGCGTGAACGAGACCTATTCACGATAGCAACAGAATAAATCTGTGAAATCTTTCAAAGGCAGACACATCGCATTTTACGAGAAGTATGAAGGCCATCGTGATAAAGGAACGCAGCTAGAAACGGAGAAATAACGACGGTCGTCGCCGCTTTTGATCCTACCGGATCATTTATGAATTGGGAGTTGAGCGAGGAAATCGTAGACGAGATATAAGATCTTCTTTTGAAGAACACGTACGCTGATTCTATCGACGAATCCTGACAAGAAAGAACATCGGTGAAAAGACGAGCAGCAGGCGCTATCTATGAACGATAGGCTGAATACAGAATAGGCTTTTGGGAAGAAATTAGGCCAGCCGACGAACGCACGGGATAGAAAATTTTCTAGAAACAGAGCTGGATGAAGTGACGACGAAGGTACAAGATCTATCTGCTCCATCTAGCTAGATTAAATTTACATAAAGAATAAGACATCCTTCGAAGAAGCTTCGTTTCCGGTTGTAGATTTGCCGTGCAGATTGAATAGTCTGTTAGTCAGGATTTCGATGAATTTGAGAATTGGGTCGTTACAGGGTATGCCGCGAGAAAGGATGTTTAAATGTTTTACCAACGGACGACGGACGATGTTACGTTGAAAAGATGCGACTTCGAGGTCGAGCCGACGGACGTTTTTATTACGTAATCTCTTGATTGTTGCCATATTATATGCAGTGCGTTATTCAGAATGTTTCAGTAAGGTGTAAACTAGTGTCAAAACTAAAGGGGGTTACGAGGGTTAGCTTATTAAGCGAGGATAGTGAATTGAATGTTTCAAAATCTATTACATTGATGCAAATACTAGTTACGTATATGGCGAAAATTATCATTGAACGCACATTCATATTTCCGCAGCTTAGATACGCAGTACATATAATAACGGTAAAATATAACTTTTCAATCAAATAAAATTCCTTTATCTTAATACATTATTCTTTGTTAAAACAGACATTTCTAGTCCAAGTAACGATTCCTTTATTCATTTTCTGCCTATTTAATCTGTAAATTACACCGAATCATAATGCGTTTACAACGAATCAAATGCTTCATCAGCTAATCACGAACGTCGTTGATTGCTAATCGATGACAATTTAAGGCATACGGTTATTCATTAGTTGTGCGTGGTAGCGAAACAAACGATAGGTAATTCAGCAAGCAGTTTCAGCTGTCGGAATCGTAATTCACCGTTGTATTCTACGCACACACGTCCATCGCGACCCATACCCCGATGCGAACTATAATAATACGATATGACAGACGACACCATGGAAAATGTTCGAACAAAACGACTGCGATTTCCATTTACATCGACGCTTCTATCGACTGAATATATTCAGCGTAGCTTTACACGACGTGATAAATATCGTAACGATAAAAACGACACTCGCTGTTACAACCAAGTTTTACAGTGTGCCTCTACAATCTTGGATGCCAACAGATATTTCTTTTATATTTAAATCTTGAGTGCCTATCTGGTGGAGTTAATTGTCAAGAGAGCAGCCGAAATTTAAAATTAAAACTGACAATGGTCGTAACGTTCTTCCTCGTAATACCAATAACGATCAATTAAGAGAATGGCGAACGATTTCTCACGATCGACTTTACATTTGCTCTCGATAGTCACAGCAGACAGTGTCGGATTTTTCTTCCGGTCGAGGATCGACAGCAGATAGACGGTTTCCGTCTGGAGCGTCGACGTGACCGGCAAGGACAGATCGCTCGATTTCTCTCAGACCATCTCTGAGTCGCGTCGTGTCTTTAATAACAAAAGCGGTGAGAAAGAATGACATTAATTCTCAGCGTCTAATGCAATTTGTTATGCGACAAACTACGCCGAAGAAAAGCATTGGGTTTCAAACTCTTCTTCTTCTTCTTCTTCTTCTTCTTCTTCTTCTTCGTCGTCGCTGCTAGTCAATCTTTCCTTGGTCCCTTCGTCGTCGAGAAGATTGATTCGATATACGACTCCGTAAAAAGTATCTTCCCGGTTTTACTTTTCTTTAAAGGAAGACGAAGGGGAAACGGGAGCCAAAGAAGAGGAGGAAGGGGTAAATACGAGGATGAGAATAAAAGTGGAAGACGAATCTCATTAAGTTCGCGACTGAAAGCTCTGAAACAGAATCACCAGAGACTTTATTAGCTCAGATTTTACGAATCGACATTGTCGATGTACGTTAATGCGATATTCTTTTCTTTTCTTTTTTTTTTTTTTTCTTTTTCTTTATTCATGAACATTCATGGGGATTCGTAGGTTTGAATTCCTTGGTGAAGCTGGGTAGCGAATTTTGAGAAAGAAAAAAATCTTTTTCGTAAAGTCTTAGCCAACATGAGAGATAAAAGGAATTTCTGAAAGGTACTTACTACTTCTTGATAATTCGTGGTTCGGTTTATTTAGACTTGTATTTCTTCAAGACGTTCGTCTTGGTCTACGATGACTGTGTTTATCTAGTAAATTTGTTGTGAATCGAGCAACAGAATATTATAAATTCTGAAAGTAGAAAGGCGAACAAAAGAAAGTTCAAAGAATAATAAGTATAATTACTTACATAAGTGAAATTGCAATCTTTCCCCGCAAATCCAATCAACTACCAATATGAATAGAACGTAACTCGCACGAGCGTTCGTTCTTCGTATGAATTTAGTCGGTCGAGTTCCTAAAACGCAGGACGTGTCCGTTGAAAGTCGTCCTAAAGTGTCGCCTCTACCTCTAAGAACCTCTTACTGCTTAATCGACTCGCAACAGACACGAATCTCCTGCAGCATTCGATCTTGAATAACATTTCGACAATGGCGGCGGACACGTTAGATATGTATTGAATTCGACGATCGTCGTTGTGTTTTGTGTTTGCCCCCACCTAACTACTCGAACAATGAGAATCTTGATGGTAATATCAACTAGTTACACATTTCGAATGTACGACGAGTCGAGAAAGTGGGAAATAAGTAAGTATTCCACTTACTTGCAGTTTTTTTCGACTGTACGCTTATACGATCGATTTCATCCTTTAAATTAGCGTACCACATTTCTAATAATAAGAGACCGGTAAGAAATCGTTTGGTTCTTGCTATCTCTCTCTCTATCTATCTACGTATCTATCTATCTATCTATCTATCTATCTATCTATCTATCTATCTATCTATCTGTCTATCTATCTATCTATCTATCTAATCTTAAACCGTACTTTTGAATACATGTATAATGCTATAACTTGTAATATTTCTAATACAAATAATTAATATCACAACGATGAAAGAATTTTCTATCGTTATACCGCGCATATGTATGTTTGGTTGTTAGTGTTGTTAGTACTTCTAACAACACTAATAACTAACCAAGTTCTTCAGCTTTCCGTAAAAATCCTTTTGTTTAATAGCTTACTAATTTAATAATAGTACTAATAGTTTTTCCACACGAATAATAGATTCATAATTTTTTATGACAGTCTATGGTCAGAGATGATTGCCATGTTTCAGCGAATGATTTAATTTTCCACCGTCTGGATATCAAATAACAATGACACTTTTTAGAGTCGCCGAAGCTGAAAACGAGGGTCGTTTTCCAGAGAAGTAAGGCGTACAAAATTTCGATCCACCTGTTGATGTGTAACGCTCTCCTGGCTTTTGACGATACTTCTTTTAAAAATCGACATTGTATGTTCGTTACTCTGCGTGCATTTGAATCATGGATATCGGATTAGGTTTTGGTTATTTCGTATTTTCCGTTCGCGACGCCGTAAGGTGGTGGCCAGTTGGATGACGATCTTTTACAGAAAGCGGCAGGTGGTAAACGGCGTAATTGACATTTGGACCAAACTCAATAGATCAGTGATATTCATTTTTAATCGAGTTATAACTAACAGACATTTCTTACAGTCTGGCGTGTATGCATTTGCGCCACAAGGTTTTCATCGAATGGATCGGCAGAACATCCAAGCTTGTCCAATTGTCGTTTATGCTATACATACTATACGCTATGGACAAAAGATGGGAGTTCGGCTTGGATAAAGTCATTATATTCGGCCGTTGCGACGCTTTTTAAGCTGCTTGATAACCAATACTAACGCATACGCTGCTACCGGCGCAAAATTATTATTAGTAAGGCTGTGTTATACATGCAGGAAGAAAGTGTTCAAAACGTTGATTTCTATAACGTATTTGAAAATTATAGAAATCAAAGAGGTGACCAGTACCTCTAACTAATTTGTCAGATTTCCACTTAGGCTCCATTTCTTTTCAGTTATGTTCATAAAAATACATAGAAGTGTGACAAAATCCGCAATCCAGTAACAATTATAATTATATTGAAAAAATGTATATAATATAGGTATACATAAGTAAATAAGTCGAAACTGCAATAATCCTCGACCCAACGGAAATTGCAAAATAACAATTACATCGCAACTAGCAATTTTACGTCACGCCACGATTACTTTGCAAAAGTAACAAGATAAATGGCCCACGATCGATATTTGTAATTAAAACAATTTACGAATGCTTGTGCGATTCACTGCAGTCAGACAAAAGCAACGTGGTAATCCTCGTTCAACTAGAACCGCATACTGTCCGAAAGTGGGACAATGTCGTTTCCTTAAAGTCAGGTGCGTCGTGTATCCGTCGTGTCTCTTCACTCTCCAACTCTCCATGCGTAATTTCGCAGAGGCATACGCGCTTCCACTCGCCAATTACACCACGTTACCAGCACGATTACGAGGACAACCAGACCGAATGGTTTTTGCACCGGTTCACAATGGTTACAATCACCTGACATCTTGCAACGTACTCGAGATACGTGGTAATTGAATCAAGGATGGAAGCCATTCAGGTTCTCATGTAAATTCGGAGGATTATTTTTTCTTTTTTTTTTTTCTCTCTCTTTCTTTCTTTTCTTGTTCATTTGGAGAATTTTGAGGTTGCAGTGGCTCGTCGGGTTTTGCTTTTTGAAGAATGGTGAATGTATTATACCAGGTTGTGTAATAAGTAGACTACGGATATTTGTACAAATTCCTAGTTCTACCAATATATTCATTTGACTATTCTATTCTTATTATTCTTGTTATATTCTTGTCGTGTATTACAAGCTTAGGTAATAATAAGGTTACAAATATAAGTAAGGAAGTAATAACGTTACAAAAAAAAAAAAAAAAAAGAAAAAAAAGTATACGAGGAGATATATACGTGTAGAAGTATCAAATAACGATCATCTTTCTTTGATACAGCGTTGATTTACAACGAGTCTTATCCTTTCGAGTCTTATTTCCATCTTTGCTACTGCTAATAGCGACTAATATCGCACTGTCCTAACCGAAGGTATACTGTTTAGGGTTCGAGGCAAATTGCTCTAATTCTCGTTGCACTCTGTATCAAGTAGCGTTAATTCTAAGCTGCGAAGTAAATATACGATATACGATATATACGATATGACTGACATGCTGGATTAAAGGAAGAAACAAATCTCAAATAATTATTTGCTTATTATACGATTTTCTTTTATAAAATTGCAAGAAACAACTGCAAAAACGTGTTGGTTTTCAATTAATTTCACCGTATCACCATACATTGTTCGAAATACATTGTTCGCACAGTAAGAAAAAGTATAAAAAGTTTTAACGTAGCCATAGCATCCGAAATAAGAGGTTACGCGGTTACTGTTAGAAATAAGCGAGAATCTGGATAGGTATCTTCAAGTTTTAGCGCATATCGTGTTCTTGAAATACAACCACGATAAAAGTTTCTTGTGTTGTTCGTGACACAATAATATCCAACACACAACCAATCGTTGCATTTTTAGCAGTTGGCAAGGAAAGAAGAAGGAGACAACAAATTCTGTACCACCCGAGCTTAGCCAATGAAATTCGAAGCGCAAGAACAACAGTAGAAGCTGACGATCTGCGTAACAATTCTCAGTCGCTAGTGACTTTAACGAAGCGAAATCCACCGGTCGTTTCTCATTACCAATTCTCATTACCAACTAACTACATCTTATCTCCATTAAAATGTTTAACATTAAAAACTATTGCTCGATTTGCGAGAACTTGCGCGTTTCTCCGAGATTGCAGCGTTTGACGTCCATTCAAACAAACACAACGATGAAACGACCGAAAACGTCATAAATTTTCATCGTTGGCAAGTTCAAGGCAGGCGGTCGAGCGTTCGTTTTCACAGAGACACGCGGTTCCTGTGTCATCGTAGAGAAGTTTTCAAGATGCTAGGAAATGCTTGGAAATGCTGATTAAAAGAGGACTATTATTGGTTAAAGAATAATCATCAGGAATTATTAGGAAAACTTTTATTTAAATCTTCAATGGCTTTCTGAAATTCACGCTAATATACAGTCAGTCCCGGGATCTAGATCTACATACACCGCTTAAATATAGAATATTATAGTAAAAATGATGGCTCTACGGATTTTCTTGACACACAAAGACACATACTGCTCAACGATGCGAGCAGAGATCGAATTGTATCGCTTGCATGCATTGCTCCTATCGTTTGAATAGTATCGATATACAAGTGTAAATGATTTAGCGACAAAATGCATTTTCAGTAGCTTTGATGCTACTGAAAAATTCGATATATATATATAAGGTTTTCATGATTCACTGTATGTATGAATATACATATATATGGAAGAATCAAGCTATATAAAATATAATTGATTATTCCATAATAGACTAGTTAATGGAATAATTCGTACAAATATGACACACACGCGCACACACGTACAGATATATTGTACTTATGAGGGGACTATCGATTAATTAGTATTAATTATCGATGATTGATTAATATTTTTGTTATAAATGTTGCCATTTTAAATATCGCGCTAGATTTATTTCAGTCATAGTCAAGTGTTTAGATATAAATACCCGTATAAGCAAGTAGTACATCAAATTTCTCGATAACGTTTTAAATGTTTAAATCGCAACTATTTAAAAACTCATAAATATATGAGTAATATATTTTATATTTTATTGGGCGATTATAATTTCTATATCTCGATATCAAAGGAGATCTACTTCTACTACTTGAAGTTATATTTTTAAAGACGATAGTCACACACATTTGCTAGATTTGTCAAAGAATATCTTTCAAACGCAATTCTTCTCGAAATTCTGTATCCATCAAAATCTACCGCGTATAAAATCGATCCTATCTGCTCACGACGACAGTTACGAGCCAAGAATCTCCATATTTAACCCTGTTACTCGATGTTCCACTATTCGAATCCGAAGATTCTACGTTTTTCGAACCGTATGAATTCGTCGGCGTGCTTCATAGACCGACAAGTAATTGCGTGTGTACACTTAACTCGGCCGCACCGCTGCACGGGATTGAAGCTTCCTGCATCCTAATAGACGGGCGGCGCATCGATCGTACGAAAGCGAAGAAGCCGGTGAGCATCGATCAACCAATCTAAATCTGGCTGACCGGGTTCGAGCATGCGAACCCCGTCGGCTTTCGACTTTCGACTTTCGACTTTCGGCTTTCGGCTTTCGGCTTTCGGCTTTCGGCTTTCGGCTTTCGGCTTTCGGCTTTCGGCTTTCGGCTTTCGGCTTTCGGCTTTCGGACGCGATCGCTTTCTCATTCTGCAGCTGTGCATTATCTAAACACTGCATGGACATCACCCCGTCGAAACTGATTCGCTATCTTTCGTACAAAAGAAGAGATATCAACGACGCAAACCCACAGTGGTTGCAAAAAGTTTCTATATACCACTGCATTTATCATTGTATCTTTCTGCTAATTGTGCAATTAGATCGAACTATATTAACTCTTCAACCGCGTTATAATTAACGATCGCACAAACAAACAGTAGCTTCGTCGCTTCGATATGCCAGCGTATTGATTCGATCGACGTCCACGAAACATCTTCTTCTCGAGTACGTATCAACGCAATTCTCTATCCGTAATATTTCTCTGTTTTTCTCGATCAAAGTGGGATATTAGATACCAACGTTGCGGTAAACGCGAGTGATTTTATCATCCTAAATTGTTAGAGATGCGTTATTTATTTTCTGGTTCGTTTGAAAATTATTAGGAAACCGATTTCTAACTTTTATAAATTATTCAAAATTTAATGTCAATCCCATCCTTTTCATTACGAATGCAACTGCCAAACTCTTCTTTTATTCAAAACGTGACTACAGAACATATTCGAAATCGTTCGACGATTCCAACATATTTTTTTTACTGCCCAAACAGGCGATCGAGATTGCTAGTGCTAGAATTCAAATTAATTCTCAATGAGGTCCGTCGACGTGCGCAACGCACAATCGCGCGTCGTTCTTGCGATATTAAATAATACCATGAACGCGAGGTCGTTCCGATAAAACAATGAAACGATAATACAAAGATCCAGTTGAAAGTTGAAAACGATCGAGCGTGGGAAGACTTGAATACCATGCGAAGGAAATTGATGGTTGTGCGGTGAAAATTTCTTCCGAGTAGAATAGAGTGTTTCCGTTTGTTCGATTGAACAAATATTTTCCCAGATCAAGGTAAAAATGAAAAACAGTAAGAGACTCGTATAACCCCTTTTTAGAAATTGAAACATCGTTAGAAAATTAAAATCATTCTCTGTTTTTAAACAAAATAATGAACAGAAAACATTTAAATGAAGAAAAAGAAGAGAAATCGTTGTTATCCTGCAATAAAATATCGCGAAACAAACGAATAATGCACAATGATGGAAATATTGTGTTGAAATATGGAGACGCGATGGAATATTTCACCGCCATATAAAAAATTAAATTAAAACGGTTCGTTTTAATTTTTTATAATTAACGAACGCTTTATGATCCCGATGAATTTTTGAACAAAAATTTGTTCGGCAAATTTTCACTCCATTCATTTCATTGTTATAAAATTCTCTGTCAATCGTGATATTTATAAAAGCATGAAATGCATTTCATGCTTTAATTATATCACAATCGTGCATTAATGCATAACCGAACAATTCATTATTCTTCATATTTTGATACTCAAATCGTCAACCTTTAAGTATTATAACTCCGTTAATAGATAATTTTCGTTGGAGAGTAAAATATTCGTTCTAAGTCTGTAGTACGTCTACGATATAACATCTAAAATTTAAAAGTCATCGACATATTTATCCGGTTTCACAACTATTGTAGAAGCAGCTGACGTGTCTTTGAAATAGTTGCCTATCTATGCCTTCTTATCAATCATAATTACCAATCTTTCATACATGTATAACACTAAGTATTTTCTCGCACATTTTCTTTCTTTGAAACTCCTCAAAACGCGCTACAATTTTTCTTATTAATCTGACGCTAGAGACAATTTTGTCAGTTCTATTATCTTATTCAGCTGTCAGTTCTTTTCCTTTTAATTTTCAATTAATTTCCTGTCCTTTTCGCGAATATCTCGGAATCTGAGCGAGTTCTTCAACCCTTACGTGTATAAGAAGAGAAGGTTATTCGAAATAAGTGATATCGACTTTTACGACATACTCAAAAGTCATCAAAGTCAAAGATTAGTAGTCAGCTTTTCCATAGTTTCACCCCATATCATAAAACTAAAAATCACTGTAACGTTAACGATTTTCTACTTTAGCTATGAAAAGTTGTCGCTTACCCCGTACTCTCTTTAACTTTAACCGTACCCTTTAACTTCAGTCGCGAAACTAAACGGTATTACGTTATTCGATACGTTAAGGAACTATATATTAATATAAATTTCTATTTTTTCAGGTACTTCGATACGACAACAAACGAAGAGCTGGAGAGCCGAGCATAAAGCTGCGAGGACGCTTGGAATAATAATGGGAGCGTTTCTTCTTTGCTGGCTGCCATTTTTCCTTTGGTAGGTAGGCACTACGTTACGATCCAAGTAATTCAAATTAACCAAATTGTAAGATACTTGCCCCACACATTTCCCTTAAAAGAAATGTGTTTTATTGGCCGGCAATATTCTGGTCATTTCGCTTGTCTGAATCGATAAGTCTAAAGATTCTAAATTAATAATGTGAATATTATAATTGTGAATTAGAATGGAAACAGTATAGAAAATTGAAAATATCGCGACATTTCAAGGTTTTGAAGTCGAATTATCTCGATCTTGTTTGTTTTTATTTATTAGCTTTGCTTTTTGTGGCATGTGTGTTGAAGTCATGTGTGGAAAATTTCGAATCAATCGGTCAATTGGGACTTTGATCTCGCGTTTGATGTCGTGTCAACCATCTCGGAAAATACGGCTTTGTAAACCTCTCTGATTCTTCTAACTTTACGAATGCGAAACCATCATCCTTTTACACCCGTAGTTTGAAATTTAGTTGATGACAAAAGAATCGTTTCTTTTCTTCCTTCTTCGAACGTTTAGATTAGAAAATTTCTTTAACGCTCGAGTATATACATATTTATATGTTTACTTTATATGTTATTACGTTTATATGAATTTTTCTTGCGCTATCGATAAAACGAATTTTTTTTCCAATTCATTCATCGCATCTGATACATATATATTTTTTACGGCTACATTTCCTTTCACATATCCTCGTTTTCCAACGAAGCCATTCTTCATTAGGCTTTACACTTCATTCTCGTATTATATATATCAAGTTTTCATAGTTAGATGATGAAAGTGCTATTACATGATGCGAAATTTACTATAGCTGAATTTAATTAATTAGTATTTAAATGCTGTATTGGATGCAAAAATCTACAATCACTTTTTATATTTACATATTTTATATGAATGCGCTTCCTTGTGCTACTACCAAGTAAAATCAAGGTTTTTACTAAACCCTCGTACTCTACCCTCTTTCATTCTATATTCTGTATATTACAATACGTACTACACTTACTATAGATATTCTTTTCATATAAAACAGTTTTCTACTTGCGTCGCCTCGCGCATCTATCTACTCATAAATCTGGCGATCAGAACAGCGAGTCCCTGTTCCACGTCAACGGACCAAGACTAGACAGAAACTCCGATTCGTATCGGTCGCGTATAAGCACGAGCGAGATTCGCTAGGAGCCTAGAAGCTTCTGTTCAGCAGGATTTTGTTCCGACGGCCAAGTATTCTTCACCACAGTCGGTGAGAATACTCACGAAAGCTGAGCCAACCGCATCTTTTATTAACGCAAAGCCGATCTGTGTGCATCTCGAATCGAGTTTACCGAGAGTTTACTCCTCTTTTCGCATGGAATCTATCTGTTTTCCTGACTAAGCGAAACGGCCACGGTGTTCCATAGGAAATGGCGCACTAGCTTCTTACCGCTGGGAATAATACGGCGACCAACAGTCGCAGGATATTTCAGATTTAATGAAAATCGTCCATGTCAAACCGCACTTCGAACGTTGCAGCACAGCTTTACGATACGACTCTTGAATACGTTGCGCGAAACCTTGATTTATCAGTTAAATTAATCGAGTTAACTGTCCTTGATAAAGATCTCGCTTTTATTGGCGTGGAAATTTCAAATTGGCGAAAGTTTCGGAATCTTCGATTCTAAAGCGAGAGTTCAGGCCAGTAATATTTTTCGTTAAGAACTACCACGTGCATAGATTTAGATTGTACGAAAATTTCCTGTACTAATGAAGTTTATAGCGATATTTGTCTTGGCGGAGAATATCTTTCTGAGATGAGAAAAGTTTAAAAATTCAAAGATTTCGAAGCTTTCTTCGGAGAAATTGGGCACTTTAGATTATCATTATCATCATCATCATCATCATCATCATCATCATCATCATCATCATCATCTTCATCATCATCATCATCACCATCATCATCATCATCAAATTCTTTGCTCAAAGTTTAAATAAAAAGCCAGAATCTAATAAAAGTTTTCCATTGAACATTTGATTTTGTGTTTCTCTCTCTCTCTGTCTCTTTTTTTTTTTTTTTTTTTTTAATTGGAGCGCAAGGTAATCAAATCTCACCACGAACGATACTAGATACTAGAAAAACATCCAACCGACGTATAAATATTCTTATTTTCCAGGTATCTAACGACGACTCTGTGCGGCGAGGCCTGCTACTGTCCAGACACGGTGGTATCCGTCCTCTTCTGGATAGGTTATTTCAACAGCGCCCTGAACCCGCTTATTTACGCGTACTTCAACCGTGACTTCCGCGAGGCCTTCAAGGACACGCTGATGAGCGCCCTGCCGTGTTGTGCGAGCTGCTGGAAAACCCCGTCGGAGTTCGTTTAGCGAAAGAAACCCCCGTGAACAGTCGCGTCGAGCAAGCTGTGCTTTGCGATCCACAAAAGAAATCGGTATCGATTCATTCGCCGAGCGATCGTCCAACTTGCCGTGCTAGGAAACGCCGCAATAATGGACCTCGTTGTCTGTCGATAATGTGACCAATCCAATCTACTGACTTGATTAATTCGAGAGTGATCGAATGAATAACGAAAGACGACGATACTACGATACGACGGTACTACGATAAGGAATAATATATATATTATTATTTGAAATTCATAAAGATATCGCTTTTGGAATATGAAGTGAAAAGACTATCTGACTGGAAACTTTTGTACATCTATTAAAAAAAGAAAAAAAAAAAAAAAAGAACAAAATTAAAAAAAAATAGTTAAGAAATGATTCGATAAATGATTCCATGAATCATATTGTGTGGATTATTTTGTACAATTATTAAAGAAAATGAGAAAACGATCAAGGGATGATTCTGCGGTGCAATTTATAAAATATAATCAATAATTCGTAAAATATAAAGCTTAAACTCTAATTAAAAAGTACGTCTATTATGAGGAATATTCCTCCGAATATCATCAACAAGAAGCAATAGCTTGCACAGCAGTTATCTTAATAAATAAATTTGTTACTTGAAACTATCTTTCTTTTATTGTTAGTAGACTCAAAGGATAGTATCCTCGGAGTATGACGACAAATGAAATTCTGATAGTTTCTCTTACGAATTCGTGCACGTGTACATTGACTAATTAGGAGATGAAGAAGAACATTAATTTAGATTTTTAATTTATTAAATTAATTATCATATAAGTTTAATTAGAATAAGAAACAAAATTTAAAGAGAAAGAAATGTCAGACTAAATAATTTCCCATTGTGTTTATAATTTTTTGTTTTCGGTGATTTAAATTTAACTAAAAATTACCTAAAATTTAACTAAAATTACCGACAAAATTAATGATCGATTGATTTATTTCTTTAATTGGCCCGTCGCGACAAAGAACTTGATTCACATCTTAATTAAAGGTAAGCGGTCTCCTGCAAAAATAGAAGTTTTCATTAGTACCCCCGTTTCTTTCATTCGTTCGATTTATCATTTGCAAACTTGAGTTAGTAGAATTCGTAAGATAAATTCGTGTTACACGAATAAATGAGAGACTGTGTTTTTAGTTTTCTATTAATTACCTGGAAAATATATGTTGAGAATATGGTCTGTTTTCTGTTATCTCTTCAAAACCTGTTAGTTTCATCTTACGTGTTCCTTTCATTCCGTTAGGAAGCATAGTTTTTAGCGTATTTCATGAAAAACGAAGGTACGAACTTGATACATTCGCAATGGTCACAAAGTACAAAAGTTTCAATGATTTTCAAGCAGGTGGACGAAAATGGATTGTTGATTCTATGAAATCGACAAATTTAGAAATTGGAGAGTTTACTTAACTTAATTTTATGAATAAAACATTTTTCTTATTTCTATTTGATTAAAGACAGGTCATGTAATAAAATCTGTTAACTTGCACGCATTGTTGGGACGTATAATAGCCATCGATGGAATAATGGGAACGTCCGTGTGATAAAACCAGCTCATATTCATCGAGCCTAAGCGAGATTCGTGGCATGCGTTGTCTTTGCCGATAAAGTCGATCACGCTCGAACGGCCGTCACGCTTGTACGATTTATCAGCACGTTAATTAATCGTCGTTAGAAATCTGCGGCCGAGTCACGCGAATTTTGTCAAATTCTAAAACATTCAACGCGGAGAACGAATTTCACGCCATTTTAGACTGATCTTCAGGCAACTCTAATCTCGAATCAAGCCCATTCTAGAAACTTTTCTTGCCCGTGGATCGCAGTTAGTGAACCGTTGCGGTCACTGTCCTCGAATCGCTAATAATTTGCGCGTCTAATATCACGTAGAAATTGCGAATTGCCGAATCCACAAGATGGAGTTGGGATTAAATCTATTTGAACGGTTTGATTTCGATTTTAACACTTTGTTGACGTAGTAAACGATTCAATGTGTGATATAGATTCGTAATTGTAAATGACGTACATGTTTTACATGTTTTGTAATCACAACCGTTGATGGAAGATGGTCCTCTTTTTTTTTTTTTAATCTAAACTCTATTATTTTAATATTTTCCCTTGCTTCTCAGTCCCGGAACAATACATATCTTGCGCTCTTCTTATTCATTTCCATTTTAACTATTTCTGAGAGGTGTAGGCTTTTGTTGTTTATCATTCGTACTTATCTTAACGAAGTGAGAAAATAAAGGCAGTGTTACAGCGACATTTTTATTGGAATTGTATACAATTAGAGGGTTATTCAAATTTGACAAAAGGTCTAGTATACAAGATAGAAATAATAAATGCAGTCGGTTCACTTACTAGATAACACTAGTTTATTTGTTATATAGAAACAATGAAAATAATGGTCGCACATGAGTTACGTTACGTTAAGAATGATAAATGCGCAGTTACGTGTACAAAACGAGACAAGATATTTGCATATTCTTTCACAATTTTACGAAAGCGGTGTATATATGTAGATTGATTAAGAGTTCAGAGTAATTACTTTCTAATAAGGGGATTGACAGCCGTTAGCCTCAGAAGAAAATAGATTTCCAGAACTTTTTTTTTTCTTTTTTCTTTTTTTTTTTTGTATTTGTAAGAGAGAATTTGTAAGAGAGAATATGGTTGATTGATGAAGTTTCACTTCCCAGGATAAATGAACGAGGATTGAACATCCTTAGAAATGTAATGGAATTACGAAACTTTTCTTCGTCTATAAACATACTCTTACCGATACTATCGCATCTCGTTTTCTGTTCCATACTTTCTGACTGCCAATGCCGAGTAAAGAAATTATCTAAAAAAATATCGAGTACAAGAATTGAATAGACGCTGAAATAAAAATTAAGAAAACTTGTCAAAGAATATTAAAAATTCTGTGCTATTGTTCGAAAAATAATATGTAAAAGAACTAAAATCACAATTGAAAAGAATATCACCGTTTAGTTTCGTTTAAAATAATAATTCACTAGTATCTTATTTGATTTGATTTATTTGATTTCACCATTTTCTCTACTATCTTCCAAACAATCAGCATACTCTGCCTTAAAATTCTCTTGCAATTAATTTTCTTCCGCGATAAGTGCAAGGTCGATATATACCTATGGAGCAGAAGTAGCTCCTGCATGACGAAGTCGATACATACATACGTACATGTCGGGCTGCCTTTGGACGGGCGTCGCGGCGGTCGCTTAACACCGGTTTCGAACGATCTGTTTGCGGCAAATTGCCGCAGCGACGACCGCGTGGAAGAACGTATCTATCATCCATCTTTCGTTAGGCGGAACAACTTTGTATCTCTGTTCTTTCAACGTCGCCGCCGCCGCCGCCGTCGCTGCCGCCGCTGCCGCTGCTGCCGCTGCTGCAATTTGTCGCAAATCGTTCGTTTGAAATCGACTTTTTCGGCCCGGTGTAGACGAACGACTTTTGTCCGAGCGATATCGCTGTGAATCATGTCTTCCTTCCTTTCTTTCACGCAGTTAAATGCAACGAAGGCAGACATATTGTCGGAGCGATATCGCACGAACAGCAGTCGTTCGTCTACACCGGGCGGGCCTTAGATCTCCATGCTCGATCTCCTATCGCTGTAACGCTTGTTTCTACTTTGTTTCTACGATCCCTGTTAACGTTTCTACCGCGCGTTATTCTCGCCATACAGACCTTGTATATTGTGCCTTCCCTTTTAACTCATTCTTTCCCGGTGGTCAACTCGATAGATGTTAGATCGACATTGTTATTTTTTAATATTTCCGATTAAATTAACGATTTCAACGTTAAATAGTATATTTCGTTACTGGAATTGTTAAATATCTGCGAAGATGAGGCTAAAAGCCGAATTCCGTCTCTTGGGTTCGATAACACTCGACAAAGTCGATTCGAAGGATTTGGCGTGCAACCGGAAGCTCGTAAACGAATTGGCTGGTCAGTCGAACGGAAGACTGAGACTCGATGCGAATATTAATAATAACAGGAAACGAGGGGAGAACGACAAGCGATTTCTTCTGTCTTTCGTCGGCACGCAACGAAATTGAAAATTTCGACAGAGGTTCACGTGCCGGAAACGCGTCGCCCTGTAAACGTTTTAAGACTTTAGATAGACGGGGCTCGTTAAATCGGGATCTTGCGCGCTTTTCGTTCGCCAGTCGTACTTTATGACATCTGCTTTTGCTGCAATGGCACATTCTACGAATTTTTGTTTTATTTTTACACACCACTACAGTACAGTTACCTTTTAGATCAAAGGCAAATGTATTATGTGAAAATGTTTTCAACGTTTAACAATAATTCTAGGTCGTCCAAGTTTTTGCTGAATTCTTTGTCCCTATCCTAATTCATCGAAGCGGAAAGGTTTAAAATATGTTCGGAAATATTTTTTTTTTTTGTAATTTCCCTGAAGCGGGACTCTTGAGCCAGGATGGAGATATTTCTCGGATACTTAATAACATGAGAAACAAAGCGACATTCTCATCGATATTGTTAAAAGATAACAATCTGAAGAAAAATGGGCGACTCGTTTTACTTCCAATATGAGATAATTATTACATTTATAATACATTATGTACATTGTAATACAATCATCGTTGTGTTTCGAAACTTTCTTCTTCCAAAATGCAGTTCTTAAGAAATGTTAAAGCAACTTGTAAGATATAATTATAATATACTTTCTCCATTAATTTAGAAGTTACGTAGAAATTCTGTAAGTGTAATAAATATAAATTAGGTTCTTTAATGTTGTTGAAAATATATTTGAACGATCAGATTATGTTTAAAAAGATCATGCTGTTTGTATATACAAATGTGTATGTATGTATGTATGTATGTTCATTGAATAAATGACTGGCTTGGAATTAGCTCGCAAGATGTTTGAAGTCGCGCTTAATTTGTAAATAACTTGTCAAACGTAAACGAAACGTAGGTTACAAACAAACAGTGCTACCTAGCTGTAATTAGAGAAGAACAAATGCTGTATTACCTGTAACGCGATATTTATTAAAAATGAGATTGTTGCGAGGAAAGAGCGTTGAACTGCGTTTAATAAAAACTGAAAATAGACAAGGTGAACGTTCATCCGTTGAGTCTGAAGTATGTACATAGTTTTTAACCAATATAACGTAGACCACGCCAAGTCTACATCGTAGAACAAATTGTATAGGCAAAGTTCATTAATACCGGATCCTGATATAGCTTATAGATCGATTAATATGCTATTATAT
Organism: Bombus dahlbomii; assembly: GCA_037178635.1. Lineage (NCBI taxonomy): Eukaryota > Metazoa > Arthropoda > Insecta > Hymenoptera > Apidae > Bombus > Bombus dahlbomii. Next base: position 11,944,384 of record CM074113.1, read on the forward strand.
TAAGATTATTACTATTATTAAATTATACTTGTTTATATACATACAGAATTTACGTTTCTTCTTAGAAATTTATCGCTTGAAAAAATGACAAAATTGACCGATACTCGATATGATTAGAAGAAAAGATGCTAAATTTCTTCGTCTAAATTTGTCCATTTTCGTATTAGATGATTCAAAAATCAAATCCTACATCTTTTATTTTAAAGATTACGAAATTCTTTCCCATCATAAATGGAAATTTATGCATTTAAAATACACTTCTGTTCGCTTACTTTAAACATAATGCTTATTAAGATAGTCCTACAATAAAATCATGCAAACATAGTTATAATTCCCTGGATTGCAAATTGGATTAATAAATGTAAACCTTGTTTTGTTAACGTAACGTCCATATTTTCTCTTATTATAAATAGTTACGTAGCATGTATGTATACTTACGGGCAATGTACATCGGACTAAAATTCCCAAATTCAATTAACATGATTTAAGATGATTTTGCAATCTTCGCAATTTCTTTCTTGTTGACAAGCCTTTCATTAAGAGTTTGTATTTACATCTATTCGATGCTCCTTCAAGATCCGGTAGTAAAAATGCTCGGCCAATACAAAAGCTTACGAAATCTTCTGAAGCGATAAGAAGAGTAGGAAAGAGACGTACGTATCGCAAGCAACAACAAAGAAACTACAAGTGCATGATGGAGAGTTGAATCTTACCGAAGAACATTCTCTCCGTCTATCTACGTACGGTATGTGGGGCCAAGTTTCTGCTTGGTTCCACGCACCACGTTGCGTCGCGCTCGCCATTTTATTCCCGCGGAAAGTAGCGAGTCGAGTTTTTCTTCTAGAACAAGAAAAAGAAGAAAAAAAGAAGTAAAAAGGGAAGAAAACCGGAAAAAAGACGTCGCGAACGCTTCACTTTTCATTCGTATGGCCTATTGTACGCGTCTAGACTGTATAAATGTACTATAGCAATAATTAATCGAGTACTGTACATACATCGACGAAGAACAATTTTTTTCATGGATGCAAGAATGCGTGTCGTAAGAGTGCGTGACGTGTGATCGTCGTTTTTGTAAGTTGTAAGTCGTGAATGATCACGGTCAGAGCGTGCCGTTCGCAGCGTTAACGTGTATTTTACGTGTTGCTTATGTGTACACAATTCACTCCCCTTTAATCCATACGCTCAGCGCCGCCCCTAAGTGCGATTCGTTAGTTATGATTGTTACTATTATTATTATCGTTATTATTATTATTATTATTATTATTATTATTATTATTATTATTGTTGTTGTTGTTGTTGTTGTTGTTATTATTACTATTATTATTATTATTATTATTATTATTATTATTATTATTACTACTACTACTACTACTACTACTACTACTACTACTACTACTACTACTACTACTACCACCACTACTACTACCACCACCACTACTACTACTACTACTACTACTACCACCACTACTACTACCACCACCACCACTACTACTACTACTACCACCACCACTACTACTACTACTACTACTACTACCACCACTACTACTACCACCACCACCACTACTACTACTACTACTACTACTACTACCACCACTACTACTACCACCACCACTACTACTACTACTACTACTACTACTACTATAATTATTATAATTATTATAATAATAATTATTATTATTATTATTGTTGTTGTTGTTGTTGTTATTGTTATTGTTATCGCTATTATTATTATTACTACTACTGCTATGGTATGATTTGCATCGTTCAGCAGCCGAGCAGATCGAGTAGGTTCCCGATGGATGGATTAACTCGCGAAAATAATAAAAGTAACTTTTTAGCGGTCGAGAGGGTTGACCGGGCGCCGTTTTTCCAATGTCAGTGACAGCTGTCCGAATGAGTTTAGCAAACTATGGCCAATTTTGTTCGCGTGAAACTAGTGCATGCGTGATTAATCGATAGTAGATAGTAGTTCGTAGTTTCGATGAACGATACGATGCAGGGTCGTAATTTGAGAAATATCGCAACACGCTTTCTTGTAACACGTAACTCTCGGATTTCTAATTTTGTTCTCTTATTCTCGTGCATTTGTTTCATTTGTTTGGGGGGCGTAGGGGAGGGATTACATCGACGTAAGAAAGTTTATTTAATCGTTAATATGATTTACGACATCTATTGCATTAACTTCTTTACTGTGTTTGACAGGGATAACTTATTACTTTGAGAAAACTAACTCTGTCATATAATAACCTTCGTTATTGTGTTTCACAGAAAGTTTATTATCTTTGAAATCGAATATTTGGGAATCCTAAACAATGCGGTTTTGTCCGTTCTACTGTTTCGAATCCTAACCGTGTGTTAAACCTAAAAAGAAAAAAAAAAAAAAAAAAAAAACAAACAAAAAAGACACTATTTTTGAGCTTTTAGATATTAAACTTGACAAAATTGGATATCATTTTAATTTATCGGTAACATATATCTACATGTAGTGTACAATAATATATTTATATTATTATATAGAGAAATGTAATCGCAAATAATAATACGCAAAAAAATCCAATCATATTTCCTTCCTTTTGTTTCACAAACATGTCTACGTGTCTGAAGAGGGATAAAAGTCGCCGCCGGCTTTGTTCGCTCGAACGCTGTCACTGACCTACGTACACGTCACCGGCAGTCACCTCGATTCGCCCGAATTTCCGATTAATTCTATTCGTTACATTCGAATTGTCCGACGATAATGACAATCGCCTAAAACGTTGCGTCTGTCGATTCGACGTCGATATGCCGACCGAGAACCATGATATTGGAAAGCGAATTATATTTCGAGCAATTAGGCAGCACTGATGGCATTGTTATACGTGACAATACAAACTGCTGTGCTAGATTTTTCGATAACATCCGGACGAACGTTTTGACAAATACCTGACTTAATAATTTTGACTTCTTATCGATTCTGCTACATCAATATCGCCTTTCACAATTGAACTAATATTATTTATCAAATTTTATAGGTTATAATTTACAAGCTATCGATATTAATTTAATAAAATACATTTAATAAAATACTCGCTCGTCAATAAATTAGAGGAAGCGCGGAAACGTATGAATACCTACCTATGTAAAGTGATAGAAAGTGTTTTATAAGATGTTGTAATTTAGTTGAAAGAAAATGAGAAAAATAACATCAAACAGGAAATTTATTAGTTTGAAAATGAACTTTAATCGATCGAGAGATTATATTATATAAAATCGTTTTATCTTTTCGTGCAGGCCATAGTAATCTTTAAGCGATATTAAATTTCCGATGGAAACCGTAATTTATGAAATTATAAACTGAGTTTGCAAGATTACAAAAATTTTCACGGAGAGAATTTTATTTTCCAATGTAGATCCAACTTCATCATCCGAAGTAGAATTCTTAACAAATCCGCTTTTACAGATTTCAAGAATTTCAAAGCTGCTATAAATTTACACTTCCTACAAATATATACTTTGCGGTTCAGTTCTTAGCTTCGAAGAAGCCATTCCCGTCAGTCTCTGCTTTTCATATTGCTACGAATTAGTAGCTACATCTGTCAATCTTAAATACATTTCTCTTTGCATTCTATCTGAAAATTTTCAAAGAAAATATTATCCTAATCAAATTTGATGAAATTGCTACTAAATACGATTTTTAGGCAATAATTTACTGTACTTATTACACGATAAATATAATTACAAGTAAATTGTAAATAAATTTTTAAAAATATTAAATTTAATGTTTGTTAAACAATCTCCATTTTTTTTTCATTTTTTTTTTCATTTCTTTTTTCATTTTTTTTTCATTTTTTTTTCCGCATAAATAGTCATTATTCTGATTAATAAACGCAATGAAAATCGTTGGTTTAAAATTTATTAAGCAGTCACAACGACGCAAACAGATAAACTTTAAAATAAAACTTTTTTGAGAGAGCTTCCACACGATGGATAGTTGAGACAAGGATCGAACGAATTCGAGGAATTTGGAACGGAATTTAGCGTACTGACAGCCAAGAATCAAGTGACAAGCATTTAAAGTGTCGCTTTCGATGCATCAACCTGATCTTTATTTCTCTATGTAGGATACACAGAGTTACATTGGCCGTCACGTTCATAGATGTTTTTTGTTTTTTGTCGGCCTTCCGTTCGTAGCGACGCGATTTTAGAGAGAAAATACACCTCCCACACTGTGTAATCGTTATCAAACAGTACGCAGAGTTAACGTCGCAAACTGTAGCTTTCATGTAAAACGAATCGAGAGGAAGAAGGAAAGGGGTGTGATCTTGTAATTGAGCGACACACGAACATTCTGAGAAGTTAAATTGATCGACTTAATTTTGCATCAAGTTTTCAATTTCATTAGCCAGGTACGCAGTGAATATTCAACATTTCGAAGAACAAAGTACTTTCTTTCATGACTTTTACTCATTACGGAGAGATAATCACGAACTTTAAGAAACATTTCGAAAAATAATGTTTACAATTATTATGTCATTTTTCTCTACATTTCAGTTTATCGAGTTGATCAATGTGACTTTTCAGGGTCTCGTATGATGAAGAAGTAAGGCATCTAGATGCTTCGATTGTTCTCGACTGCATATTCGTATATATATATATATATATATTATTTTTTCTTCTTTCTCTCTCGCGCGCGCGCACACAACACACACACACACACACACACACACACACACACACACACACACACACACACACACACATACACGCATACATATGCGCCCTCACTCAGTCACTCACTCACTCACTCACTCACCGTGTCCAACTACACAGTGCGTGTTAGAAATTTGTTTTCCTTTGAAATGTAACGACAACCACTTCGTTTATCTTAACTTGTTTATTTATGGCCGCATTATTGTATTTACTTTACTATTATAATGTCTATTAACTTGAATACTTCATAGATTTCAAACTAAAACGAGGAGCTATAATCTACTATAATCTCCAATAAAATTTCAATCGTAGAGGGTTAATTTTATATCAGATTAATTATAGTTTTAATAAATTATACTTCGATACGTGTATCGATTACTTAATTTTTGTATAGCTGCCTGATAATCTTCGGAATATCGACTGATATTAATATGTTTTTGAAAAGTATTTACATACATATAACGTCAGCATCGATTATGTTAAAGTAATGTAAGAGAAATGTGACAGAATGTCTTTAAATATGTAAAGCTTGGCACTCGTTTCGTAAAAAGGATAGAAAGAAGAAGAACACGTACAAATTAACAAGAAGTAATTTCAGAGAATAAGAGTTTTGGTGTTTCAAGAGTATGAAAGAGTTTATCTTACCAAATTATTGGACATTTAACTCGAAAACAATACATCCGCCGAGAAAGAAGTTTGAATGGGAAAATGCGAGCAAAAATACCGTGGAATTTCGCTAATGCTAACACGAATAAAGATCGATGATATCGAACTAATGGAACTTTAACAAGTTTCCCATATAGAAATTGTTCGTATTATTAAGGCATACAACATTATCGGGCAGATGAAAAGGAAAGCGAAGGAAAAAAATATCTGCCAATTATCGTTCAATACTGATGAAAATCTGTTCGTGAAACGAGTAATACAATTTTTCCACGGCGATGTATATATTTGTCCCAAATGTTAGGACAACCACCTTGGATAGCCAAGATTCTTAAGAACTCTATTCTACAATCAGAAGACGTTAAACATACAATAGAATTTTGATTATCCGAACTAACTATTCGAATAATCAAGTAATTTTGTTTATATACGAAATAAGATAATTTTTTTTTTTTACCATTTTATAAAATTTCCTACTAAACAGGAACAAAAAATTTTGAATAGAAATATAGCAAAAAATACTTCAATTTCTATTCTTTCTTAAAAGTATTATTTCCCGAAATTTTTGGTTCATTGATATTCTGATAATCAAATTCTGTCTTATCTACATACATACATGCTTGTAAGAAATATAACTTTTATTTTACGAGAAAGAAACAGAAGAAAAGATATTTGTACTTATACGTACTGTGGAGTTGCTACTCGTGTTTCGTTTACGTATTCCGAGGCGATTAATGTTAAGGGAAATGTGAAATACGATGTAACGCTGTTTCGTGTGATACCGTGCGAGGAACATTCGTTCGGAACGGGGTTCAGTGTTTCGTAAATAGCAAGCGAACCTATTATTCGACGAAAGTATTAAAAGAAATAAAAGAAAATTGCGCTAATGTGCAGCACACGAGTTATCAAAGAACTTTCTTTCTTTCTCGTTCTCTCGTTTGTCGAGTTCCCAGCAACCCTGATAAAATAAACTTGTAACAACGACGACCTATATTCTCTCGTTCTTTCAAATAGCTTTCCATCTGACATCGTTCAACGAGACACCGCTGAACGTAGTGTAAACTCGATGAAAAGCTTTCAAGATCATCATAAATTTTCATGGCTGGCAGAAATACCGATTGCGCAACAATCGCCGAGTAAGATGAAAAGATCGAGGTCAACTGACAACAACTGACATCAAACATCGTACCAAGGATATTAATAAAACTTTGAAGATAGTTAAAAGGGACTTCCTCCTATCAGTTTCCTACGAAAGGAAATACATATTTGTGATCTTTCATTGAGTTATGTGTTCTTGAAGTTTTCTACGTGATTCTTAAATGCACAATTATTTAATAATACTGCAACGATACAGTATTACTAGATTGAGATATAACATATAAGGTATGATACTCTATCTACTATATATGTATATTTGAATGCATTTATGCTAGAACTAATATTTATACTAAAACCTTTTATTGAAATGAATCAGTCTTTCTGCTTAGATTCTAGATCATCATTCTTATAAGAATTTATTTTTATGAGAAGAATTTACTTAGTTATCTTAACACATTGGCATCGGATTAATTGTAAGCCAATCGAATCGATACTGGGACCGGGGAAACTTGGCGGAATTTTGCTAAATTACGTTATATAGAAGATAAACTGCTACATCTCAACTTTTTATTTATAAAATAAAAAATTCGACATTTTAGTCAAATTTCGCTATATTTCATGACATTCTAGTATCATATCTTATCGCACGTACGTACGACAACTATTAAATATTTCAATTTCATTTAGTAACACGAATAATAACGTTTCCTTACGAGTTTACATACTTTTACACATTGTCGTGCGTTTTCACGATTCACGGCAATAACGATTCTATCGTTGCGTCGCGAAGAAAGAAAATGACGTATGAAAAACAGATGAAAGAGATTTAAAAAAATCCTATTTTTCGCTTTTATACAGGATATTATTCTGCGCAAAAATTACAGAAGATTACCAGAGCACTGAAAAGCTTATTTCTTCTCGTACAAATCCATCAATGTGTCCAATTTTTGTTCCAAATACCTTCAACACAAAGCGGAATATAAAACATTCCAGGAAATGTTATTCACACTACGTCGACAAACTGACAACTTGTTGGAGTTTTCTATTGTTGCGCGCAAGAACTGTTTTCCGGGTGCAAATAACAGGACGAACAATTCGTTGTTGATTTCCACGCAAAAAAAGCAAACTGGCAAATATAAAAGAGTAAATAAAGAACAGAAGAAACGACGAGGTTAGAACAGTCTCTATCGTCGTATCACTGTGTATCAAGAGCTTGATAAATACGTCGAGGTCCGCTGTTATTTCAATCAAGAAACAGAAAACCGATATGTTGGTCGTGTTAGAAAAGCCAACTGCTTCCTACTTCAGCGATTGCTAAATTCTGTTTTATTCGTAGCTTGTTAACGCGACAGATCGATGAGGTGAATTAATATCAAGGCGATAGAATGTCAGGACAAGATCAGATGAAACAGAGGCCGTTTGTACAATGGGAGGAGAATGGGAAAAAATTGATTGATCGATAGTTGACAGACCTTGACCACTACTCTCGCCATCATTTCCATTAGATTCACCAGTCTCTCCTTCGATCCTCCTCTATATATCGTACACAATTATGTCCAATATTTTCCATCTAATAAGAAGCAATTAATCAAATCAATTACGTAACTCGAAAAGAAGTCACATCTAACCTAAAAAAAATACCATTCATCTACACTTTCAGGCATGTTCGCGATACCAAAGAATATGTTCGTAGGGCCAGAGGCGGCGAAGGAGTAAATAAGACAACAGCAGCAGCCCTGTGCGTTGGTGAATCGAAGCGAAAACAGAGGAGGAGAAGTTTCGCTGAATCGAGACACGGTTTTGCTTGTACATTCGGAATAGTCGAAGAATAATATTCAGACCGACTCGAAACCGATTGTTACTAAAGCATTATCGCGATGGTTTATTTGCAAGTCTCTCGAGACGGTCTCTCTTTTAAAATACAGACATCCAAGCTTAAAGCGGAATAAATTGTTACCCCGGCCATGAAAAATTTATCTACTGCTTGACATTCAAGCTATACCTGTTTAAATTTTGTATCTTCGTTATACGACAATGAAATAATTCGCTTTGGCATAGTTTTACTGTCGTTGGCCCCATTTTCAGGATTATATTCATCGAAAGGTCATATTTTTTTTAACGAAGAAAGGGAAAAGTTCGATACGCGACGTTCATGTATTACCGAAACATGGAAACTTTCTCCGTTTTCTCCAAGAAGCTTTACATCTTTTTATATCTCTTCTGAGGTGACACAGAAATATATCTATATTTCTTTCGCTAAACTGCCGTATCTTCTGACGTTAACATTCTTCTAATGTTATTATATCAGTGAATCTGTATTAATAATCGAAAGCCGTGATTTTGAAAATGTTGATTTTGCGAAAATTAGGGAATTCGATGACAGTAAAATGACAAAAGTCACTAAATCATTGTTGACAAATGATCGATGTTCCGTGAATCGTTATATGTTCCTATATAATAATATCACGATAATATGATAATTTTATCTCGCTTTATTTATTTCTTCTTGCCCTTGTTTTATGTTTTAATTTTCGAAATACAGAAACTGATTGTCGAATAACCAGCTTCTAATAACCTATCCTGTTTGAACTTTCTTGTCTACCTAACTCTATTCCGAGAGGAAACCTTTATTACGAAACCCCTTCTTTTACTGGCAATTTTATTTAATGTGGAAAAGATTTTCGAAAACGCGCTTAAGTAACTTGTGTAGTACACATTCTCTGGCTTTATTAAATTACAGACGTTACGTCTTGTCGTACGCGTAATATCTTTCGGCTGCTTGTTCGAAGCTCGATTCATGGAGCAAAGGAGTTCACGTCACCCTAGGGAAATTTCTCTTAAGAGTAACTCTTTTTCCCAGGAAACGTCCGCGTTTCGTTCGTATTTCGTTCTCGCAACGAAAAATTATCACTTCGTAGACCCTCCGAGTGAAATGTGATGCGAATGTCTCAGTTTCAAGACAGATTTTCATAATTTCACAGACATATTATACTTTTGCATAAACACATTTTTCTGTTCTACAAACCTTGTGTTGTCTGTTAGAATATTTAGTGGGAAACCCTTTATTCGATACGTCGTTCATCATTGCGATACACGCGATGAATCTGAAGATATTAATACGTAAAAACCTTCTATATATACTCGTATGCATGTATAAATGTAAAAAGGCCAGAATCGGTGCGTACTGTTACTCTAGCCGAATACCTACTGACAACGAGACCTTCACTTTATAATTGGTTCCTCTATTTATGGGATGACGAGTCTTTCCCTAACGTGTCACGCGTACTTGGGAGGAAACAGCGAAAAGTGGAAGGAAATAGCAAAGCAAAGATTTGGCTCGTTCTTTCCCATTCGTTTTCAACATTCCATCTTTAACATACATAGGTAGCTTCTTTTCGTTACAAACTCCAAGCGAACGAGGCCGTCATATTTTGCCGTTCATTCTTAGTAAACCATCAGGATTTGATCCGTGACGTTTGTCAACCTATCCAAAATCATATGAAATCTCGCCCCAGTCTCACTCGAAACGTACGTTTCTACGATAACACACAAATTCCACCAGCCATCTCTATTTCTATTTCCCTCAATAGTGGAAGGTGGACAAAAAAAAAGAAAAAAAAAAAAAAGAGAAAAAGATAAATTTCTTCCTTCTCTTTCTATCTGAAGGAAAAAGAAACATCGATCTATCCGGATTATAGTTGACACGATGCCCGTCCAGTTACTGAAAGGGTGCTCGTGTGCTCTTGGAAAGAATCGCATGGTCGCGTCAGGTTTAACGTGAAATCGCGCCCCTATCTCCGCGATGTTTCTCGCGTCATTTCTGCTTTTTATTTTTCCCCGTTGCGATCTCGACGTGGTTCCGGTGATTTTAATTCACCACACCACAGGCACATCTTCGACTTTTACCTCGCCGGATATCGACAACGAGAGCGAGAGTAATTAAGCTGGAATTTGCTCGTGATCGATTGACGTTTTCATCATCGATCGCTACTATCGTCGCGTGCTTTTCCTCTCTTTTTTTATCTATTTTCGTTTTGCGTTATCGTTAGCGGAGGGTCGAAATGAAATTGCACTGACTTTGAAAGCGTGGGAAAATATCGTGGGATTCTTTGATTTAACGTCGATTGAACATATCAAAATTTTGTTAATACTTTGGACGTCATGTATGCGTTTAATCGGTTTCGTAGGGTTGTGTACGTCTTTTCGTTTGTTAACTGTTTACAGAAAATGTTTTTGAGAATTTTGTGTCGGAAGTTTGTTGTTTGTTGTGGCGACGTTCGTTGTTTACGAAGATGAAAGACGTTGTAAGAAGTTGCTGTGAAATTATAGATTTGAAGCTTCCACGATGATTGACGGATGTCATGCTTTGGGTGTTTTTCGGATCAATCGTTGTACATATGCGACATACTTTTAGACCAATGTTTCACGAACGTTAAGCTCGGCCCTCGTTGAAACAACAACGAGCAACTTTCTGTTTGTTGCTGTTTCATGGTTCTCGAAGATAATCGCCGATGCAGAGAAAGTGTTTCTATAAATGTCGGTCTTCGGAAACGAAGCTTTGGCATTTGCGGTAACAAGAGGCAATGAAAAGTTGTGCTTCAGTCGAGGCGAGGTTTAACATTCACGAAATGTAGTCGCAAACGTGTAACGCATAACGCAATTGATCTCGAGCAGCCGGTAGCAAACACAGATGTTGTAAGATTTATATTACAAAGGCACCGAGTTAATTTCAACACCTATCGTCCAAAGAAAAGATTCGCTTTTATTCATATATTCCTTTGTCAAATGGTCAAATTAGTGGAAATTACAATTGAAATATCGCAATATTGTCGGTCGGTCCTTGCAGAGTAATTATTATTTGATATCTTTCGTTCTTCGATCAGACTGCGAGACGAAAAAGTAGGCGGGAATCTGTTGAATCTGCTCGTTCGACAGACTTTGATCCGAGAACTTTCATCCAGAAATTCGGCCGTGTTTCCTCTAAACTTTCACCCAATTATAATCAACGGCCGACAGGCAGCTTCAGGTTCTTTCTGTGAAGTTTGAGAACAGAGAAGAAAGGAAGGTTCCTTCATATTCAACCTCGCGGGATATAGAATACATTCAATGACGAAAGTTTCATCGTGTTTCGTTCCGGAAAACTCTGTTCTATCATTATCATTCGAGAGTAGGTGGATCGTTTCGATCACTGCGATAATAAACGCACAGCGAGACAGGAGTTGGTCGCCAAACTCCTCGACGTCCTTTCCATCGCCTATCTCAATTTTCACAGCAACATAATCCTGTTCGGTCACGAAGGATGCCCGATCACAGTCGATCGTGTTCCAGTGTTCGAGCAAATACGAGCCGATTTTTCCAGTTGCGGTCCATGATATTCGGCCAGTCGTCGCTGCCAGAGGTCGCGTTTGCAAAGAAATTTCTCGACGTCGTTATCGATTTCCAACTGAAATTGGGACAATCGACTGCGCGCCACTCGAACGACCTTACGGCCTCCGCCACGCATCCGCCCTAATAAACGATTTTGCTTTCTTGTTCAATGTTAGTCCTAACCCGACAATCCCTTTTGCGGTTAGGTGGAATCGATCGTTGCGATTGCAGTTCTATTCTCTACGAGATGGAATAAAAGATCGTCTTGTTGCTGGCAAAATTAAGAGTGCGACCATGCATCGATATTTTGAACAAGTCACGACGCTAAGAATGCCATTCTTTCTTTTCTCTACAACCAACAGTAGTATATATTAAAATTTCTAGAATACACACACGTACACACACATACATACAGATATTTTTAATTATTTGCACGAGCAAAGAGAGACTAAATTAATCTCGTTACGTTTCCACCTTTTTCATAGAATTAAAACAGAATGTTTCAAAGATACTTCAAACACTGTTTCTTCCTCAACAACAACTATATCATAGTAATAATCACCATCTGTCAAAATTACTGACTCGACAAACATTTTACAAATGTTCGATACACTATAATAATAATAATAATAATAATAATAATATTGACCGTTACGATCGTTCGCGGAGAGACGCGATCGCGGGGAAAACGCGTCATTCTCGCTACGATTCGGCTAATCGACGCCGCGAAGTAATCGTTTCCCTTGTTTCGGTTAGGATAACAGGGGTGATTCAATGAATTTAACACTCTGTTAACAGGTTAATATATCGTATATGCTGTATGAATTTTCAAAAGAGACCGACGCCCTTAAACCGATTCTTTGTCTTTCTGGGAGACAACCACCACTACGCTCGGATCACGCCACCGATCGCGCCGATTATCGCGTATGCCGATTTCTTTGTGAAAACGAAATAACGATCCGAAATCGACGGTTCCAAAACTCGCCGCTTTGTGACAACTATACGCTCGTCGAGACATTGTATGTTTTTCGTCGGGCAGATAAGAGGATATATCTGCGACGGTGGAGGGCCGCGAGCGACGGTTGCAAATACGATCTATACCGGGCCTCGTGGCGTAACAATGAATTTTTAGAATTTCTTATAGAACTATACGTATCAGAATTTATCCTGTTTCCTATTGATTAAAATTAGATTATAAAAATGTTGGTTTTCAATTAATTTTATAGTAATACAAGTTGCAATATCAGAATATTTTAAGTAGCTTTTTTATATAGTAAATAGTAATTTTCACTAAATTCACTATAAGAGTTAGCGTTACGATATTGTTCCATTGCGAGTTCTACTTATTTTTCCCTTTAGCGTGGCGATAACGAATGATCGCTTTTTATCAAGTGGAGTTGCGTTCACAAACTGCCCAAACGCTTCGACTGCATTTGTCGGACAAGGTTCCTGGATCACACGATATAGCTGCAAAAGCTATGCAAGTGTGATCGTTCATCGGCAACCCCCTAAATGGTTGCATTGCGATCTCTCTCTATTAGTGTTGCCTATTTCTTAAATACGGGTTCGTAGATTTATACTTATTAGCGTTGCGTCTCAAATTTCAGGAATTTTCAGAATTTCCATTTTTAAATGGTAGGTTAATTGAAACTGCAGATATAACGAAGCATTCTTCGTGTTTGATTTTGCAAATTTTCTGCTTCATAAATATTCAGAATAGTAGGTTAGCGTTGCGAAACAAAAACATAACATTTAAGCCATTAATTAATGATATTTAAACTATTACCTAACAGCATTTAAACTATCACTTTATAACATTCAAGCTATTAATTTATAACATTTAAGCTATTAATTTATAACACTTAAGCTATTCATTTATAACATTTAAACCATTAATTTTTAACACACAAGCAATTAATTTCTAACATATAAGCCATTAATTTATAACAATCCAACCAATAATTAACAACATTTAAGCAACTAATTAATAACAATTAAACTATTAATTTATAGCAACAGGAACATTAATGAACAACATTTAAAACATTAATTTATAACAACCAAACCATTCTTCAAGGAATCAATATATCTCTCGATAATAACCTAATAGATCCTTTGATAGATCTAACGAAGAAATACTTAACCGCGATTACAGCTAATTAGTTTGTATTATTTGCTACGTAATTAATAACTGTATCACGTACATCGATTCAGGCGCTATTGAGGATAAAAGAGCCATTTTATGTTACAACTATAACAAGTAAATTTAATCGTTTAACTTGAGAGGAATTAAAAAGGTAGCTGACTTTTAAGTAAGCATTAAATAAGAATTTTAAATATCGGACACAGTGATGTAGGTGTTATTCAAGAAAAAAGAACATTTAATTTTGTAATTAGCACGAGTAAATGAACCAATATCGATAATATAATATAATGTTTAATATGAATTTTATCTGTCCGATTATTTAATACCTTAACTTATTTCAGAGTAATGTCATCGACTGCCGTTAGACTTTTTGTTCCTTTTTGTTCAAACCAATTGATAGTCGAAAACTAGTGTCAGAGATGCGTGAAATTGGTCTCAGCTTGTAGAAACTATTAAAATGATAAAAACGAATATCGTATTAAATTGTTGGAGGCGACAATTTACGATAAATATTAAAAAATTGTTCAATGTGATTTTGTTCTAACGGAAAAATCGTCTTTTGCTATGTCAAAAGATCGTTACCGTTCGATTGACATCTCGACACTTTGTAAAGGCATATAAGGAACACGGAAATCGCGCGCGAGCTCTTTTGCGCCTGAACTGCCGGAGAGTGAACATCGAAGAAGAACTTGAATAGAAGGTGAATAAACAAAAAATATTAACAATAACGTCTGGATCGTTAATTTATAACACTTAAGCTATTAATTTATAACATTTAAGCTATTAATTTACGACTTTTAAGCTAATAATTTATAACATTTAAGCTATTAATTTATAACATTTAAGCTATTAATTTACAACATTTAAGCTATTAATTTACAACACTTATGCTATTAATTTATAGCATTTAAACTGCTATTTTATACATTTGAGCCATTAATATCTAACACTTAAACTATTAATTTATAACGTTTAAGCTATTAATTTATAACATTTAAGATATTAATTTACAACATTTAAGGTATTAATTTACAGCATCTAAACTGTTATTTTATACATTTAAACCATTAATATCTAACACTTAAACTATTAATTTATAACATTTAAGCTATTAATTTATGTCATTTAAGGTGTTAATTTATAATATTTAAGCTATTAATTTACAACACTTATGCTATTAATTTATAGCATTTAAACTGTTATTTTATACATTTAAACCATTAATTTCTAACATTTAAACTATTAATATCTAACATTTAAACTATTAATTTATATCATCTAAGCCATTAATCTAAAACAATCACTCCATTAATTCTTAACAATTATACGAATAATTTATAACCATGTCCTTCCATTAATTCAAAGTAATTATGCTCTTAATTTATAACAGTTGTACCATTAATTGGAAGTAACTCTGATTCATTGATTTAAATGAATACCATCAATTCGTTGTGAGTAAATTAATGATTTGACATTCCTATGACATTCTTGCCAATAGGTTGAATGTCGAGACCGATGCATGACGTTAAATAACTCATGGGCGGGTCTCGTGCGTAGTCACCTCCTCGTGGTGAGACCTGGTAATTGGCATCGTTTTCCAAGAATTAATCAGTTGATTAATCTTTGGAAAACGATGCCAAGCTAAGAACTACGCACCAGTCCAGTTTGGGTCACCAAAAGCCGCGAAAAGAATTTTGGATGATCTAGACTGGATTGCACCGTGGGACACCGTTGGACACCGTTGGACACCGTTGGACATCTAGGGACATCGTGGGACAACGTTGAACAGCGAGGGACATCGTGGGACAACGTTGGACACCGAGGGACATCGTGGGACAACGTTGGACACCGAGGGACATCGTGGGACAACGTTGGACACCGTTGGACAACGTTGGACACCGTTGGATATGTCTTGACTCTCAAACCCACTCTGACCCCATTCTGTACAACGATACTTATCTGACTTGGAACGATATATAAAAATCCATTCTTCTTTTCCACTGAATCTCGCGATTATTTTGTGCACGGGAGTGTGTCGCGTGAGTCCAATGATTCTTTCGAAAGATCGCGAACGAATGGGTTCGCGCCGCGATTTTTCTTTCATTGTCCGTTTGTTCCGGCTTCTTCTTGTTTCCCCATTTTTAAGGGAAGATTATTGCGATCGTGTTAGAGTTTATAACTTTTCGATATTTTCAAAAGTTTAGAGTTGCGAAAATATTTGATACATATTTCATAATAGATAATTTCTTAATTATTTGGAATACTAAGATGAAGGTAAAGACGATTAAATAAATTATTCTATTACCGATGTATGAAATCATTCTCTTATCTCAAACGAATTTTTAACGAATTATCTTATTGTTTCAAATTGAGTTATATCACAACAATTCACGTATCGAATTCAATTTTTTTTTGTATATTATGTGATTTGACTACAAGTAACGTTATAAACTTGCGACTTAGTAACAATTAGATTCAAATTCCTCGAAGCAAGGTTTCGCGCGCGTTTGTGCAGTATTCTTTAAGTATATTTAGTGGCGAACTTTTGAATTCTCGCAAATATTTTCCAATATTTATAACACGCGACCATGGTGTATTAGTGGAATGTATATTTCGTATTCTAATAACGAAAATTCACAGTATACATTCTAATTGCGAACAATATAATCCTTGCAAATAATTGCATTGCATTCGCGGTATTCTGAAGTATTTGTTCGCTATCGAGAAATATCACAATTTTCAACTAAATAATATTTTTCACACTTATTCCAATTTCTTAGTAATAATTTTTAAGCGTAAAAAAATAGCAGTATTTTCTAAATAAACGTCCGATAGGAAAAAGAAGCATATTGTCGAAACGATGTTTCGCTTCTTTTCCACACCCACCCCCAACCCCGCCCTTAAACAACTTTATTTTCAGGGAATATTTGTGACCGCGCGCAATGCGGTTGTAGAGTCAGTGTTTGCTACGCAATAGTTTCTTTCCAATATTTTAAAATCACGATAACTTTGATTAAATTCGATCGAATAATCACACGCGAAAGTAATAAAATTTTATCAATCAAATTCGTACGCGATATTAGAGTTCTTGTTCGCCGATCATAATTTAAGCGGTCGCGGTAACGTAGTCTTTTATTTTTCTTTTTTTATATATTTATTTGTTTGAATATTCGTTTCCGGTATTAAAGTCAGTGCCTCCCTCAAGAGGATAAAGCCTCTCCAGGAGCTCAAGAACGTAAGTAGTTTTATATATCGTATTTCAATTTGTTCTATTTATTATATTTTGTTTGAAATAAAATAAAATGTTAATTAGGAAATAAAAATGACTGATAATTTAGAAAGCTGTAAATGTCCTTTTTTAATTGAAACAAAGTCTTCAAGTCTTAACATTAAAGTACAATAAAACTGTCTGATACGCATCAAAAATCACTGAATGTTTTATCCTCAAATTTTTATATTACAGTTGCAATTTACATACTTATTAGAGTATAGTCTTTATTACTGCTAAAATTCCATGTTTCTTATTATGTATTTACGATATTAATGATGTTTTATATTTTGTTATAGACATAACACAGCTTCAACTTCTTTGTCTTCTTTGGGAATGCTCCATTGGTGGCTCAAAAGCCAAAAATGTAAGTATTTTTCCCTACCGTATTTCAATTATGTCTATTCTGTATATTTTTCTTTGATCACTATCAATTATAAAATACAATTTAATTGAAAATTTATGAGGTTAGCATTTTCCGAGGTTGTACTTTGATTAAAATAAAATAAGTGTCAAAGTCTTAATACCGAATTATGAAACAAAGGACTAACATATTTCAGAAATCATTAAATTCTTAATTTTTAGATTTTAAACTTACATATTAGAGTTTCAGTTTTTATATTTATCAAAGTTCATTAAAATTTCAATCCTCGTTATTATTAAAGTCACTAAAGTTAATAAACCTTCATTTTTCATTATCTCCAACTTTTCAAATAGTCAGCAATCGCTCATCGTGTTTTGTTCTGTAACAGATTCCTCGCAACCACTGGACCCTACACGGTTCCTGATGATATTCGTTGGGGTGGCACAGCATCCAGAGTACGTCCTCTGTTTCTACGCTTCGAACGGTGAGTCGCATGCGTTTCTGTTCCTCCGGTCACTCAATCATGTCGTAGGATGAAAGGTCCGAATCGGCACGGGTGACCGGTTGTATTACGTAGAATTTTCTGCGAGCATAGTGACCGCGGGTATTTTTTATACCCGTGAGTAGTAACATTCTTTTTTGAAATTTATTAATTTAGGATAGGTCTTCTTGCACAGCGCGATTATAACAATTAGTATTTTAATAGTTAGGTTAAACATATACACTCGAGAATATATTCGTGTTACTTATAAATATGCATGTTTATATTCCGTATGAATATTTGTAAATGCCAAATATCTACACGAATATACCTGTGTGACATAAATATACTTAATTTTTAGCAATGAATTGATCGTGACAATATTACGTCACGTTCGTTTATTTCGCTTTGGCTAGAATTTAAAATATGAATTAAAATTCATTTTTTCCGCACAAGAATGTGTGATATTTTACGTGCAAGAAGACACTTCGCGACAGGCAGATTTTCGAATCAAAGCAATAATCTTGAACACTGCTTCTGCACTTTCGAATATATGCTTTGATAAAGAAATCGCCTGAGATTATTTCTTTTTTAATAATATATTTAGAGTCAATTATTCCATTTGATCGAGTCAGTCTTTTTCAATTAACGCTACCTTTTTTGCAATATTAAAATTTTGTTCCAATTTATTAAATTAATAAAGTAGAGTTACTCAGTTACTATTAAATTAATAAAGTAGATTTAATCAGAAACGAAGTAGTAAAATATAAAATCAAAGAACGTTAGTCCGTTAAAGAAAAATTACATAAACTAATCATCTTTTTAGATCAGGATTTTCAGGTATAACCCCTTCCGTGCCCATTGTCAGGATCTCATTCACGTGCCCAGGTGCTACTTGAATGGGAGAAAGACATTGGGCACGATGATCTAGAATTAAGTAATGTAATAATTTCTCAGCGACTGACGATGCGTTAGTGTATCGTGCACGACGTATTTTCCACATTATGTATGCGTGTTGTTAGGCCGTGGAATTGCGTCGTTTTTTCTCATTCGTTAAAACTTCAAATATTAAAAATGTCGAGACATATATCGATTCAATTTACGTCTCGATACAATCATAATTTGTGATAATATCATCCACGCGATTTAGTGTAACCACGCTTTTAATATTGCCGTAAATTACAATTATAATTCCAAGTTTACTTACATATATTTTAAAAGTATAATTTCTTTAGACGTGTTTTATCACGTTTTACGCAATGGTCACTAGCCTTCGTCAGTCGATTTCAGGAAAAAGGTACGTACGTTAGAGCGTGCATGTTTGCTAAGCTCGGGTGTCGGAGGCGTCCCGGGACGTCCTCTCTAGTGTAGGACTTTTGCACCCGGGCGTTTGTGTGAGAACCGTGGAGCGAGTGTGTTGGTGTGCCCGTTTTGCATTTTTTAAATATAGCGCTAGGCAGGATAGGTAGTATCACTTTCTGGTGTGTCTGTTAATTATAAGTAGGCAGGGCCGGGCAGGTTGGCACAGTCTCTGGTCGGGTAGGCGCGTTTTCGTGTGACCAACCTGTTTCTGGAAATTTATTTGAAAAATCGACGGTGAAACTGGCACGAGTAAAGCATGCTCTCGTCTCTGGTTTTGCCTTTCGATTTTTCGAATTTCGCGGTCGCGGTCGCGAGTGGGCGAACGAACGTTTATCGCTCGAGCACGCACATGCGAGTGAGCAACGATCACCGCTGTGATCGTTGGTCAGTCCATGCGCACTTCAATCAGCTTCCGCGGTTTATATTTTTATTTCACCTTTATAAGTTTTTTTTTTGTTTGCGATTTAGAAGTCTCGAGCTTAGACTTAAGTTTCAGCGGGCATCGCGCTCGAAGAAAGAAGAGGCTATATGCCGAAGAGGCCCGGCAAACTGCCACTCAAGAGGGCAACTACCAATGGCTACCCATCCTCTGGGTCATCCAGAGCATGGGAAGTCATTGTTGTTACTACTTTGTCACTATGCTCGCTTTTAGTATTTGTAGTCGTAGTAGTAGTTTTTGTTTTTTTGACCGATGTATATATCGGTCCATCCTCCCATTGGGCAAATCGCGATTTTTTTATTAGTGTCGCGACAGATTAATTACGAGTTGAATTAGAGTTGCGAAACAACATCGCGGCTTTTCATTAGTGTGGCGGAAAATGATTACGGTTTGAATTAGAGTTGCGATAAAATGATAATCGTGTTTGCTTTAGAGTTGCGAATTACAATATCGTGCTTGTCTTTTGCAATTTTTATTATGAATTTTTAGAATTTCTTTTGGAATTATACGTATCAAAATTTATCCTGTCTTCTATTTTTTTAAATTAGATTTTATAAATGTTAGTTTTTAATTAATTTTATATTATTGCAAGTGCCAATACCAGAATATTTGAAGTAGCTTTTTCATATAGTAAATAGTAATCTTCATTGAATTCACTGTAAAAATTAGCGTTGCGATATTCTTCCATCGCGAGTTCTACTAATTTTTCCCTTTAGCGTTGCGACAATGAATGATCGCGTTTTATCAAGTAGAGTTGCGTTTACAAAATGCCCAAACCTTCCGACTGCATTTGTCGGACATTATTCCTGGACCACGCGTACAGCTGCAAGAGCTGTACAAGTGTGGTCGTTCATCGGCAACCTCCTAAATGGTTGCACTGCGATACATCGGCCCTCCATTCGCGATTTTTCTTATTAGTGTTTCGATATGTTAATTACGGGTTGTATTAGAGTTGCGAAATAACATCGCGGCTTTTTATTAGTGTGGCGAGAGAATGGTTACGGTTTGAATTAGAGTTGCGATAAAATGATAATCGCGTTTGCTTTAGAGTTGCGAATTACAATTGCGCGATTGTTTTTTGCAATTTTTATTATGAATTTTTAGAATTTTTTATAGAACTATACGTATCAGAATTTATCCTGTTATCTATTGATTAAAATTAAATTGGAAAAATGTTAGTTCTCAATTAATTTTATAGTATTGCAAGTAGCAATACCAGAATATTTTTCATATAGTAAATAATAATTTTCATTAAATTCACTTTAAGAGTTAGCGTTGCGATATTGTTCCATCGCGAGTTCTACTAATTTTTCCTGTTAGCGTTGCGATAACGAACGGTCGCGTTTTGTTAAGTAGAGTTGCGTTTACAGAATGCCCAAACCCTCCGACTGTATTTGTCGGACACTGTTCTTGGATCACACGATATAGCTGCAAAAGCTATGCAAGTGTGATCGTTCATCGGCAACCTCCTAAATGGTTGCACTACGATCTCTCGCTATTAGTGTTGCGTATTGTTTAAATACGAGTGCGTAGATTTAAATTTATTAGCGTTGCGTATCAAATTTCGGGAATTTTCAGAATTTTTTTTTAAATGGTAGATTAATTGATATTGCAGATATAACAAAGCACTCTTCGCGTTTGATTTTGAGAATTTTCTACGTCATAAATATTAGTAGTAAATTAGCGTTGCGAAACAAGAATATTCAGTTCCACTCTCGGCGCGTTGATCGGGTTCATATAGAGTGGAAGGCGATCGAATTTTAGTAGCCCTTCTGGCTACTGCTTTGTTTATTTTTCAGCGCCCCTTATTAATGCACCCCTTATTACTACGTTTATTACTGAAAATACTGCTATAAACATATTCCTTTGTCAGCGTTAACGTTACCACGACTGCTAAAATACAGAACTTTATTACGAATGTATAATATATATATATATTTACATGTATGAAATTGTGAGCGATTTCATGCGTAAAAAAGTATTATAATGAAATATCTTAATGTTGCTATGAGAGCTTGAAATATTTTTTAAAATGTAATTCATTGCGATTGGAATTAATGCTGGTGATTGTTCGTTCTTAGAATCATTACTTTTTCGACCGCGATATTTTTAATCTTCTAACAGTAATGTAAAATTTTATAAATATTCGAATTTCATTTGCGTGAAACAAAAGTTCGTTCGCGATAATCGTCACGATTGTAGCAAAAATTCTGAAAAAAATGATCTATGCACATACCTTTCGGTTGAGTATGTTGCAAATCACTATGTTGTTATAGAAAATAACAGATACTGTCAAAAGTTAAAACACAAAGCAAGTGATTTTATAATAATCGGGTTTTCTCTCATTTTAGTTATTCCGAATGAACTTTTCAATTTTTAATTCAGCTTAAATTCAATTACTTACAATTCTTGTTTTCAACGGAACCCTAGTTTCGATTAAAAAGATGCAAATGATTCTCTATATTTGCTAAAATTTAATCAATAGTAATTTGATCTATAATTGACCATTAGTAATAGTTTACTTTTCACGTACAAAATGTTCTCGTTTTAAAAATGCCTGTTTCTTTCATATACCAAATCCAGTAAGTGAGTTTGTTTCAGATCTATCAATTTACAGAAAATACATTTCAGTTACATATTTGAAAATTTCACAGCATATTAAATATATATGCTAGATACCCAAATGGTTTTTCTTTTATTGTCTGATTGTTCGGGCTTCTTCCTGTTTTCCCATTTTTATATATATAACTTTTCGATATCTTCGTAAGTTTAGGACAACGAGTCGTACGTCTTTTTTGCAAAACTTTAAATTGTATATGCAATATCAATAGTTTCATCTTCCTTCTCTCGTTCCAAGTTAGAGAAATGTATCTTTGATACCGAATGTTACCAGTACGATTGCGAATTATTGTACAATTTTGTATTGATCATTGTAATAGT
The DNA here is from genome assembly GCA_037178635.1 of Bombus dahlbomii. Taxonomy (NCBI): domain Eukaryota; kingdom Metazoa; phylum Arthropoda; class Insecta; order Hymenoptera; family Apidae; genus Bombus; species Bombus dahlbomii. Next base: position 11,967,201 of record CM074113.1, read on the forward strand.
TTTCGTAGATTAATCATATGATTAATTTTTGGAAAACGACTACATCGATCGGTACAAGAATTGTACAATAATTCGATACCAAGCTAAGAACCACGCAGATACAGTCCAGTTTAAATCACGAAAAGCTATGAAGAGAATTTTCGATAATCTAAACAGGACTGCACCGTGGGACACCGTTGGTCCAGTGTGGATCTCCAAATGCCGCGAAAAGAATTTTGTGTGATCTAGACTGGACTGCAACGCTGGACACCGTGGGACACCGTGGGACGTCGTGGGACAACGTGGAACAACGTGGGACAACGTGGGACAACGTGGGACAACGTGGGACATCATTGGTCCAGTTTGGATCACCAAAAGCCTCTAAGAGAATTTTGGATGATGTAGACTGGACTGCACCGTGGGACACCGTGGGACATCATTGGTCCAGTTTGGATCACCAAAAGCCTCTAAGAGAATTCTGGATGATCTAGACTGGACTGCACCGTGGGACATCATTGGTCCAGTTTGGATCACCAAAAGCCTCTAAGAGAATTCTGGATGATCTAGACTGGACTGCACCGTGGGACACCATTGGTCCGGTTTGGATCACCAAAAGCCTCAAAGAGAATTTTGGATGATCTAGACTGGACTGCACCGTGGGACACCATGGGACATCATTGGTTCAGTTTGGATCACCAAAAGCCTCTAAGAGAATTTTGGATGATCTAGACTGGACTGCACCGTGGGACATCATTGGTCCAGTTTGGATCACCAAAAGTCTCTAAGAGAATTCTGGATGATCTAGACTGGACTACACCGTGGGACATTATTGGTCCAGTTTGGATCACCAAAAGCCTCTAAGAGAATTCTGGATGATCTAGACTGGACTACACCGTGGGACATCATTGGTCCAGTTTGGATCACCAAAAGCCTCTAAGAGAATTCTGGATGATTTAGACTGGACTGCACCGTTGGACACCGTGGGACGTCGTTGGCCAACGTGGGACACCGTGGGACGTCGCTGGACACTTTGGGACAACGTGGGACAACGTGGGACACCGTGGGACCTCGTTGGACACCGTGGGACGTTGGTGGACATCGTTGGACACCGTGGGACGTCGTTGGACATCGCTGGACATCGTTGGACATCGTTGGACAACGTGGGACAACGTGGGACAACGTGGGACAACGTGGGACAACGTGGGACAACGTGGGACAACGTGGGTCAACGTGGGACAACGTGGGTCAACTTGGGACAACGTGGGACAACGTGGGACAACGTGGGACAACGTGGGACAACGTGGGACAACGTGGGACACCGTTGTACACTGTTGGACACCGTGGGACAATGTGGGATGCGTGCGTTTTAGCCTTAATTAGTCATACGATAGGTACCTGTGTTATGTATTGTAATGCATTGTAAGCTCATTCTATACAACGGTACTTGTCTATCTTGGAATCAATTCTTCGAGTTTTATCGTTGGAAAAATTAAATTCTTTTCTCTCTTGATCTCCTCGCTTATCACTCAGAAAAAAAAAATTGTTTTCGGGGTTTATCGGTTCACGATCGCTCAGTTCTTGCAAACTGCAGCGTGGCGTACTCACTCTCGCGTATTCCGGGTACGTGCGGGTCAACGTACACTGGACAACTCTTTGATTCGTTGGTCGCCCAAGAACACCTCTTGTCTGGGTGACTACTCGACGACTGCTCATCGTTTGCCTCGAATCGCGGGCGTTGTCATCACGCTGGTGATACCTGTGAATCTGTCGACGATCGAGTCGCAGGTCCGCAATCCTGTCCGATTGGTACTTCGGTACTTGGACAGGGACCTGCATTTAACGTCCTCCGTAATTCTGTTCGAACCCGCGGGGGTGGACCCCACTGTTCAGTTGGGGCCTTGCCTTCGTAATCCTGTTCAGCGGTCCCTCCCCGGGTTCAACTTGTTCAGTTGGAGTGTGTTAAATTGCAGGTCCATTTGCTGGACACTGGTATCATCGGCAAGTGCCATCGACCGCGATAAGTTTCAAACGACGTGACAGGAGTCGAGCGAAGGTCAATGCTTGGGCTTCCGCTGAACCTCAGGGTTGTCCAGTGGACGGGAGTACGTCACGTAGGTTTGTTAGTTCCTTCGAGAGATCGTGATTACGTTCGTTCCGGGCGAGTCGCTGTATTTCTTTCATCGTCTGATTGTCTGATTGTCTGATTTTCAATAGTAGTAGCCTCACTTGTTATCTTTCGTTCCAAGTTAGACAAATGTATCTTTGATACGGGATGTTGCTGATAGGGTTGCGAATTATTGTACGATGTTTGTACGGATCGATGTAATGTTTGTGTGTGAGATACATGTTGCGTTGTGTGGGAGATAGATATCGCGTCGTGTAAGCTTTGTTTCACGTTTGTAAAGATCGGTGTAACTGCTGCGTAGGAGATAGGTATTTCGCGGTTAGGCTACGAAGTATCTATCTCTTTACGCAGGCCCATGATCGCGTAGAGTCAGAACTCGACATTCTTGCCAATAGGTTGAATGTCGAGACCGATGCATAACGTTAAATAACTCATGGGCGGGTCTCGTGCGTAGTCACCTCCTCGTGGTGAGACCTGGTAATTGGCATCGTTTTCCAAAAAAAGAAAAAAGAAAAATGAATCAGTCGATCGATCTTTGGAAAACGATGCCAAGCTAAGAACTACGCACCAGTCCAGTTTGTGTCACCAAAAGCGGCGAAAAGCTCAGTGTCAGACTTAAAATTCCAAATCGACAAAATATTCAATTTAATCATCTTAGAAAAACAAGGTACAATAGGTCCACAGATCATTGATCACGGAACTTTTATTAGCAATTACGCCCAAGTACTAGGTAGGAAAACAGAAGGAAACGCTTTTATAGCAAAGGAAGAGAATTTCCAAAGTATTTGAGATATGGCAGAACTCACATTGCTTACTCTACAAAACAAAGTTTTCTTTATAATTTCGGTACCAACAATTATAGACATGGAATGGGATATAAAGCAAATATACCCCATACCATCTCTCACGAACAAAGTCTTTTTAGCACAATTGTTAGTTAATCCGGTATTCTTAACGTCAGGATTAAATTACACCAATGCCGCTCAAAACTATTTGAATAAGCAATGCCGTTCTATATCTAATTCTTACATTTCTAAACAAACTCAGCCGATTCACGAGCGCCGAGTAAAACACGATCGTAACTCTGAAATCTTAAGCGCAGAAAATACTGTCAAATTCTGTAAGGTGGTAGTTTATAACATCTAAGATATAACTTTCATTCCGGTAAATGCTTGTTACGATCGTTCGCGGAGAGACGCGATCGCGAGAAAAACGCGTAAGCGAGAGGCTTAAATTGTCGCTACGATTCATATAATCGACGTCGCGATTAGTCGTTCCTCTTGTTTCGATTAAGATAACAGGGGTGGTTCGATGAATTTAACACTGTGTCAACTGGTTAATATAGCGTGTATATTCAACAATAAATGGTACAGTAATAAGATCGTCAGAAATTATTTGGCAATGAATAAAGTTAATGCGTTACAGAAATTCTACTCGACTTTTTATTTTTCTCGATATTCGTTAGACTAAGCGACTTTCTTCGTCCGAGCTCTCGATGTATACAGTATGAATTTTCAAAGGAGAACCTTAAACCGAACCTTTGTCTTTCCGTGAGACAACCCCCACTACGCTCGGATCACGCCACCGATCACGCCGATAATGACGTATGCCGACTTCTTTGTGTGAATGGAAGAACGGTCCGAAATCGACGGTTCCAGAACTCGCTGCTTTGTGTGAACTATGCGCTCGTCGAGACATTGTACGTTTTTCGTAAATGTTTTTGGTAAATTTTATAAAAACACGATTTCTACACTATTGTGCACTTTCCAAAAGATTACAGATTGATTAAAAATTAAAATGCAACCTGAACGTAAATATATAACCGCTATTTGTACACGAATTTGTTATGGATCAATAAAATATTACTTGGGTGAGAAAAAAACGTCAAAGGGGCATAACAATCGACAAATATTGAAAAGAATTATGAATGCAATCACAGTTATCGGTAAGCGAGGATTAAGTTACAAAGAGTGTAAATCTGAGGCATCTTACAGCAGAAAATAAAACAGAAGATTATGGTAACATTTTACATGGTACATTTGCTTAGTAAATATGAGACTCTTTTGAAGGGACACAAAAATGCGTAAAAACCACTAAAAAGATCTAAAAAAGATCCCAGATAAAAGTAGGGAATTTTGGATAACGTGGATTTCTAAGATTACAATTAGTAAGTTCATTAAAGCAGTCAGTGCGCACTACTTCAAGAGACAATAGCAAAGGAAGCAATCGGATCAAAAATGCTTCCAGTACAAATCGACTGCATGCAAGATATATTATATCAAAAATAGAAATATGTTGAATTACTATACGTTATATTTCTAACTTTACTTACAAAAGGCTCTTAGCTATCGTAAAGCGAAAATCTACAACAAGGGAAATTGAGTTTGAGTTTGTAAAATAAATATGGATCGCTAATAAGATTCATGTTAAAATAGGTATAAATAACTCAAGAGAGACGACGTGGCAAATATACAAAGTTAGTGTAATAGATCCTTTGATAGATCTAACGAAGAAATACCTAACCGCGATTACAGCTAATTAGTTCGTATTATTTGCTACGTAATTAATAACTGTATCACGTACATCGATGCAGGCGCTATTGAGGATAAAAGAGCCATTTTATGTTACAACTATAACAAGTAAATTTAATCGTTTAACTTGAGAGGAATTAAAAAGGTAGCTGACTTTTAAGTAAGCATTAAATAAGAATTTTAAGTATCGGACGCAGTGATGTAGGTGTTACTCAAGAAAAAGGAACATTTAATTTTGTAATTAGCACGAGTAAATGAACCAATATCGATAATATAATATAATGTTTAATATGAATTTTATCTGTCCGATTATTTAATACCTTAACTTATTTCACAGTAATGTCATCGACTGCCGTTAGACTTTTTGTTCCTTTTTGTTCAAACCAATTGATAGTCGAAAACTAGTGTCAGAGAAGCGTGAAATTAGTCTCAGCTTGTAGAAACTATTAAAATGAGAAAAATGAATATCGTATTAAATTGTTGGAGGCGACAATTTACAATAAATATTAAGAAATTGTTCAATGTGATTTTGTTCTAACGGAAAAATCGTCTTTTGCTATGTCAAAAGATCGTTACCGTTCGATTGACATCTCGACGCTTTGTAAAGGCATATAAGGAACACGGAAATCGCGCGCGAGCTCTTTTGCGCCTGAACTGCCGGAGAGTGAACATCGAGAAGAACTTAAATAGAAGGTGAATAAACAAAAAATATTAACAATAATGTCTGAGTCGTTAATTTATAACACTTAAGCTATTAATTTATAACATTTAAGCTATTAATTTACAATATTTAAGCTATTAATTTACAACATTTAAGCTATTAATTTACAACATTTAAGGTATTAATTTACAGCATTTAAATTGTTATTTTATACATTTAAGCCATCAATTTCTAACATTTAAACTATTAATTTATAACATGTAAGCCATTAATTTATAACACTTATGCTATTAATTTATAGCATTTAAGCTATTAATTTATGACATTTAAGCTGTTAATTCATAATATTTAAGCTATTAATTTACAACACTTATGCTATTAATTTACAACATTTAAACTGTTATTTTATATATTTAAACCATTAATTCCTAACATTTAAACTATTAATATCTAACATTCAAACTATTAATTTATAACATTTAAGCTACTAATTTATAGCATTTAAACTTATTTTATACATTTAAGTCATAAATTTCTAACATTTATACTATTAATTTATATCATCTAAGCCATTAATTTTTACCATTTAAGCCATTAATCTAAAACAATTACTCCATTAACTCTTAACAGTTATACCAATAATTTATAACCATATCCTCCCATTAATTCAAAGTATTATATAATTGAATACCATCAATTCCTTGTGAGTAAATTAATGATTTGACATTCCTATGACATTCTTGCCAATAGGTTGAATGTCGAGACCGATGCATGACGTTAAATAACTCATGGGCGGGTCTCGTGCGTAGTCACCTCCTCGTGGTGAGACCTGGTAATTGGCATCGTTTTCCAAATATTAATCAGTTGATTAATCAGTTGATTAATCTTTGGAAAACGATGCCAAGCTAAGAACTACGCACCAGTCCAGTTTGGGTCACCAAAAGCCGCGAAAAGAATTTTGGATGATCTAGACTGGATTGCACCGTGGGACACCGTTGGACACCGTTGGACACCGAGGGACATCGTGGGACAACGTTGGACACCGAGGGACATCGTGGGACAACGTTGGACACCGAGGGACATCGTGGGACAACGTTGGACACCGAGGGACATCGTGGGACAACGTTGGACACCGTTGGACAACGTTGGACACCGTTGGACAACGTTGGACACCGTTGGACAACGTTGGACACCGTTGGACAACGTTGGACACCGTTGGATATGTCTTGACTCTCAAACCCACTCTGACCCCATTCTGTACAACGATACTTATCTGACTTGGAACGATATATAAAAATCCATTCTTCTTTTCCACTGAATCTTGCGATTATTTTGTGCACGGGAGTGTGTCGCGTGAGTCCAATGATTCTTTCGAAAGATCGCGAACGAATGAGTTCGCGTCGCGATTTTTCTTTCATTGTCCGTTTGTTCCGGCTTCTTCTTGTTTCCCCATTTTTAAGGGAAGATTATTGCGATCGTGTTAGAGTTTATAACTTTTCGATATTTTCAAAAGTTTAGAGTTGCGAAAATATTTGATACATATTTCGTAATAGATAATTTCTTAATTATCTGGAATACTAAGATGAAGGTAAAGACGATTAAATAAATTATTCTATTACCGATGTATGAAATCATTCTCTTATCTCAAACGAATTTTTAACGAATTATCTTATTGTTTCAAATTGAGTTATATCACAACAATTCTCGTATCGAATTCAATTTTTTTTGTATATTATGTGAATTGACTACAAGTAACGTCATAAATTTGCAACTTAGTAACAATTAGATTCAAATTCCTCGAAACAAGGTTTCGCGCGCGTTTGTGTAGTATTCTTCAAGTATATTTAGTGGCGAACTTTTGAATTCTCGCAAATATTTTCCAATATTTATAACACGCGACCATGGTGTATTAGTGGAATGTATATTTCGTATTCTAATAACGAAAATTCACAGTATATATTCTAATTGCGAACAATATAATTCTTGCAAATAATTGCATTGCATTCACGGTATTCTGAAGTATTTGTTCGCTATCGAGAAATATCTCACAATTTTCAACTAAATAATATTTTTCACACTTATTCCAATTTCTTAGTAATAACTTTTAAGCGTAAAAAAATAGCAGTATTTTCTAAATAAACGTCCGATAGGAAAAAGAAGCATATTGTCGAAACGATGTTTCGCTTCTTTTCCACACCCACCCCCAACCCCGCCCTTAAACAACTTTATTTTCAGGGAATATTTGTGACCGCGCGCAATGCGGTTGTAGAGTCAGTGTTTGCTACGCAATAGTTTCTTTTCAATATTTTAAAATCACGATAATTTTGATTAAATTGGATCGAATAATCACACGCGAAAGTAATAAAATTTTATCAATCAAATTCGTACGCGATATTAGAGTTCTTGTTCGCCGATCATAATTTAAGCGGTCGCGGTAACGTAGTCTTTTATTTTTCTTTTTTTATATATTTATTTGTTTGAATATTCGTTTCCGGTATTAGAGTCAGTGCCTCCCTCAAGAGGATAAAGCCTCTCCAGGAGCTCAAGAACGTAAGTAGTTTTATATATCGTATTTCAATTTGTTCTATTTATTATTTATTTTGTTTGAAATAAAATAAAATGTTAATTACGAAATAAAAATGACTGATAATTTAGAAAGCTGTAAATTGTCCTTTTTTAATTGAAACAAAGTCTTCAAGTCTTAACATTAAAGTACAATAAAACTGTCTGATACGCATCAAAAATCACTGAATGTTTTATTCTCAAATTTTTATATTAGAGTTGCAATTTACATACTTATTAGAGTATAGTCTTTATTATTGCTAAAATTCCATGTTTCTTATTATGTATTTACGACATTAATGATGTTTTATATTTTGTTATAGACATAACACAGCTTCAACTTCTTTGTCTTCTTTGCGAATGCTCCATTGGTGGCTCAAATACCAAAAATGTAAGTATTTTTCCGTACCGTATTTCAATTATGTCTATTCTGTATATTTTTCTTTGATCACTATCAATTATGAAATATAATTTGATTGAAAATTTATGAGGTTAGCATTTTCCGAAGTTGTACTTTCATTAAAATAAAATAAACGTTAAAGTCTTAATACCGTACTAGAGAACAAATGACTAACATATTTCAGAAATCATTAGATTCTTAATTTTTAGATTTTAAACTTTCATATTAGAGTTTCAGTTTTTATACTTATCAAAGTTTATTAAAATTTCAATCCTCGTTATTATTAAAGTCACTAAAGTTAATAAACCTTCATTTTTCATTATCTCCAACTTTTCAAATAGTCAGCAATCGCTTATCGTGTTTTGTTCTGTAACAGATTCTTCGCAACCACTGGACCCTACACGGTTCCTGATGATATTCGCTGGGGTGGCACAGCATCCAGAGTACGTCCTCTGTTTCTACGCTTCGAACAGTGAGTCGCATGCGTTTCTGTTCCTCCGGTCACTCAATCATGTCGTAGGATGAAAGGTCCGAATCGGCACGGGTGACCGGTTGTATTACGTAGAATTTTCTGCGAGCATAGTGACCGCGGGTATTTTTTATACCCGTGAGTAGTAACATTCTTTTTTGAAATTTATTAATTTAGGATAGGTCTTCTTGCACAGCGCGATTATAACAATTAGTATTTTAATAGTTAGGTTAAACATATACACTCGAGAATATATTCGTGTTACTTATAAATATGCATGTTTATATTCCGTATGAATATTTGTAAATGCCAAATATCTACACGAATATACCTGTGTGACATAAATATACTTAATTTTTAGCAATGAATTGATCGTGACAATATTACGTCACGTTCGTTTATTTCGCTTTGGCTAGAATTTAAAATATGAGTTAAAATTCATTTTTTCCGCACAAGAATGTGTGATATTTTACGTGCAAGAAGACACTTCGCGACAGGCAGATTTTCGAATCAAAGCAATAATCTTGAACACTGCTTCTGCACTTTCGAATATATGCTTTGATAAAGAAATCGCCTGAGATTATTTCTTTTTTAATAATATATTTAGAGTCAATTATTCCATTTGATCGAGTCAGTCTTTTTCAATTAACGCTACCTTTTTTGCAATATTAAAATTTTGTTCCAATTTATTAAATTAATAAAGTAGAGTTACTCAGTTACTATTAAATTAATAAAGTAGATTTAATCAGAAACGAAGTAGTAAAATATAAAATCAAAGAACGTTAGTCCGTTAAAGAAAAATTACATAAACTAATCATCTTTTTAGATCAGGATTTTCAGGTTTAACCCCTTCCGTGCCCATTGTCAGGATCTCATTCACGTGCCCAGGTGCTACTTGAATGGGAGAAAGACATTGGGCACGATGATCTAGAATTAAGTAATGTAATAATTTCTCAGCGACTGACGATGCGTTAGTGTATCGTGCACGACGTATTTTCCACATTATGTATGCGTGTTGTTAGGCCGTGGAATTGCGTCGTTTTTTCTCATTCGTTAAAACTTCAAATATTAAAAATGTCGAGACATATATCGATTCAATTTACGTCTCGATACAATTACAATTTGTGATAATATCATCCACGCGATTAAGTGTAACCACGCTTCTAATATTGCCGTAAATTACAATTATAATTCCAAGTTTACTTACATTTATTTTAAAAGTATAATTTCTTTAGACGTGTTTTATCACGTTTTATCACGCAATGGTCACTAGCCTTCGTCAGTCGATTTCAGGAAAAAGGTACGTACGTTAGAGCGTGCATGTTTGCTAAGCTCGGGTGTCGGAGGCGTCCCGGGACGTTCTCTCTAGTGTAGGACCTTTGCACCCGGGCGTTTGTGTGAGAACCGTGGAGCGAGTGTGTTGGTGTGCCCGTTTTGCCATTTTTTAAATATAGCGCTAGGCAGGATAGGTAGTATACTTTCTGGCGTGTCTGTTAATTATAAGTAGGCAGGGCCGGGCAGGTTGGCACAGTCTCTGGTCGGGTAGGCGCGTTTTCGCGTGACCAACCTGTTTCTGGAAATTTATTTGAAAAATCGACGGTGAAACTGGCACGAGTAGAGCATGCTCTCGTCTCTGGTTTTGCCTTTCGATTTTTCGAATTTCGCGGTCGCGGTCGCGAGTGGGCGAACGAACGTTTATCGCTCGAGCACGCACATGCGAGTGAGCAACGATCACCGCTGTGATCGTTGGTCAGTCCATGCGCACTTCAATCAGCTTCCGCGGTTTATATTTTTATTTCACCTTTATAAGTTTTTTTTTTGTTTGCAATTTAGAAGTCTCGAGCTTAGATTTAAGTTTCAGCGGGCATCGCGCTCGAAGAAAGAAGAGGCTATATGCCGAAGAGGCCCGGCAAACTGCCACTCAAGAGGGCAACTACCAATGGCTACCCATCCTCTGGGTCATCCAGAGCATGGGAAGTCATTGTTGTTACTACTTTGTCACTATGCTCGCTTTTAGTATTTGTAGTCGTAGTAGTAGTTTTTGTTTTTTTGACCGATGTATATATCGGTCCATCCTCCCATTGGGCAAATCGCGATTTTTTTATTAGTGTCGCGACAGATTAATTACGAGTTGAATTAGAGTTGCGAAACAACATCGCGGCTTTTCATTAGTGTGGCGGAAAATGATTACGGTTTGAATTAGAGTTGCGATAAAATGTTAATCGTGTTTGCTTTAGAGTTGCGAATTACAATATCGTGCTTGTCTTTTGCAATTTTTATTATGAATTTTTAGAATTTCTTTTGGAATTATACGTATCAAAATTTATCCTGTCTTCTATTTTTTTGAATTAGATTTTATAAATGTTAGTTTTTAATTAATTTTATAGTATTGCAAATACCAATACCAGAATATTTGAAGTAGCTTTTTCATATAGTAAATAGTAATCTTCATTGAGTTCACTGTAAAAATTAGCGTTGCGATATTATTCCATCGCGAGTTCTACTAATTTTTCCCTTTAGCGTTGCGATAATGAATGATCGCGTTTTATCAAGTAGAGTTGCGTTTACAAAATGCCCAAACCTTCCGACTGCATTTGTCGGACATTATTCCTGGATCACACGTACAGCTGCAAGAGCTGTACAAGTGTGATCGTTCATCGGCAACCACCTAAATGGTTGCACTGCGATATATCGGCCCTCCATTCGCGATTTTTCTTATTAGTGTTTCGATATGTTAATGACGGGTTGTATTAGAGTTGCGAAACAACATCGCGGCTTTTCATTAGTGTGGCGAGAGAATGGTTACGGTTTGAATTAGAGTTGCGATAAAATGATAATCCCGTTTGCTTTAGAGTTGCGAATTACAATTGCGCGATTGTTTTTTGCAATTTTTATTATGAATTTTTAGAATTTTTTATAGAACTATACGTATCAGAATTTATCCTGTTTTCTATTGATTAAAATTAAATTGGAAAAATGTTAGTTCTCAATTAATTTTATAGTATTGCAAGTAGCAATACCAGAATATTTTTCATATAGTAAATAATAATTTTCATTAAATTCACTTTAAGAGTTAGCGTTGCGATATTGTTCCATCGCGAGTTCTACTAATTTTTCCTGTTAGCGTTGCGATAACGAACGGTCGCGTTTTGTTAAGTAGAGTTGCGTTTACAGAATGCCCAAACCCTCCGACTGTATTTGTCGGACACTGTTCTTGGATCACACGATATAGCTGCAAAAGCTATGCAAGTGTGATCGTTCATCGGCAACCTCCTAAATGGTTGCACTACGATCTCTGGCTATTAGTGTTGCGTATTGTTTAAATACGAGTGCGTCGATTTAAATTTATTAGCGTTGCGTATGAAATTTCGGAAATTTTCAGAATTTTTTTTTTAAATGGTAGATTAATTGATATTGCAGATATAACAAAGCACTCTTCGCGTTTGATTTTGAGAATTTCCTGCGTCATAAATATTAGTAGTAAATTAGCGTTGCGAAACAAGAATATTCAGTTCCACTCTCGGCGCGTTGATCGGGTTCATATAGAGTGGAAGGCGATCGAATTTTAGTAGCCCTTCTGGCTACTGCTTTGTTTATTTTTCAGCGCCCCTTATTAATGCACCCCTTATTACTACGTTTATTACTGAAAATACTGCTATAAACATATTCCTTTGTCAGCGTTAACGTTACCACGACTGCTAAAATACAGAACTTTATTACGAATGTATAATATATATATATATTTACATGTATGAAATTGTGAGCGATTTCATGCGTAAAAAAGTATTATAATGAAATATCTTAATGTTGCTATGAGAGCTTGAAATATTTTTTAAAATGTAATTCATTGCGATTGGAATTAATGCTGGTGATTGTTCGTTCTTAGAACCATTACTTTTTCGACCGCGATATTTTTAATCTTCTAACAGTAATGTAAAATTTTATAAATATTCGAATTTCATTTGCATGAAACAAAAGTTCGTTCGCGATAATCGTCACGTTTGTAGCAAAAATTCTAAAAAAAATGATCTATGCACATACCTTTCGGTTGAGTATGTTGCAAATCACTATGTTGTTATAGAAAATAACAGATACTGCCAAAAGTTAAAACACAAAGCAAGTGATTTTATAATAATCGGGTTTTCTCTCATTTTAGTTATTCCGAATGAACTTTTCAATTTTTAATTCAGCTTAAATTCAATTACTTACAATTCTTGTTTTCAACGGAACCCTAGTTTCGATTAAAAAGATGCTAATGATTCTCTATATTTGCTAAAATTTAAGCAATAGTAATTTGATCTATAATTGACCATTAGTAATAGTTTACTTTTCACGTACAAAATGTTCTCGTTTTAAAAATGCCTGTTTCTTTCATATACCAAATCCAGTAAATGAGTTTGTTTCAGATCTATCAATTTACAGAAAATACATTTCAGTTACATATTTGAAAATTTCACAGCATATTAAATATGTATGCTAGATACCCAAATGATTTTTCTTTCATTGTCTGATTGTTCGGGCTTCTTCCTGTTTTCCCATTTTTATATATATAACTTTTCGATATCTTCGTAAGTTTAGTACAACGAGTCGTACGTCTTTTTTGCAAAACTTTAAATTGTATATGCAATATCAATAGTTTCATCTTCCTTCTCTCGTTCCAAGTTAGACAAATGTATCTTTGATACCGAATGTTACCAGTACAATTGCGAATTATGGTACAATTTTGTATTGATCATTGTAATAGTTTTCGTAGATTAATCAGATGATTAATTTTTGGAAAACGACTACATCGATCGGTACAAAAATTGTACAATAATTCGATACCAAGCTAAGAACCACGCAGATACAGTCCAGTTTAAATCACGAAAAGCTATGAAGAGAATTTTCGATAATCTAAACAGGACTGCACCGTGGGACACCGTTGGTCCAGTGTGGATCTCCAAATGCCGCGAAAAGAATTTTGTGTGATCTAGACTGGACTGCAACGCTGGACACCGTGGGACACCGTGGGACGTCGTGGGACAACGTGGGACAACGTGGGACAACGTGGGACAACGTGGGACAACGTGGGACAACGTGGGACAACGTGGGACATCATTGGTCCAGTTTGGATCACCAAAAGCCTCTAAGAGAATTTTGGATGATCTAGACTGGACTGCACCGTGGGACACCGTGGGACATCATTGGTCCAGTTTGGATCACCAAAAGCCTCTAAGAGAATTCTGGATGATCTAGACTGGACTGCACCGTGGGACACCGTGGGACATCATTGGTCCAGTTTGGATCACCAAAAGCCTCTAAGAGAATTCTGGATGATCTAGACTAGACTGCATCGTGGGACATCATTGGTCCAGTTTGGATCACCAAAAGCCTCTCAGAGAATTCTGGATGACCTAGACTGGACTACACCGTGGGACATCATTGGTCCAGTTTGGATCACCAAAAGCCTCTAAGAGAATTCTGGATGATCTAGACTGGACTGCACCGTGGGACACCATTGGTCCGGTTTGGATCACCAAAAGCCTCTAAGAGAATTTTGGATGATCTAGACTGGACTGCACCGTGGAGCGCCGTGGGACATCATTGGTTCAGTTTGGATCACCAAAAGCCTCTAAGAGAATTTTGGATGATCTAGACTGGACTGCACCGTGGGACATCATTGGTCCAGTTTGGATCACCAAAAGCCTCTAAGAGAATTCTGGATGATCTAGACTGGACTACACCGTGGGACATCATTGGTCCAGTTTGGATCACCAAAAGCCTCTAAGAGAATTCTGGATGATCTAGACTGGACTACACCGTGGGACACCATTGGTTCAGTTTGGATCACCAAAAGCCTCTAAGAGAATTTTGGATGATCTAGACTGGACTGCACCGTGGGACATCATTGGTCCAGTTTGGATCACCAAAAGCCTCTAAGAGAATTCTGGATGATCTAGACTGGACTACACCGTGGGACATCATTGGTCCAGTTTGGATCACCAAAAGCCTCTAAGAGAATTCTGGATGATCTAGACTGGACTGCACCGTTGGACACCGTGGGACGTCGTTGGACACCGCTGGACACCGTGGGACGTCGTGGGACAACGTGGGACGGCGTGGGACACCGTGGGACGTCGTTGGACATCGATGGACACCGCTGGCCAACGTGGGACACCGTGGGACGTCGCTGGACACCATGGGACGTCGCTGGACACCGTGGGACAACGTGGGACAACGTAGGACAACGTGGGACACCGTGGGACCTCGTTGGACACCGTGGGACGTCGGTGGACATCGTTGGACACCGTGGGACGTCGTTGGACATCGCTGGACATCGTTGGACATCGCTGGACATCGTTGGACATCGTTGGACAACGTGGGACAACGTGGGACAACGTGGGACAACGTGGGACAACGTGGGACAACTTGGGACAACGTGGGACAACGTGGGACACCGTGGGACAACGTGGGATGCGTGCGTTTTAGCCTTAATTAGTCATACGATAGGTACCTGTATTATGTATTGTAATGCATTGTAAGCTCATTCTATACAATGGTACTTGTCTATCTTGGAATCAATTCTTCGAGTTTTATCGTTGGAAAAATAAAATTCTTTTCTCTCTTGATCTCCTCGCTTAGCACTTAGAAAAAAAAAATTGTTTTCGCGGTTTATCGGTTCACGATCGCTCAGTTCTTGCAAACTGCTGCGTGGCGTACTCACTCGCGCGTATTCCAGGTACGTGCGGGTCAACGTACACTGGACAACTCTTTGATTCGTTGGTCGCCCAAGAACACCTCTTGTCTGGGTGACTACTCGACGACTGCTCATCGTTTGCCTCGAATCGCGGGCGTTGTCATCACGCTGGTGATACCTGTGTATCTGTCGACGATCGAGTCGCAGGTCCGCAATCCTGTCCGATTGGTACTTCGGTACTTGGACAGGGACCTGCATTTAACGTCCTCCGTAATTCTGTTCGAACCCGCGGGGGTGGACCCCACTGTTCAGTTGGGGCCTTGCCTTCGTAATCCTGTTCAGCGGTCCCTCCCCGGGTTCATCTTGTTCAGTTGGAGTGTGTTAAATTGCAGGTCCATTTGCTGGACACTGGTATCATCGGCAAGTGCCATCGACCGTGATAAGTTTCAAACGACGTGACAGGAATCGAGCGAAGGTCAATGCTTGGGCTTCCGCTGAACCTCAGGGTTGTCCAGTGGACGGGAGTACGTCACGTAGGCTTGTTAGTTCCTTCGAGAGATCGCGATTACGTTCGTTCCGGGCGAGTCGCTGTTTTTCTTTCATCGTCCGATTGTCGGGGCTCCTTTTCAATAGTAGTAGCCTCACTTGTTATCTTTCGTTCCAAGTTAGACAAATGTATCTTTGATACGGGATGTTGCTGATAGGGTTGCGAATTATTGTACGATGTTTGTACGGATCGATGTAATGTTTGTGTGTGAGATACATGTTGCGTTGTGTGGGAGATAGATATCGCGTCGTGTAAGCTTTGTTTCACGTTTGTAAAGATCGGTGTAACTGCTGCGTAGGAGATAGGTGTTTCGCGGTTAGGCTACGAAGTATCTATCTCTTTACGCAGGCCCATGATCGCGTAGAGTCAGAACTCGACATTCTTGCCAATAGGTTGAATGTCGAGACCGATGCATAACGTTAAATAACTCATGGGCGGGTCTCGTGCGTAGTCACCTCCTCGTGGTGAGACCTGGTAATTGGCATCGTTTTCCAAAAAAAGAAAAAAGAAAAATGAATCAGTCGATCGATCTTTGGAAAACGATGCCAAGCTAAGAACTACGCACCAGTCCAGTTTGTGTCACCAAAAGCGGCGAAAAGCTCAGTGTCAGACTTAAAATTCCAAATCGACAAAATATTCAATTTAATCATCTTAGAAAAACAAGGTACAATAGGTCCACAGATCATTGATCACGGAACTTTTATTAGCAATTACGCCCAAGTACTAGGTAGGAAAACAGAAGGAAACGCTTTTATAGCAAAGGAAGAGAATTTCCAAAGTATTTGAGATATGGCAGAACTCACATTGCTTACTCTACAAAACAAAGTTTTCTTTATAATTTCGGTACCAACAATTATAGACATGGAATGGGATATAAAGCAAATATACCCCATACCATCTCTCACGAACAAAGTCTTTTTAGCACAATTGTTAGTTAATCCGGTATTCTTAACGTCAGGATTAAATTACACCAATGCCGCTCAAAACTATTTGAATAAGCAATGCCGTTCTATATCTAATTCTTACATTTCTAAACAAACTCAGCCGATTCACGAGCGCCGAGTAAAACACGATCGTAACTCTGAAATCTTAAGCGCAGAAAATACTGTCAAATTCTGTAAGGTGGTAGTTTATAACATCTAAGATATAACTTTCATTCCGCTAAATGCTTGTTACGATCGTTCGCGGAGAGACGCGATCGCGAGAAAAACGCGTAAGCGAAAGGCGTGAATTGTCGCTACGATTCATATAATCGACGCCGCGAAATAGTCGTTCCCCTTGTTTCGATTAAGATAACAGGGATGGTTCGATGAATTTAACACTGTGTCAACAGGTTAATATAGCGTGTATATTCAACAATAAATGGTACAGTAATAAGATCGTCAGAAATTATTTGGCAATGAATAAAGTTAATGCGTTACAGAAATTCTATTCGACTTTTTATATTTCTCGATATTGGTTAGACTAAGCGACTTTATTCGTCCGAGCTCTCGATGTATGCAGTATGAATTTTCAAACGAGAACCTTAAACCGAACCTTTGTCTTTCCGTGAGACTTCCCCCACTACGCTCGGATCACGCCACCGATCGCGGCGATGATAACGTATGCCTACTTCTTTGTGAGAATGGAAGAACGGTCCGAAATCGACGGTTCCAGAACTCGCTGCTTTGTGTGAACTATGCGCTCGTCGAGACATTGTACGTTTTTCGTAAATGTTTTTGGTAAATTTTATAAAAACACGATTTCTACACTATTGTGCACTTTCCAAAAGATTACAGATTGATTAAAAATTAAAATGCAACCTGAACGTAAATATATAACCGCTATTTGTACACGAATTTGTTATGGATCAATAAAATATTACTTGGGTGAGAAAAAAACGTCAAAGGGGCATAACAATCGAAAAATATTGAAAAGAATTATGAATGCAATCACAGTTATCAGTAAAGGAGGATAAAGTTACAGAGAGTGTAAACCTGAAGCATCTTAGAGCAGAAAATAAAACAGAAGATAATTTTAACATTTTACATGGTACATTTGCTTAGTAAATATTAGTAAATATAAATATGCTTAGTAAATTAAATATAACAAAAATGCATAAAAACCACTAAAAAGATCTAAAAAAGATCCCAGATAAAAATATTATATCAAAAATAGAAAAATGTGGAATTACTATACGTTATATTTCTAACTTTACTTACAAAAGGCTCTTAGCTATCGTAAAGCGAAAATCTACAACAAGGGAAATTGAGTTTGAATTTGTAAAACAAATATGGATCGCTAATAAGATTCATGTTGAAATAGGTGTAAATAACTCAAGAGAGACGGTGTGGCAAATATACAAAGTTAGGGTAATGGTCTTTTTCGTGGTTGGCAAACGAATATGTCGTGTTTATTCGTGACTCTTAATAAAAAAGGAATATATGGGAAATTGTACGTAGAGGTTCGTAATATCGGAAATTGTTAACTATAGGAAAAACATGATAGAGATCTAAAGATATCGACTTAAAGAAAGTACTTGGTTTGTTTGCAAAACCAAATGCTGCTTTATACATGGTCGTCACAATTAAATTACGAAAAATTGAAGACTTTTTAATATGCAAATTTAAAACGCGTGCGAAAGGAAAGAAATTTTGCAGATTTACTCTTAAAATATGAAAATATGCTTACAGCAGAAATATTAGTATCGACAACATCCTCATCAAAATATCTCCGAACAGGTGGGATAGGTCCATTTAAAATCCGTAATATAGGAAACGAACCATATGAAAATTTGAAATCATATAGCAATTTTGGAAATGGGATAAAAACTGCTGATATCTTTGTAACGCAGCCTAAAAGTAAATTTACATATTGTAAAAAATATAATCTAGAAATTGACGAATCGCTGCCTGTTACCAGAATAAAACGGAAAAACGGTGCAAAAGGAGAAAGAGCTCCAGATAACTATATGATTAACGTAGAATTCAAAATTATTGAATTTAAGTGTAATATAATATTTGATGTTGGGTGGGAAAGTATTTATCGTCGTTTTCTAATCAGTAAACCATTATACGCCGATTTTGCCTATCTGAATCCCAAAACTTTTTTCTATGATAAAAAAAAGTGAAACACAGATAAATGCAGTAAGGTAAGTTTAGAAAATTTGAAAGACGAGTACGACAATTTCGTTATTCATTATTATCGTTATTCACTACTTCACATCGTTATTCACACAGTGGAATAATTGGAAGAGAATACGAAAACAAGAATTTGCTATAAGCATCACGGAAAAAAGAAAGGTATATGAATATGAAAATGAAGAAATAAATAAAATACTGGAACCACGCCAATCCTGCAACGATGGTGCCGTTTGTTCTTACGAAATATTTAATCAATATAATTTAACAACAAATGCTTGCTCCTTATTGGGATTAACATAGGAATATTTGCTGACATCATCGGTGGCCCAAACACCTCGTGAACGAAGCTGTTCTACTTTAGGATTTATAAAAAATAAATTGCGAAATTCCTTGTGACGGAAAAATTTATATTCATGCATGCTTACGGGTGTCAAGGAGGATATTTTATGTAATTCGAATCCGGATATTATTACGAATAACTTTGCCGAAAGTAGCGATTTACTGAATTCCTTATTAATTCTGTAAATGTAAAAATTCTGGAAGTACATAGCAAAGTGCGGAATAAATAAATTTATATATATGATAAAATGTAATTTTTCTTTTTGTTATACGTATACCGCTTTATCTAATAATACTGTTATTATATAAAAATTTATCGGAATTATAGCGTGCCAAACTGGGTACGTGATTTATATATTGCTTCTTTTGTAGCATGAAAGCCACAATTTTCTTATTAATTAAGGAGATTTGCGAAAGGAGGGCCGTTCATATCGGTGATCTCTCAGTAAAAATCTGAGTTCCGGGTGAAATGATTTTCAACGAATCTAATGATACATGGAATGCCGCAGCTTACTTCGATTTTCAGTTGATCAAAGAGGTATAAAATACCTACCGCTATTGAAAAATTGTTTACAGAAGGAAAATTTAGAAAAGAAACCGTTAAATAGAGCATATAGTAGTAAACATTGATTATTTGAAACTGGAAAACTTGAAAGCCAAGCGGCAGTTATATAGGATAGTAGACTCATAAATGTATTCATACATTAATATCGATACATTTTAGGAGGAATGCGAGCATATTAGGTATATTAGGTATGTTATACGACATTTTAGAATTTCATTAGCGCTATAATGAAATCCAATTATCGTAACATATAATATATGGGAGAAATTTGAAACAATTTGGAAGATCTATACTGAAATTAAAAGATATTTAGTACAAAGATATACATATTTTTCAAAAATCACAAAAGTATTTAAAGACACGACTATCTAGAAGAATGTTAATATTAGTATTTAGTGGGACTACATTACTATATACTTTTAACATTTATTAGGTATACGCTTAAGACGATTGTCTATAAGGTATATTAATTTATTAATAAATATAAGTTTGCATAAAATATTTGGAAACTTCCATATATATTTTGAGACTGGGATCAAATTTTATTATTAGAATCGTGGCATTCGTAATATGGCGGTAATAGTATTTCAAAACTTTTCTTACAACAAGCAGAATGTAGGTATAGATAAAAGTTTTGTATGGTAAGTATGTTGGAAGTCGTCATATAGGATAAAGTTGAGAAGGATCTTGGCAATATAGTACAAGATAACTGGAATGGATCGGACGTGCCCTAATGGTTATAATTATTACAGTTTTGACTATCGGGTCTAATATTAATACTTATTTGGTGCGATCAGCAGATACCACAAATACAAGTAAACACAATCGTAGGAACTATTTTATTCCTTCCTAAGTGGATATTTAGTGTACATCCTCGGCATAGACTTTGTAGAATTTATAAACTCGTTGTATAAACCGGTGCTGTTTACTTGACATTTATTACAATGGTTGTTATAAAAGCTACTGATACAATTTCACGTTATTACATTCTATGTTCATAAGTGTCCGTATATAATAAATTGTTAGAGACAATTATAGTTAGTAATGGAAATAAATTAACGTTCTACCACATTTCTATCTTGAGTGAACATTAGGTAACCCATGGGGGAACGAAATATATAAATCGTTTCCCAATATGATTTGAAACATGGCATATTTAGTTCTATAGTACATCGATATATAAAAGTGCGCAACGGAACATACAAAGAACGAAGGTTATCTTATGATTTTGCAGTTAGGAGACTAGGTATATTATTTAAATAATGCTCAACTTCAAAGAGTTTATGATAAAATTTACTGAGTCTTTATAAGTACAGAAATAAGTACGTACGAGATTAAAGATTAGATTTGTTCTACGCATTCATAAGTTTTGGATAACGAATGTAAACGGTAAGAAATAAGTGTAATTTTTCGTTTCTTTTACATAAGATAATGCATATCACAATTAAAATCAACCAATATATGAGATATTAGGAAAATTAATAACATATAATTACTAAAAGAGACTTCCCATAATAGTACAGATAAGAAGTTAGAAAGATTTGTTTTGTTCCGTAATAAGTTTCCTTGGAAATTACAAAAGGTAGGATAAGGAATCGTTTCCTGGCAGCAAGGGCATTTGGAATAGTATTCTAGAAAGTTATAATGGATTAGATAATGAAATAAACGTTTCAAAAAGCAATTGCTATTAACAAGAACGTGATAATTTTATAGGAACATAGCACTTAACTATAGAAGTATGTATAGTATTACGTTATAACGTATAACGTTGAATAGAATTACTGTTACGACCGTTCGCGGAGAGACGCGGTCAGGATGAAAACGCGTGAGCGAGAGGCGTAAATTCTCGCTACGATTCGGCTAATCGACGCCGCGAAGTAGTCGTTGCCCTTGTTTCGGTTAGGATAACAGGGGTGGTTCAATGACTTAACACTGTGTTAACAGGTTAATATATAGTATATTTTAAATAAACAATTACGTATAATAATAAGATAATGTTAGAATTATTTGGCGTCGGATGCGGGTAATGCGTTACAGAAATGTGACTCGACGTGTGAGACTAGGCGACTTCGTTCGTTAGAGCTGCCGTTGTATGCCGAGTGAGTTTTGAAACAGTACTGACTCTCTTAAGTCGATTCTTTGTCTTTCTGAAGGACATCCCCCGTTACGTTAGGATCAGGTATGCCGATTTCCCCGTAGAAACAACATAACGGTCAGAAATCGAAGGCTACAGAACTCGCCGCTGTATGACAACCATGTGTTCGGGGAGACATTGTCTGTTTTTCGTCGGGCAGATAAGAGAGCCTCTCTGGCGATGTTGGAAGGTCGCAAGCGACGGTTGAAAATATGATGTACACTGTGCCGCGCGGCGTAATAATTACGTTATAACGTTATATTGTATTACGTTATAACGTATAACGTTATATTGTATTATTTTATAACGTATACCGTTATATAGTGTTACGTTATAACATTATATAGTATTATTTTAAAACGTATAACGTTATATGGTATTACGTTATAACGTATAACGTTATATTGTATTATTTTATAACGTCTAACGTTATATAGTATTATTTTATAACTTATAACGCGGTGGCCGCGCATCGCGTCTTTGGTTAGATTCGCATAACTCGAGGTGAACTCGGCGCGGAAGGGGCTCGTGATGTCATGCTTATGAGTGGTTCTAGGGCCCCTTCCGCCATGCGCCAAGTACGGCCACCGTGGAGGTTTTAGCCGGTACGAATCCGGCACTACCCGGCGCCCTCTCCCCGGAGGGCGCGGGGCGCCTATGAAGGTTTCCTCCACGAAAAAAAAAAAAAAAAAAAAAAAAAAAAAAAGGTTCGGGTTAGGTTCGGGTTAGGTTTCGGGTTAGGTTCGGGTTAGGTTCGGGTTAGGTTCGGGTTAGGTTCGGGTTAGGTTCGGGTTAGGTTCGGGTTAGGTTCGGGTTAGGTTCGGGTTAGGTTCGGGTTAGGTTCGGGTTAGGTTCGGGTTAGGTTCGGGTTAGGTTCGGGTTAGGTTCGGGTTAGGTTCGGGTTAGGTTCGGGTTAGGTTCGGGTTAGGTTCGGGTTAGGTTCGGGTTAGGTTCGGGTTAGGTTCGGGTTAGGTTCGGGTTAGGTTCGGGTTAGGTTCGGGTTAGGTTCGGGTTAGGTTCGGGTTAGGTTCGGGTTAGGTTCGGGTTAGGTTCGGGTTAGGTTCGGGTTAGGTTCGGGTTAGGTTCGGGTTAGGTTCGGGTTAGGTTCGGGTTAGGTTCGGGTTAGGTTCGGGTTAGGTTCGGGTTAGGTTCGGGTTAGGTTCGGGTTAGGTTCGGGTTAGGTTCGGGTTAGGTTCGGGTTAGGTTCGGGTTAGGTTCGGGTTAGGTTAGGTTCGGGTTAGGTTCGGGTTAGGTTCGGGTTAGGTTCGGGTTAGGTTCGGGTTAGGTTCGGGTTAGGTTCGGGTTAGGTTCGGGTTAGGTTCGGGTTAGGTTCGGGTTAGGTTCGGGTTAGGTTCGGGTTAGGTTCGGGTTAGGTTAGGTTCGGGTTAGGTTCGGGTTAGGTTCGGGTTAGGTTCGGGTTAGGTTCGGGTTAGGTTCGGGTTAGGTTCGGGTTAGGTTCGGGTTAGGTTCGGGTTAGGTTCGGGTTAGGTTCGGGTTAGGTTCGGGTTAGGTTCGGGTTAGGTTCGGGTTAGGTTCGGGTTAGGTTCGGGTTAGGTTCGGGTTAGGTTCGGGTTAGGTTCGGGTTAGGTTCGGGTTAGGTTCGGGTTAGGTTCGGGTTAGGTTCGGGTTAGGTTCGGGTTAGGTTCGGGTTAGGTTCGGGTTAGGTTCGGGTTAGGTTCGGGTTAGGTTCGGGTTAGGTTCGGGTTAGGTTCGGGTTAGGTTCGGGTTAGGTTCGGGTTAGGTTCGGGTTAGGTTCGGGTTAGGTTCGGGTTAGGTTCGGGTTAGGTTCGGGTTAGGTTCGGGTTAGGTTCGGGTTAGGTTCGGGTTAGGTTCGGGTTAGGTTCGGGTTAGGTTCGGGTTAGGTTCGGGTTAGGTTCGGGTTAGGTTCGGGTTAGGTTCGGGTTAGGTTAGGTTCGGGTTAGGTTCGGGTTAGGTTCGGGTTAGGTTAGGTTCGGGTTAGGTTCGGGTTAGGTTCGGGTTAGGTTCGGGTTAGGTTCGGGTTAGGTTCGGGTTAGGTTCGGGTTAGGTTCGGGTTAGGTTCGGGTTAGGTTCGGGTTAGGTTCGGGTTAGGTTCGGGTTAGGTTCGGGTTAGGTTCGGGTTAGGTTCGGGTTAGGTTCGGGTTAGGTTCGGGTTAGGTTCGGGTTAGGTTCGGGTTAGGTTCGGGTTAGGTTCGGGTTAGGTTCGGGTTAGGTTCGGGTTAGGTTCGGGTTAGGTTCGGGTTAGGTTCGGGTTAGGTTCGGGTTAGGTTCGGGTTAGGTTCGGGTTAGGTTCGGGTTAGGTTCGGGTTAGGTTCGGGTTAGGTTCGGGTTAGGTTCGGGTTAGGTTCGGGTTAGGTTCGGGTTAGGTTCGGGTTAGGTTCGGGTTAGGTTCGGGTTAGGTTCGGGTTAGGTTCGGGTTAGGTTCGGGTTAGGTTCGGGTTAGGTTCGGGTTAGGTTCGGGTTAGGTTCGGGTTAGGTTCGGGTTAGGTTCGGGTTAGGTTCGGGTTAGGTTCGGGTTAGGTTCGGGTTAGGTTCGGGTTAGGTTCGGGTTAGGTTCGGGTTAGGTTCGGGTTAGGTTCGGGTTAGGTTCGGGTTAGGTTCGGGTTAGGTTCGGGTTAGGTTCGGGTTAGGTTCGGGTTAGGTTCGGGTTAGGTTCGGGTTAGGTTCGGGTTAGGTTCGGGTTAGGTTCGGGTTAGGTTCGGGTTAGGTTCGGGTTAGGTTCGGGTTAGGTTCGGGTTAGGTTCGGGTTAGGTTCGGGTTAGGTTCGGGTTAGGTTCGGGTTAGGTTCGGGTTAGGTTCGGGTTAGGTTCGGGTTAGGTTCGGGTTAGGTTCGGGTTAGGTTCGGGTTAGGTTCGGGTTAGGTTCGGGTTAGGTTCGGGTTAGGTTCGGGTTAGGTTCGGGTTAGGTTCGGGTTAGGTTCGGGTTAGGTTCGGGTTAGGTTCGGGTTAGGTTCGGGTTAGGTTAGGTTCGGGTTAGGTTCGGGTTAGGTTCGGGTTAGGTTCGGGTTAGGTTCGGGTTAGGTTCGGGTTAGGTTCGGGTTAGGTTCGGGTTAGGTTCGGGTTAGGTTCGGGTTAGGTTCGGGTTAGGTTCGGGTTAGGTTCGGGTTAGGTTCGGGTTAGGTTCGGGTTAGGTTCGGGTTAGGTTCGGGTTAGGTTCGGGTTAGGTTCGGGTTAGGTTCGGGTTAGGTTCGGGTTAGGTTCGGGTTCGGGTTAGGTTCGGGTTAGGTTCGGGTTAGGTTCGGGTTAGGTTCGGGTTAGGTTCGGGTTAGGTTCGGGTTAGGTTCGGGTTAGGTTCGGGTTAGGTTCGGGTTAGGTTCGGGTTAGGTTAGGTTCGGGTTAGGTTCGGGTTAGGTTCGGGTTAGGTTCGGGTTAGGTTCGGGTTAGGTTCGGGTTAGGTTAGGTTCGGGTTAGGTTCGGGTTAGGTTCGGGTTAGGTTCGGGTTAGGTTAGGTTCGGGTTAGGTTCGGGTTAGGTTCGGGTTAGGTTCGGGTTAGGTTCGGGTTAGGTTAGGTTCGGGTTAGGTTCGGGTTAGGTTCGGGTTAGGTTCGGGTTAGGTTCGGGTTAGGTTCGGGTTAGGTTCGGGTTAGGTTCGGGTTAGGTTCGGGTTAGGTTCGGGTTAGGTTCGGGTTAGGTTCGGGTTAGGTTCGGGTTAGGTTCGGGTTAGGTTCGGGTTAGGTTCGGGTTAGGTTCGGGTTAGGTTCGGGTTAGGTTCGGGTTAGGTTCGGGTTAGGTTCGGGTTAGGTTCGGGTTAGGTTCGGGTTAGGTTCGGGTTAGGTTCGGGTTAGGTTCGGGTTAGGTTCGGGTTAGGTTCGGGTTAGGTTCGGGTTAGGTTCGGGTTAGGTTCGGGTTAGGTTCGGGT
Source organism: Bombus dahlbomii (assembly GCA_037178635.1). Lineage (NCBI taxonomy): Eukaryota > Metazoa > Arthropoda > Insecta > Hymenoptera > Apidae > Bombus > Bombus dahlbomii. Next base: position 11,993,147 of record CM074113.1, read on the forward strand.
TAGGTTCGGGTTAGGTTCGGGTTAGGTTCGGGTTAGGTTCGGGTTAGGTTCGGGTTAGGTTCGGGTTAGGTTCGGGTTAGGTTCGGGTTAGGTTCGGGTTAGGTTCGGGTTAGGTTCGGGTTAGGTTCGGGTTAGGTTCGGGTTAGGTTCGGGTTAGGTTCGGGTTAGGTTCGGGTTAGGTTCGGGTTAGGTTCGGGTTAGGTTCGGGTTAGGTTCGGGTTAGGTTCGGGTTAGGTTCGGGTTAGGTTCGGGTTAGGTTCGGGTTAGGTTCGGGTTAGGTTCGGGTTAGGTTCGGGTTAGGTTCGGGTTAGGTTCGGGTTAGGTTCGGGTTAGGTTCGGGTTAGGTTCGGGTTAGGTTCGGGTTAGGTTCGGGTTAGGTTCGGGTTAGGTTCGGGTTAGGTTCGGGTTAGGTTCGGGTTAGGTTCGGGTTAGGTTCGGGTTAGGTTCGGGTTAGGTTCGGGTTAGGTTCGGGTTAGGTTCGGGTTAGGTTCGGGTTAGGTTCGGGTTAGGTTCGGGTTAGGTTCGGGTTAGGTTCGGGTTAGGTTCGGGTTAGGTTCGGGTTAGGTTCGGGTTAGGTTCGGGTTAGGTTCGGGTTAGGTTCGGGTTAGGTTCGGGTTAGGTTCGGGTTAGGTTCGGGTTAGGTTCGGGTTAGGTTCGGGTTAGGTTCGGGTTAGGTTCGGGTTAGGTTCGGGTTAGGTTCGGGTTAGGTTCGGGTTAGGTTCGGGTTAGGTTCGGGTTAGGTTCGGGTTAGGTTCGGGTTAGGTTCGGGTTAGGTTCGGGTTAGGTTCGGGTTAGGTTCGGGTTAGGTTCGGGTTAGGTTCGGGTTAGGTTCGGGTTAGGTTCGGGTTAGGTTCGGGTTAGGTTCGGGTTAGGTTCGGGTTAGGTTCGGGTTAGGTTCGGGTTAGGTTCGGGTTAGGTTCGGGTTAGGTTCGGGTTAGGTTCGGGTTAGGTTCGGGTTAGGTTCGGGTTAGGTTCGGGTTAGGTTCGGGTTAGGTTCGGGTTAGGTTCGGGTTAGGTTCGGGTTAGGTTCGGGTTAGGTTCGGGTTAGGTTCGGGTTAGGTTCGGGTTAGGTTCGGGTTAGGTTCGGGTTAGGTTCGGGTTAGGTTCGGGTTAGGTTCGGGTTAGGTTCGGGTTAGGTTCGGGTTAGGTTCGGGTTAGGTTCGGGTTAGGTTCGGGTTAGGTTCGGGTTAGGTTCGGGTTAGGTTCGGGTTAGGTTCGGGTTAGGTTCGGGTTAGGTTCGGGTTAGGTTCGGGTTAGGTTCGGGTTAGGTTCGGGTTAGGTTCGGGTTAGGTTCGGGTTAGGTTCGGGTTAGGTTCGGGTTAGGTTCGGGTTAGGTTCGGGTTAGGTTCGGGTTAGGTTCGGGTTAGGTTCGGGTTAGGTTCGGGTTAGGTTCGGGTTAGGTTCGGGTTAGGTTCGGGTTAGGTTCGGGTTAGGTTCGGGTTAGGTTCGGGTTAGGTTCGGGTTAGGTTCGGGTTAGGTTCGGGTTAGGTTCGGGTTAGGTTCGGGTTAGGTTCGGGTTAGGTTCGGGTTAGGTTCGGGTTAGGTTCGGGTTAGGTTCGGGTTAGGTTCGGGTTAGGTTCGGGTTAGGTTCGGGTTAGGTTCGGGTTAGGTTCGGGTTAGGTTCGGGTTAGGTTCGGGTTAGGTTCGGGTTAGGTTCGGGTTAGGTTCGGGTTAGGTTCGGGTTAGGTTCGGGTTAGGTTCGGGTTAGGTTCGGGTTAGGTTCGGGTTAGGTTCGGGTTAGGTTCGGGTTAGGTTCGGGTTAGGTTCGGGTTAGGTTCGGGTTAGGTTCGGGTTAGGTTCGGGTTAGGTTCGGGTTAGGTTCGGGTTAGGTTCGGGTTAGGTTCGGGTTAGGTTCGGGTTAGGTTCGGGTTAGGTTCGGGTTAGGTTCGGGTTAGGTTCGGGTTAGGTTCGGGTTAGGTTCGGGTTAGGTTCGGGTTAGGTTCGGGTTAGGTTCGGGTTAGGTTCGGGTTAGGTTCGGGTTAGGTTCGGGTTAGGTTCGGGTTAGGTTCGGGTTAGGTTCGGGTTAGGTTCGGGTTAGGTTCGGGTTAGGTTCGGGTTAGGTTCGGGTTAGGTTCGGGTTAGGTTCGGGTTAGGTTCGGGTTAGGTTCGGGTTAGGTTCGGGTTAGGTTCGGGTTAGGTTCGGGTTAGGTTCGGGTTAGGTTCGGGTTAGGTTCGGGTTAGGTTCGGGTTAGGTTCGGGTTAGGTTCGGGTTAGGTTCGGGTTAGGTTCGGGTTAGGTTCGGGTTAGGTTCGGGTTAGGTTCGGGTTAGGTTCGGGTTAGGTTCGGGTTAGGTTCGGGTTAGGTTCGGGTTAGGTTCGGGTTAGGTTCGGGTTAGGTTCGGGTTAGGTTCGGGTTAGGTTCGGGTTAGGTTCGGGTTAGGTTCGGGTTAGGTTCGGGTTAGGTTCGGGTTAGGTTCGGGTTAGGTTCGGGTTAGGTTCGGGTTAGGTTCGGGTTAGGTTCGGGTTAGGTTCGGGTTAGGTTCGGGTTAGGTTCGGGTTAGGTTCGGGTTAGGTTCGGGTTAGGTTCGGGTTAGGTTCGGGTTAGGTTCGGGTTAGGTTCGGGTTAGGTTCGGGTTAGGTTCGGGTTAGGTTCGGGTTAGGTTCGGGTTAGGTTCGGGTTAGGTTCGGGTTAGGTTCGGGTTAGGTTCGGGTTAGGTTCGGGTTAGGTTCGGGTTAGGTTCGGGTTAGGTTCGGGTTAGGTTCGGGTTAGGTTCGGGTTAGGTTCGGGTTAGGTTCGGGTTAGGTTCGGGTTAGGTTCGGGTTAGGTTCGGGTTAGGTTCGGGTTAGGTTCGGGTTAGGTTCGGGTTAGGTTCGGGTTAGGTTCGGGTTAGGTTCGGGTTAGGTTCGGGTTAGGTTCGGGTTAGGTTCGGGTTAGGTTCGGGTTAGGTTCGGGTTAGGTTCGGGTTAGGTTCGGGTTAGGTTCGGGTTAGGTTCGGGTTAGGTTCGGGTTAGGTTCGGGTTAGGTTCGGGTTAGGTTCGGGTTAGGTTCGGGTTAGGTTCGGGTTAGGTTCGGGTTAGGTTCGGGTTAGGTTCGGGTTAGGTTCGGGTTAGGTTCGGGTTAGGTTCGGGTTAGGTTCGGGTTAGGTTCGGGTTAGGTTCGGGTTAGGTTCGGGTTAGGTTCGGGTTAGGTTCGGGTTAGGTTCGGGTTAGGTTCGGGTTAGGTTCGGGTTAGGTTCGGGTTAGGTTCGGGTTAGGTTCGGGTTAGGTTCGGGTTAGGTTCGGGTTAGGTTCGGGTTAGGTTCGGGTTAGGTTCGGGTTAGGTTCGGGTTAGGTTCGGGTTAGGTTCGGGTTAGGTTCGGGTTAGGTTCGGGTTAGGTTCGGGTTAGGTTCGGGTTAGGTTCGGGTTAGGTTCGGGTTAGGTTCGGGTTAGGTTCGGGTTAGGTTCGGGTTAGGTTCGGGTTAGGTTCGGGTTAGGTTCGGGTTAGGTTCGGGTTAGGTTCGGGTTAGGTTCGGGTTAGGTTCGGGTTAGGTTCGGGTTAGGTTCGGGTTAGGTTCGGGTTAGGTTCGGGTTAGGTTCGGGTTAGGTTCGGGTTAGGTTCGGGTTAGGTTCGGGTTAGGTTCGGGTTAGGTTCGGGTTAGGTTCGGGTTAGGTTCGGGTTAGGTTCGGGTTAGGTTCGGGTTAGGTTCGGGTTAGGTTCGGGTTAGGTTCGGGTTAGGTTCGGGTTAGGTTCGGGTTAGGTTCGGGTTAGGTTCGGGTTAGGTTCGGGTTAGGTTCGGGTTAGGTTCGGGTTAGGTTCGGGTTAGGTTCGGGTTAGGTTCGGGTTAGGTTCGGGTTAGGTTCGGGTTAGGTTCGGGTTAGGTTCGGGTTAGGTTCGGGTTAGGTTCGGGTTAGGTTCGGGTTAGGTTCGGGTTAGGTTCGGGTTAGGTTCGGGTTAGGTTCGGGTTAGGTTCGGGTTAGGTTCGGGTTAGGTTCGGGTTAGGTTCGGGTTAGGTTCGGGTTAGGTTCGGGTTAGGTTCGGGTTAGGTTCGGGTTAGGTTCGGTTAGTTAGGTTCGGGTTAGGTTCGGGTTAGGTTCGGGTTAGGTTCGGGTTAGGTTCGGGTTAGGTTCGGGTTAGGTTCGGGTTAGGTTCGGGTTAGGTTCGGGTTAGGTTCGGGTTAGGTTCGGGTTAGGTTCGGGTTAGGTTCGGGTTAGGTTCGGGTTAGGTTCGGGTTAGGTTCGGGTTAGGTTCGGGTTAGGTTCGGGTTAGGTTCGGGTTAGGTTCGGGTTAGGTTCGGGTTAGGTTCGGGTTAGGTTCGGGTTAGGTTCGGGTTAGGTTCGGGTTAGGTTCGGGTTAGGTTCGGGTTAGGTTCGGGTTAGGTTCGGGTTAGGTTCGGGTTAGGTTCGGGTTAGGTTCGGGTTAGGTTCGGGTTAGGTTCGGGTTAGGTTCGGGTTAGGTTCGGGTTAGGTTCGGGTTAGGTTCGGGTTAGGTTCGGGTTAGGTTCGGGTTAGGTTCGGGTTAGGTTCGGGTTAGGTTCGGGTTAGGTTCGGGTTAGGTTCGGGTTAGGTTCGGGTTAGGTTCGGGTTAGGTTCGGGTTAGGTTCGGGTTAGGTTCGGGTTAGGTTCGGGTTAGGTTCGGGTTAGGTTCGGGTTAGGTTCGGGTTAGGTTCGGGTTAGGTTCGGGTTAGGTTCGGGTTAGGTTCGGGTTAGGTTCGGGTTAGGTTCGGGTTAGGTTCGGGTTAGGTTCGGGTTAGGTTCGGGTTAGGTTCGGGTTAGGTTCGGGTTAGGTTCGGGTTAGGTTCGGGTTAGGTTCGGGTTAGGTTCGGGTTAGGTTCGGGTTAGGTTCGGGTTAGGTTCGGGTTAGGTTCGGGTTAGGTTCGGGTTAGGTTCGGGTTAGGTTCGGGTTAGGTTCGGGTTAGGTTCGGGTTAGGTTCGGGTTAGGTTCGGGTTAGGTTCGGGTTAGGTTCGGGTTAGGTTCGGGTTAGGTTCGGGTTAGGTTCGGGTTAGGTTCGGGTTAGGTTCGGGTTAGGTTCGGGTTAGGTTCGGGTTAGGTTCGGGTTAGGTTCGGGTTAGGTTCGGGTTAGGTTCGGGTTAGGTTCGGGTTAGGTTCGGGTTAGGTTCGGGTTAGGTTCGGGTTAGGTTCGGGTTAGGTTCGGGTTAGGTTCGGGTTAGGTTCGGGTTAGGTTCGGGTTAGGTTCGGGTTAGGTTCGGGTTAGGTTCGGGTTAGGTTCGGGTTAGGTTCGGGTTAGGTTCGGGTTAGGTTCGGGTTAGGTTCGGGTTAGGTTCGGGTTAGGTTCGGGTTAGGTTCGGGTTAGGTTCGGGTTAGGTTCGGGTTAGGTTCGGGTTAGGTTCGGGTTAGGTTCGGGTTAGGTTCGGGTTAGGTTCGGGTTAGGTTCGGGTTAGGTTCGGGTTAGGTTCGGGTTAGGTTCGGGTTAGGTTCGGGTTAGGTTCGGGTTAGGTTCGGGTTAGGTTCGGGTTAGGTTCGGGTTAGGTTCGGGTTAGGTTCGGGTTAGGTTCGGGTTAGGTTCGGGTTAGGTTCGGGTTAGGTTCGGGTTAGGTTCGGGTTAGGTTCGGGTTAGGTTCGGGTTAGGTTCGGGTTAGGTTCGGGTTAGGTTCGGGTTAGGTTCGGGTTAGGTTCGGGTTAGGTTCGGGTTAGGTTCGGGTTAGGTTCGGGTTAGGTTCGGGTTAGGTTCGGGTTAGGTTCGGGTTAGGTTCGGGTTAGGTTCGGGTTAGGTTCGGGTTAGGTTCGGGTTAGGTTCGGGTTAGGTTCGGGTTAGGTTCGGGTTAGGTTCGGGTTAGGTTCGGGTTAGGTTCGGGTTAGGTTCGGGTTAGGTTCGGGTTAGGTTCGGGTTAGGTTCGGGTTAGGTTCGGGTTAGGTTCGGGTTAGGTTCGGGTTAGGTTCGGGTTAGGTTCGGGTTAGGTTCGGGTTAGGTTCGGGTTAGGTTCGGGTTAGGTTCGGGTTAGGTTCGGGTTAGGTTCGGGTTAGGTTCGGGTTAGGTTCGGGTTAGGTTCGGGTTAGGTTCGGGTTAGGTTCGGGTTAGGTTCGGGTTAGGTTCGGGTTAGGTTCGGGTTAGGTTCGGGTTAGGTTCGGGTTAGGTTCGGGTTAGGTTCGGGTTAGGTTCGGGTTAGGTTCGGGTTAGGTTCGGGTTAGGTTCGGGTTAGGTTCGGGTTAGGTTCGGGTTAGGTTCGGGTTAGGTTCGGGTTAGGTTCGGGTTAGGTTCGGGTTAGGTTCGGGTTAGGTTCGGGTTAGGTTCGGGTTAGGTTCGGGTTAGGTTCGGGTTAGGTTCGGGTTAGGTTCGGGTTAGGTTCGGGTTAGGTTCGGGTTAGGTTCGGGTTAGGTTCGGGTTAGGTTCGGGTTAGGTTCGGGTTAGGTTCGGGTTAGGTTCGGGTTAGGTTCGGGTTAGGTTCGGGTTAGGTTCGGGTTAGGTTCGGGTTAGGTTCGGGTTAGGTTCGGGTTAGGTTCGGGTTAGGTTCGGGTTAGGTTCGGGTTAGGTTCGGGTTAGGTTCGGGTTAGGTTCGGGTTAGGTTCGGGTTAGGTTCGGGTTAGGTTCGGGTTAGGTTCGGGTTAGGTTCGGGTTAGGTTCGGGTTAGGTTCGGGTTAGGTTCGGGTTAGGTTCGGGTTAGGTTCGGGTTAGGTTCGGGTTAGGTTCGGGTTAGGTTCGGGTTAGGTTCGGGTTAGGTTCGGGTTAGGTTCGGGTTAGGTTCGGGTTAGGTTCGGGTTAGGTTCGGGTTAGGTTCGGGTTAGGTTCGGGTTAGGTTCGGGTTAGGTTCGGGTTAGGTTCGGGTTAGGTTCGGGTTAGGTTCGGGTTAGGTTCGGGTTAGGTTCGGGTTAGGTTCGGGTTAGGTTCGGGTTAGGTTCGGGTTAGGTTCGGGTTAGGTTCGGGTTAGGTTCGGGTTAGGTTCGGGTTAGGTTCGGGTTAGGTTCGGGTTAGGTTCGGGTTAGGTTCGGGTTAGGTTCGGGTTAGGTTCGGGTTAGGTTCGGGTTAGGTTCGGGTTAGGTTCGGGTTAGGTTCGGGTTAGGTTCGGGTTAGGTTCGGGTTAGGTTCGGGTTAGGTTCGGGTTAGGTTCGGGTTAGGTTCGGGTTAGGTTCGGGTTAGGTTCGGGTTAGGTTCGGGTTAGGTTCGGGTTAGGTTCGGGTTAGGTTCGGGTTAGGTTCGGGTTAGGTTCGGGTTAGGTTCGGGTTAGGTTCGGGTTAGGTTCGGGTTAGGTTCGGGTTAGGTTCGGGTTAGGTTCGGGTTAGGTTCGGGTTAGGTTCGGGTTAGGTTCGGGTTAGGTTCGGGTTAGGTTCGGGTTAGGTTCGGGTTAGGTTCGGGTTAGGTTCGGGTTAGGTTCGGGTTAGGTTCGGGTTAGGTTCGGGTTAGGTTCGGGTTAGGTTCGGGTTAGGTTCGGGTTAGGTTCGGGTTAGGTTCGGGTTAGGTTCGGGTTAGGTTCGGGTTAGGTTCGGGTTAGGTTCGGGTTAGGTTCGGGTTAGGTTCGGGTTAGGTTCGGGTTAGGTTCGGGTTAGGTTCGGGTTAGGTTCGGGTTAGGTTCGGGTTAGGTTCGGGTTAGGTTCGGGTTAGGTTCGGGTTAGGTTCGGGTTAGGTTCGGGTTAGGTTCGGGTTAGGTTCGGGTTAGGTTCGGGTTAGGTTCGGGTTAGGTTCGGGTTAGGTTCGGGTTAGGTTCGGGTTAGGTTCGGGTTAGGTTCGGGTTAGGTTCGGGTTAGGTTCGGGTTAGGTTCGGGTTAGGTTCGGGTTAGGTTCGGGTTAGGTTCGGGTTAGGTTCGGGTTAGGTTCGGGTTAGGTTCGGGTTAGGTTCGGGTTAGGTTCGGGTTAGGTTCGGGTTAGGTTCGGGTTAGGTTCGGGTTAGGTTCGGGTTAGGTTCGGGTTAGGTTCGGGTTAGGTTCGGGTTAGGTTCGGGTTAGGTTCGGGTTAGGTTCGGGTTAGGTTCGGGTTAGGTTCGGGTTAGGTTCGGGTTAGGTTCGGGTTAGGTTCGGGTTAGGTTCGGGTTAGGTTCGGGTTAGGTTCGGGTTAGGTTCGGGTTAGGTTCGGGTTAGGTTCGGGTTAGGTTCGGGTTAGGTTCGGGTTAGGTTCGGGTTAGGTTCGGGTTAGGTTCGGGTTAGGTTCGGGTTAGGTTCGGGTTAGGTTCGGGTTAGGTTCGGGTTAGGTTCGGGTTAGGTTCGGGTTAGGTTCGGGTTAGGTTCGGGTTAGGTTCGGGTTAGGTTCGGGTTAGGTTCGGGTTAGGTTCGGGTTAGGTTCGGGTTAGGTTCGGGTTAGGTTCGGGTTAGGTTCGGGTTAGGTTCGGGTTAGGTTCGGGTTAGGTTCGGGTTAGGTTCGGGTTAGGTTCGGGTTAGGTTCGGGTTAGGTTCGGGTTAGGTTCGGGTTAGGTTCGGGTTAGGTTCGGGTTAGGTTCGGGTTAGGTTCGGGTTAGGTTCGGGTTAGGTTCGGGTTAGGTTCGGGTTAGGTTCGGGTTAGGTTCGGGTTAGGTTCGGGTTAGGTTCGGGTTAGGTTCGGGTTAGGTTCGGGTTAGGTTCGGGTTAGGTTCGGGTTAGGTTCGGGTTAGGTTCGGGTTAGGTTCGGGTTAGGTTCGGGTTAGGTTCGGGTTAGGTTCGGGTTAGGTTCGGGTTAGGTTCGGGTTAGGTTCGGGTTAGGTTCGGGTTAGGTTCGGGTTAGGTTCGGGTTAGGTTCGGGTTAGGTTCGGGTTAGGTTCGGGTTAGGTTCGGGTTAGGTTCGGGTTAGGTTCGGGTTAGGTTCGGGTTAGGTTCGGGTTAGGTTCGGGTTAGGTTCGGGTTAGGTTCGGGTTAGGTTCGGGTTAGGTTCGGGTTAGGTTCGGGTTAGGTTCGGGTTAGGTTCGGGTTAGGTTCGGGTTAGGTTCGGGTTAGGTTCGGGTTAGGTTCGGGTTAGGTTCGGGTTAGGTTCGGGTTAGGTTCGGGTTAGGTTCGGGTTAGGTTCGGGTTAGGTTCGGGTTAGGTTCGGGTTAGGTTCGGGTTAGGTTCGGGTTAGGTTCGGGTTAGGTTCGGGTTAGGTTCGGGTTAGGTTCGGGTTAGGTTCGGGTTAGGTTCGGGTTAGGTTCGGGTTAGGTTCGGGTTAGGTTCGGGTTAGGTTCGGGTTAGGTTCGGGTTAGGTTCGGGTTAGGTTCGGGTTAGGTTCGGGTTAGGTTCGGGTTAGGTTCGGGTTAGGTTCGGGTTAGGTTCGGGTTAGGTTCGGGTTAGGTTCGGGTTAGGTTCGGGTTAGGTTCGGGTTAGGTTCGGGTTAGGTTCGGGTTAGGTTCGGGTTAGGTTCGGGTTAGGTTCGGGTTAGGTTCGGGTTAGGTTCGGGTTAGGTTCGGGTTAGGTTCGGGTTAGGTTCGGGTTAGGTTCGGGTTAGGTTCGGGTTAGGTTCGGGTTAGGTTCGGGTTAGGTTCGGGTTAGGTTCGGGTTAGGTTCGGGTTAGGTTCGGGTTAGGTTCGGGTTAGGTTCGGGTTAGGTTCGGGTTAGGTTCGGGTTAGGTTCGGGTTAGGTTCGGGTTAGGTTCGGGTTAGGTTCGGGTTAGGTTCGGGTTAGGTTCGGGTTAGGTTCGGGTTAGGTTCGGGTTAGGTTCGGGTTAGGTTCGGGTTAGGTTCGGGTTAGGTTCGGGTTAGGTTCGGGTTAGGTTCGGGTTAGGTTCGGGTTAGGTTCGGGTTAGGTTCGGGTTAGGTTCGGGTTAGGTTCGGGTTAGGTTCGGGTTAGGTTCGGGTTAGGTTCGGGTTAGGTTCGGGTTAGGTTCGGGTTAGGTTCGGGTTAGGTTCGGGTTAGGTTCGGGTTAGGTTCGGGTTAGGTTCGGGTTAGGTTCGGGTTAGGTTCGGGTTAGGTTCGGGTTAGGTTCGGGTTAGGTTCGGGTTAGGTTCGGGTTAGGTTCGGGTTAGGTTCGGGTTAGGTTCGGGTTAGGTTCGGGTTAGGTTCGGGTTAGGTTCGGGTTAGGTTCGGGTTAGGTTCGGGTTAGGTTCGGGTTAGGTTCGGGTTAGGTTCGGGTTAGGTTCGGGTTAGGTTCGGGTTAGGTTCGGGTTAGGTTCGGGTTAGGTTCGGGTTAGGTTCGGGTTAGGTTCGGGTTAGGTTCGGGTTAGGTTCGGGTTAGGTTCGGGTTAGGTTCGGGTTAGGTTCGGGTTAGGTTCGGGTTAGGTTCGGGTTAGGTTCGGGTTAGGTTCGGGTTAGGTTCGGGTTAGGTTCGGGTTAGGTTCGGGTTAGGTTCGGGTTAGGTTCGGGTTAGGTTCGGGTTAGGTTCGGGTTAGGTTCGGGTTAGGTTCGGGTTAGGTTCGGGTTAGGTTCGGGTTAGGTTCGGGTTAGGTTCGGGTTAGGTTCGGGTTAGGTTCGGGTTAGGTTCGGGGGTTAGGTTCGGGTTAGGTTCGGGTTAGGTTCGGGTTAGGTTCGGGTTAGGTTCGGGTTAGGTTCGGGTTAGGTTCGGGTTAGGTTCGGGTTAGGTTCGGGTTAGGTTCGGGTTAGGTTCGGGTTAGGTTCGGGTTAGGTTCGGGTTAGGTTCGGGTTAGGTTCGGGTTAGGTTCGGGTTAGGTTCGGGTTAGGTTCGGGTTAGGTTCGGGTTAGGTTCGGGTTAGGTTCGGGTTAGGTTCGGGTTAGGTTCGGGTTAGGTTCGGGTTAGGTTCGGGTTAGGTTCGGGTTAGGTTCGGGTTAGGTTCGGGTTAGGTTCGGGTTAGGTTCGGGTTAGGTTCGGGTTAGGTTCGGGTTAGGTTCGGGTTAGGTTCGGGTTAGGTTCGGGTTAGGTTCGGGTTAGGTTCGGGTTAGGTTCGGGTTAGGTTCGGGTTAGGTTCGGGTTAGGTTCGGGTTAGGTTCGGGTTAGGTTCGGGTTAGGTTCGGGTTAGGTTCGGGTTAGGTTCGGGTTAGGTTCGGGTTAGGTTCGGGTTAGGTTCGGGTTAGGTTCGGGTTAGGTTCGGGTTAGGTTCGGGTTAGGTTCGGGTTAGGTTCGGGTTAGGTTCGGGTTAGGTTCGGGTTAGGTTCGGGTTAGGTTCGGGTTAGGTTCGGGTTAGGTTCGGGTTAGGTTCGGGTTAGGTTCGGGTTAGGTTCGGGTTAGGTTCGGGTTAGGTTCGGGTTAGGTTCGGGTTAGGTTCGGGTTAGGTTCGGGTTAGGTTCGGGTTAGGTTCGGGTTAGGTTCGGGTTAGGTTCGGGTTAGGTTCGGGTTAGGTTCGGGTTAGGTTCGGGTTAGGTTCGGGTTAGGTTCGGGTTAGGTTCGGGTTAGGTTCGGGTTAGGTTCGGGTTAGGTTCGGGTTAGGTTCGGGTTAGGTTCGGGTTAGGTTCGGGTTAGGTTCGGGTTAGGTTCGGGTTAGGTTCGGGTTAGGTTCGGGTTAGGTTCGGGTTAGGTTCGGGTTAGGTTCGGGTTAGGTTCGGGTTAGGTTCGGGTTAGGTTCGGGTTAGGTTCGGGTTAGGTTCGGGTTAGGTTCGGGTTAGGTTCGGGTTAGGTTCGGGTTAGGTTCGGGTTAGGTTCGGGTTAGGTTCGGGTTAGGTTCGGGTTAGGTTCGGGTTAGGTTCGGGTTAGGTTCGGGTTAGGTTCGGGTTAGGTTCGGGTTAGGTTCGGGTTAGGTTCGGGTTAGGTTCGGGTTAGGTTCGGGTTAGGTTCGGGTTAGGTTCGGGTTAGGTTCGGGTTAGGTTCGGGTTAGGTTCGGGTTAGGTTCGGGTTAGGTTCGGGTTAGGTTCGGGTTAGGTTCGGGTTAGGTTCGGGTTAGGTTCGGGTTAGGTTCGGGTTAGGTTCGGGTTAGGTTCGGGTTAGGTTCGGGTTAGGTTCGGGTTAGGTTCGGGTTAGGTTCGGGTTAGGTTCGGGTTAGGTTCGGGTTAGGTTCGGGTTAGGTTCGGGTTAGGTTCGGGTTAGGTTCGGGTTAGGTTCGGGTTAGGTTCGGGTTAGGTTCGGGTTAGGTTCGGGTTAGGTTCGGGTTAGGTTCGGGTTAGGTTCGGGTTAGGTTCGGGTTAGGTTCGGGTTAGGTTCGGGTTAGGTTCGGGTTAGGTTCGGGTTAGGTTCGGGTTAGGTTCGGGTTAGGTTCGGGTTAGGTTCGGGTTAGGTTCGGGTTAGGTTCGGGTTAGGTTAGGTTCGGGTTAGGTTCGGGTTCGGGTTAGGTTCGGGTTAGGTTCGGGTTAGGTTCGGGTTAGGTTCGGGTTAGGTTCGGGTTAGGTTCGGGTTAGGTTCGGGTTAGGTTCGGGTTAGGTTCGGGTTAGGTTCGGGTTAGGTTCGGGTTAGGTTCGGGTTAGGTTCGGGTTAGGTTCGGGTTAGGTTCGGGTTAGGTTCGGGTTAGGTTCGGGTTAGGTTCGGGTTAGGTTCGGGTTAGGTTCGGGTTAGGTTCGGGTTAGGTTCGGGTTAGGTTCGGGTTAGGTTCGGGTTAGGTTCGGGTTAGGTTCGGGTTAGGTTCGGGTTAGGTTCGGGTTAGGTTCGGGTTAGGTTCGGGTTAGGTTCGGGTTAGGTTCGGGTTAGGTTCGGGTTAGGTTCGGGTTAGGTTCGGGTTAGGTTCGGGTTAGGTTCGGGTTAGGTTCGGGTTAGGTTCGGGTTAGGTTCGGGTTAGGTTCGGGTTAGGTTCGGGTTAGGTTCGGGTTAGGTTCGGGTTAGGTTCGGGTTAGGTTCGGGTTAGGTTCGGGTTAGGTTCGGGTTAGGTTCGGGTTAGGTTCGGGTTAGGTTCGGGTTAGGTTCGGGTTAGGTTCGGGTTAGGTTCGGGTTAGGTTCGGGTTAGGTTCGGGTTAGGTTCGGGTTAGGTTCGGGTTAGGTTCGGGTTAGGTTCGGGTTAGGTTCGGGTTAGGTTCGGGTTAGGTTCGGGTTAGGTTCGGGTTAGGTTCGGGTTAGGTTCGGGTTAGGTTCGGGTTAGGTTCGGGTTAGGTTCGGGTTAGGTTCGGGTTAGGTTCGGGTTAGGTTCGGGTTAGGTTCGGGTTAGGTTCGGGTTAGGTTCGGGTTAGGTTCGGGTTAGGTTCGGGTTAGGTTCGGGTTAGGTTCGGGTTAGGTTCGGGTTAGGTTCGGGTTAGGTTCGGGTTAGGTTCGGGTTAGGTTCGGGTTAGGTTCGGGTTAGGTTCGGGTTAGGTTCGGGTTAGGTTCGGGTTAGGTTCGGGTTAGGTTCGGGTTAGGTTCGGGTTAGGTTCGGGTTAGGTTCGGGTTAGGTTCGGGTTAGGTTCGGGTTAGGTTCGGGTTAGGTTCGGGTTAGGTTCGGGTTAGGTTCGGGTTAGGTTCGGGTTAGGTTCGGGTTAGGTTCGGGTTAGGTTCGGGTTAGGTTCGGGTTAGGTTCGGGTTAGGTTCGGGTTAGGTTCGGGTTAGGTTCGGGTTAGGTTCGGGTTAGGTTCGGGTTAGGTTCGGGTTAGGTTCGGGTTAGGTTCGGGTTAGGTTCGGGTTAGGTTCGGGTTAGGTTCGGGTTAGGTTCGGGTTAGGTTCGGGTTAGGTTCGGGTTAGGTTCGGGTTAGGTTCGGGTTAGGTTCGGGTTAGGTTCGGGTTAGGTTCGGGTTAGGTTCGGGTTAGGTTCGGGTTAGGTTCGGGTTAGGTTCGGGTTAGGTTCGGGTTAGGTTCGGGTTAGGTTCGGGTTAGGTTCGGGTTAGGTTCGGGTTAGGTTCGGGTTAGGTTCGGGTTAGGTTCGGGTTAGGTTCGGGTTAGGTTCGGGTTAGGTTCGGGTTAGGTTCGGGTTAGGTTCGGGTTAGGTTCGGGTTAGGTTCGGGTTAGGTTCGGGTTAGGTTCGGGTTAGGTTCGGGTTAGGTTCGGGTTAGGTTCGGGTTAGGTTCGGGTTAGGTTCGGGTTAGGTTCGGGTTAGGTTCGGGTTAGGTTCGGGTTAGGTTCGGGTTAGGTTCGGGTTAGGTTCGGGTTAGGTTCGGGTTAGGTTCGGGTTAGGTTCGGGTTAGGTTCGGGTTAGGTTCGGGTTAGGTTCGGGTTAGGTTCGGGTTAGGTTCGGGTTAGGTTCGGGTTAGGTTCGGGTTAGGTTCGGGTTAGGTTCGGGTTAGGTTCGGGTTAGGTTCGGGTTAGGTTCGGGTTAGGTTCGGGTTAGGTTCGGGTTAGGTTCGGGTTAGGTTCGGGTTAGGTTCGGGTTAG